>JABAKD010000023.1:16503787-16870752 GCA_012845835.1 Undaria pinnatifida
AAGAGAAAAGTAGGTCTGTGGTGGGGACCAAATGCGCAGAGCATAACGCGATTTCAATAAATTTGTTGGAATTGCTGGCAATGGTGATAACAGCGTATGTGATGGTGGTACAGAAGTTGGACCACTCGAGAGTTGAGGGCGCGCCCGTTGTTATGTTTGGCGACAACGTATCGGCGGTGACGTGGGTGAACAAATGTGGGGGAACACGTGACCCGAGAGCCGCGTTTTTGATGCGATATTTGGGGAGGATAGAAATGCGCGCTGGTTGGTGTTTTGAAGCTGCGCATATTCCAGGGGTCGCAAATGTATTGGCTGATGGCATTTTGAGGTGGCCTCGCGAAACGATTAGTTCGCGCTTATCTTCCCTTTACCCGCGTGTTAATTGGCAGGAGGCGAGTTTGGGGAAGAGTGGTGGGACGATGTGTTCGGGAGTCTTGCAGACTTACTCTCGACGGTCGGAGTGGCTCCTTCGGCTAACGTTACTTATGAAGCTGCCTGGCGTATGTGGACGCAGTGGTGTTTAGTGGCTGTACATAGAAGCGTATATTTGGACATGGAGTTGGGAGAGGAGGCGGTAGCGATAGAGATCGCGAAGTATATGGCTCATTTGTATTCTTCCCGTGGGAATAAATCATCGACGGTCGAAGGAAAATTGGTAGCAGTCCAGCATTTTCATCGCCGTGTGGGGATAGAATTGCCGATGAAGCATTTTATCGTGAAATCTGTAAAGGCAGGTATTGCGAGAGAGAGCGCACTGAGGGGCGAACCTCAACGGGTTCGGCGTCCAATATCGTGGGTTATGCTAAAACAGGGCTTGTCAAATGTTCCAGAGTGGGGAGAAGGGGGGAAAGTGATGTGGATGATGCTAGCGGTTTCGTATTTTTTCTTGGGCCGTGCGTCTGAGATGTTTGCATATAACGACGGAAAAATCCACAAAGATTTTGGTGTAACGAGGGGAGACGTTTCTTTTTTTTGTGGTATGGTACAACTGTCAGCGCCGCAATTGTGGCGGTGCGCGGATCGGGTAGAGCTTTTGTTCAGAGGGTCAAAAGGAGATCAAAAGAGGTATGGCGAGGTGATTTCACGCAAGAAACCGGTAGTGGGTGCGACTAATTTCAATTGGGATAGCATGCCACCGTCTGTGTCACATTTGAGAGGTGAGATAGGTGGATTTGAGGTGATGCTCGAATCGATGTTGGTGTATCCTAACTTGGAATTGAGCTGTCCTCTCGCTACATACGCGGACGGAGAGAGGTGGAGGGTATGGACTCGTAACCAGGCCACAGTATCACTAAGGGATTTAGTGGGGAAACAAGGGCTGGTATCGAAAGAAATATGCGTTGCATTCGGGGAGGATTTGGGGAGCAACGAGACTTGCAGCAGGAGGGGTGTCGACATTGGAAATCCAGCGTCAAGGGAGGTGGAAGAGTGACGCTTTTATGATGTACGTAAGAGCGACAAGAGAAGAGGAGGATAAGGTTTCAAGGGTTTTAGCGTCTAACGCAGTGGCCGGAGGAATTCAACCAGGACAGGGGACTAAGTGGGGGGGGGGGGAGAGTAAGAACAAATTATTAATGTGGGTTTTGGGGGGGGGTGGGAGGTATGGCATGTATAATGGTGTGGGAGTTTACAGAGGATAATGATAAGGAGACTGTTTTTTAAGGTGGGGTTAAAGTAAGGTAGGGTTTCTTGAGGTTAGAAAGTGGCAGTCTACATCGGGTGCGTTTATATATGCTAGGTGGAGTGTGGATAAGATCCAGCACTCATTAATAATAATTCCAGATTCATGAGCAAAGCAAAGTGCATATTTTGGGAAAATCCACATCTCACCGTGGTCTGCCGTGGTCGTTAGGTCGATAAAATAGACCTATTTTTTAGACATTTAAAACACGATAGGGCTTAATTTGGTTTAGAGCCAAAAATATAGGCATATCGTCAGGCTTAAATACGTCTACTAAAAACCTGACATATTTCCCAGATTATGTCAGGAACCCCGATGAGGTACCCAGTTTCCAATGCGACTTTTACCAGAAGCCCCCCCCCCCCGAAGGCACGCACACGCCGGAAGATGAAGGAATCAATCCCTGCCCTTCCTTCCTTCCCTCCTCTCGCCCCCCTCCCCTTCCCTCCGCTTTAGCCCTCCTGCTCGTGAAGCAATCGGGTGGGAGGGTGGGAGATTGCGATTGGTGTATCCCCGTGCCACCTCTCTACCCCTATGCTCCTGCCGACGTGTTCTCCCTACTGCTACTGCTGCTGCTGTCGCTGCTGCGTGGGCGCTACTCCCTTCTTCCTCTACCGGTTGTTGTGTCCGATACTCGCTGCTGGTGTGCTGCTGGTGTGCTACGTTGTTGCTGCTGAGGTCCTCCTATTTTCCGCTATTCCTTCCCCTGGAACCACCCCCCCCCCTTATGCTACCCGGTTCTCCGATATTTCCTCTTCGTTCCGCCAAACTCCAGACTGTTCCGACATTCTTACATTTTGATCTTCTCTTCACGAAAATATGCGTGTTGATTAATATCATGGTGTTCCCCCGCCCCGCGGGGGAGGGTTGGGGGGGGGTGGAACTGACGGCTCACCCTCGTCCGGTTTTCCTTGCCCCCCTCTCCCTCCCCCGCTCCCTCTCCCGGCTATTGTACGCGGCTGACCTGCCCCCCTTTCCGACAGATAACCTCAACAACCAGAAGCCCATTCGGAAGCCGCGTTCTACGCCCGCGCCTACGCTATTCTACCCTCGCCCCCGCCCCCCCCCCCTCCATCTCGTCCCTTGCCCCGGCTATCTGCCCGGCGCTCCTGACCTCCCTACCGATATCCTTGACACCCAAAGGGGTCTTCCATATTCGATCTCACGTACCCCATGAATGCCTGCGCCGCCAACCTTCCTTCTATCTTGATCACCCACGGTTGTGTTTCCATCTCCGCCAGCCTTGTCGCTCCCCCTATCCTTCGGGGGTGCAGCGCGAATTCCTCTGGAACCAGCTCTCCCACTGCCCCCTTCCCTTGCTTCTTCCATTTCCTCCCCACTCTCTCCAGCCCGTTCCTTAAGCAAATCGTCGCTTGCCCTTTCGTCCATACCTTCCATCTTCCCCCGCTCCTGTATGTCATCAGCGGGGCGTTTCCCCCCCCCCGGAACCGTCCTCCCGTAGTAGCCTACTAGCTCCGCCATCAGGTCCACTACGTTCCCTTCCACCCCCTCCGACCCCCCCCAGATCCTTGAGTTCTCACGGCTACCGCGCCTTGTCTCCCCTGGTCTCCCTTTTCCCCCTTGAAACGGACCCCCACCGTATCCGCGGCTTCCTTCCCTCCCGGTCCCAGCTGCACCCCTTTCTCGAAGAAAGCCACATCCCCCCGACTCAAGCAGTAAACCTCATGCACCTTTCCTCTTCCTCCGCGAATAGTTCCGAGGCCTTCAGCAGCAGCTGATACGTCAGTGCCAGCCCGATTCACACGATCCTCCCCCCTACCCCCCACGCGCCGATACTCTCCTCCAACACTCTGATCATCTCCCACGTCAGCGGCCTCCTTACCCGTGCCTGGTTCCTCGCCTCCGCATGCGCCCTCCTGATTCCTTTCTTCACTGCCTGAATCCTGAAGTGCTGCAGCGGCAGAGACAGCCCCCCCACTGCTCGTGATAAAGTTAACCGCCACTCCTTTGCATTCTCCTCCTACACCCCTCCCCCCCGCCCCGCTTGCCCCCGCCGGTTGCCCTCTTCGCCCCCCCCCCCCCCTCTTTCTCCCTCCCCCAGCCCTCCCTCGCACCCCCCCATCCATGTATAGGGGCGCCACGTCCAGCCACGCCCGCGTTGCTTTGAACTCCGGTACTGGTAGAGGCCCGGCCTCTTCCGCCGTCGGCCACGTGTTCACCCTCCGCTTCATCCTCAGCGCTTGCGTCCCCACCTCTTCCCCCAACTCCGCTAGGTCCATCTTGAACCGCATCACGAACCGTCCCCCCCTCTCCCCCCTTTCTCTCGCCCATTCAGATGCAGCTTGCTCAGCTGCAGAAGCCACCGCACCCTTCCCAACGCCCACCCCACCTTCCCCAAGCCCACTCCTATATTTATCCACATCTCTCCCCCCACACCAGCCACGACCCCCAACCGTCGATCTCCTTTCATCTGCGTCTTCCCCCTGTCTTCCCCAGGCGCTCCATAGCGCCCCTCCACAGTAGGGGCACCTCCCGTTCTGCCTTGTGCAGCTCGTGCGCGGTTCCGTTGCTGCGCTCTTTCCCTCCTCTCTCCCAAATGGCTCCCTTTCCACGCCTCACCCCTTCGGCCCCGTTGCCGCAGGCTCACCTTCCATGAGCGTGTGCGGTCCCGTTGCCGCTCACTCCCCCCCTTTCTCTTTGCGCGACCCCTTTCTCCGCCCTTTCCCCGTCCTGGCCGTTCTCCCTCGTCGCCCCCCAGCCCCCTTTTCTTTGCCTCGTCGTTCCCCGTTCTGTGTGGCCCCTCTGCCGCGTTCTCCCCTCGTCTGGTCGTGTACGTCCCAGTTTCCGCACCCCCCCCCTCGTCCCCTTCTTGCGCGGTTCGTTGTCACATTCCCCCCCTGCCGTGTCGTGTACGGCCCCGTTGCCGCGTCCCCGCCCCCCCCTGGTCGTGTACGGCCACACTGCCGCACACCTCTTCCCCCTCCTTGCGCGGCCCCTTGCCGCGTCCCCCCCCCCCGACCAGGTCGTGTACGGTCCCGCTGCCGCCCCCCCCTTCCTAGTTTACGCGGCCCCGTTTCCGCGTTCCTTCCCCCGCTTGGTCGTGTACGGCCCGTTTCCGCACCCCCCCCCCCCCCACCCCTTTTGTTTGCGCGGCCCCTTTGCCGTGCCTCCCCCCGCCTGGTCGTGCATGACCCCGTTGTCGCACGCCTCTCCCCCCTTCTTGCGCGGCCCCATTGCCGCATCCCACCCCCGACAAGCTCGTGTACGGCCCCGTTGCCGCGCACCTCCGCCACTTCTTGCGCGTCTCCGTTTCCACGCCCGTTGACCAGGTCGTGGACGGCCCCGTTGCCGCATATATCCCCCCCTTTCTTGCGCGGCCCCGTTGTCACGTCCTACCCCCGACAAGGTCGTGTATGGCCCCGCTGCCGCAAACCTCTCCCTCCTTTTTGCGCGGCCCCGTTGCTGTGTCCCCTCCCTGACCAGGTCGTGCGCCCCCCCCCCGGCAAAGTCGTGAACGACCCCGTTGCCCCCCCCCTCCCCCCCCCCCCCCCCCCTGTTTGCGCGGTCCCCTTTCCGCGCCCCCCCCCAAGCCTGGTTGTGTCCCCCAAGGATGGTTGTGTACAGCCCCGTTACCGCACCCCCACCCCCCCTTTATTTGTGCGGCCTCCTTGCCGCATTATCTCCCTTGCCTGGTCGTGTACGACCCCGTTGTTGCACCCCCCTTCCCCCCCACGATGCCACGTTCACTCCCCCGGGCGGCTTATTCGTGTACGACCCTGTTGCAGCCCCTACCCCCCCCCCCGCCCCCCCCCTTCTTTGCGCGGCCCCGTTGCCCCCCCCCCCCCCCCCATCCTGGTGAAGTACGGCCACGCTGCCGCAAACCTTTCACCCCTTCTTGCGCGGCCCCGCTGCCGCGTTCCAACCCCGACCAGGTCGTGTACAGTCCCGTTGCCGCCCCTTCCCCCCCCCCCCTAGTTTACGCGGCCCCGTTTCCGCGTTCCTTCCCCCGCTTTGTCGTGTACGGCCCGTTGCTCACCCCCCCCCCCCCCCCCCCTTTTTGCTCGGCCCCGTTGCCGTGTCCCCACTCCACCTGTTCGTGCGTGACCCCGTTGTCGCACGCCTTCCCCTTTCTTGCACGGCCCCGTTGCCGCATCCCACCCCCGACAAGGTCGTGTACGGCCCCGTTGCCGCACACCCCCCCTTTCTTGCGCGGCCCTGTAGCCGCGCCCCCCGACCAGGTCGTGAACGGCCCCGTTACCGCATCCCACCCCGGACAAGGTCGTGTACGGCCCCGTTGCCGCACACCCCCCCTTTCTTGCACGGCCCCGTTGCCGCATCCCACCCCCGACAAGGTCGTGAACGGCCCCGTTGCCGCGCACCCCCACTTTCTTGCGCGGCACCGTGGCCGCGCCCCCCCGACCAGGTCGCGAACGGCCCCGTTGCCGCATCCCACCCCGGACAAGGTCGTGTACGGCCCCGTTGCCGCACACCCCCCATTTCTTGCACGGCCCCGTTGCCGCATCCCACCCCCGACAAGGTCGTGAACGGCCCCGTTGCCGCGCACCCCCCCTGTCTTGCGCGGCCCCGTGGCCGCGCCCCCCCGACCAGGTCGTGAACGGCCCCGTTGCCGCATCCCACCCCCGACAAGGTCGTGTACGGCCCCGTTGCCGCACACCCCCCTTTTCTTGCACGGCCCCGTTGCCGCGCACCCCCCCTGTCTTGCGCGGCCCCGTGGCCGCGCCCCCCCGACCAGGTCGTGAACGGCCCCGTTGCCGCCCACGCCCCCCCCCCTTTTTTCCCCGCGCGGCCCCGTTGCCGCGTTCCCCCCCCCCTTGGTCGTGTACGGCCCCATCGCCGCCCACTCCCACCCCCTTTCATTTCGCGGCCCCGTTGCCGCGTTCCCCCCGGCCTGAACGTGCGCGACCCCTTTGTCGCGCACCCCCCGTTCGTTTGAGCCCGCGGCCTCACCGCCGTCGCTCTGCGCGGCCCCGTTGCCGCGTCCCCTCCCGGACTGATCGTCGTGTGCAGCCCCGTTGCTGCACACGCACCCCCCCTTTATTTGCGCGGCCCCGTTGCCGCGCTTCCCCCAGGCCGGGTCGTGCACGGTCCCGTTACCGCACACCACCCCCCACACGTTTTGCGTGGCCCCTTTGCCTCGCACCCCCATTTGCTAAAACCCGCGGCCTGGCCGCTGTCGCCCTGCGCGGTCCCGTCGCCACGTTCGTTCCCTACCTGATTGTGTGCGGCCCCGTTGCCGCACACACACACCCGTTTTCTTTGCGCGGCCCCGTTGCCGTGCTCCCCCCCGGCCGGGTCGTGTACGGTCTCGTTGCCGTACACGCCCCCCCCCCCCCTTTTCACGGCCCTTTCTCCGCGCACCCCCCCGTTTATTTGAGCTCGCGGCCTGGCCGCCGTCGCTCCCCCCTTTTCCCAGTTCGGTACTTCTTATTCGCGGCCTTCCCGCCCCGATACCCCTGGCTTCTCCTTCCTGTTCCTGTCCGGTTCTTTCCCCGTACCCTCCTTCCCCCCTTCCTCTCGCGCGCCCTATCCCCCGTGTTCCTTTATCCCCTTCGTCATCTACTGTCTTTCCCTTTCCTTCCCGTATTTTCCTTCCTGTTCCTGTTCCCCTCTGGTTTTCCCTTCTGTTCCCCTAAAATTCTTCGCGCGCTTTACGTCAATATGTGGTTGCTCTGCGCGGCTCCGTCGCCGCGTTCTTTCCCGATCTGGTTGTGTGCGGCCCCGTTGCCGCACACCCCCCCCTCTTTCCTTTTCGCGGCCCCGCTGCCCCGTCCCCCCCCGGCCGGGTCGTGAACTCTATCCTGCTCGCCCCGTCCTTCCTAGATTCATTGCCTCAACTCGCCACCCCTTCCCCCCCCCGCGCCGTTGATCTCCTGTTTTGAAAATGTCTACTTGTACGCATGTATATATTCGTCCCCCCCCCCACCCAGCGACCCCCCTCCTCCCCGCCCGTTGCCACCCGCCTCATCCGTTCCGTAGCAGTCACACTTTACACCGCTATTAATAGTCAGAACAGTATATAAAGTGGTATCGTAATCTCCGAGTAATAGCAATTAGGGTTAGTAGTAGAGTGCAGTATAGCAGCATCAGCAGCAGTAGTAGTGTAGTAGTACTACTAGTACTGGTAGTAGTAGTCGTAATAGTATTAGCGGTAGTAGTGATAGTAGCATCCTAGTAGTATTAACACTGCAAGGCCAGAATATTAACAGTACTATGCTAAGGCTGTAGACTAGTGCCGTTAGTGGTTAGTACGCGTAGCGGCTGTGGTGATATCGTGGAGCTCGTTCCAGTGACGGTAAATGTCACCGCGTCACTGCTGCGGTAAATAGATATAATTACATTTGTCCTCGAAATTTTTTTAAACCTTATTCACTTGGTTAATGGGACCTGCTTCGCTCTCAGCGCTCCCCCTTGGAACACGCCTGCCTAAACCCCCCTCTCGGAGAACCTTCCCGGCATTCTTCGCGTTCCTTACTTTCTTCGCTTTCTTCGTTTCCTTTTTTCCCGTTTCTCTTTTTATTTTCTTCATTCCGTAACTTTATCCAACGTATGATCTACGACTTTCAGGTATTCCTTCGTTTTTGATCGACTTTCAGGTGTTTAATTTCGTTTTTACCAACGTATGATCTACGACTCTACGACACATCTACGGCGCAAAGTCGTGAGATGTTGAAGTTGACTGCCGGCTTTTTAGTGTTCTACGAGTAGGCACCTACTTTCAGCTCCCTACGCTGGCCACCTGTCGCCGTAGCGCTTCCCCACCACTTTTAAACTCGGAGAGCGAGCAGCATGTTGTCTTCAAGCATCTATCGTAGCTCTCCTGCCAAGAAGCCGAAGCCTACCAACCATAGCCAAGGAGGGGGAGGTGGTGGAGGCTCTGCCGGTGGCGGTGGTGGGGGTGGGGGTGGGGGTGCAGGCTGGACCGTGGTCGGCGGCGTTGCGGGCGTCAGAAACACGTACCCTTGCTCTGGCAAGCACTGTGAGGGCACGGTCAACATCCGCAACAGGCGGAATTCGGCTTTGCTTTTCGGTGTCTGCGACACCTGCGGGGTGTTTTACAATTTCAACAAGAAGTTCTGGGGCACCGGCGACAACCCCCGAAAGTGTGACTGGTGCGGAGGGGACACTGCTGACAGCCCGTCTATTGGTGTGGAAAACGACGGCCCCGACAAGGCGTCCAAACGTGAGTCGGATTTCCTTCGCATTACTTCCGCCGCTTTAGTTTTCGTGTGGCGACCGCGCCGGTGTTTCCTTTCTAGATGTTTGATCCCCGCGGTGTGCCACCAAGCCAGTCCAGCAGGCATGCCCGGTTGGTGAGTGGTGTTCATCACTTTTCCACCCATTCTGCGGTTCGTCGCTGCGTGATTTAATTAATACCTTTCTGTTCGAGTGTCTGCGTTCAGCTTGGCTGCTTCGTACCTTACGGTTGTTGTGATGTGTGTGCGTGCTTGAAATCATCACACTCACACGCCGTTTGCTTCTGCTGTCCTTTTTGTTGCAGCGTGGTACAACTACCACGCAGTGTGGAAGGAGTGCCTGGGCAGCAGGACCAGCGAGAAGCTCAAGTTTGGGTGGATCGTCCCAGAGGGGAGTCCCGTGATTGGCGTGAGTAAAAAAATGCACTCCGTTTTTGCTCTATTGATGTTAATGTTGAATCAGAGTTTCTTTTTTCCTTTTTCTCCCGTGGTTTGGAGTACATCGCAGGCTCTAAGACGCCTCGTTGTCCGGTAGACCGAGTACGACTCCTGGCTTCTGACACTGTTGTAGGCCGGCGACTGCTGTGGAGTAATATTTTTCACGTATGATACTCGCGCGAGACGAGAGGGTGTTGTGCACCTGCTTCTGCTTATATCACAAACGCGCGGCGTGGTACTTTCATGATGCAACAGGGCGGGTGGGTCCCTGCTGTTTATTTTTTCGTTTTTCCGATCTGCTGTTGTAGGCCGCCTGTCGAGTAAGAGCAAAGGAGCCAAGTTTGTCCCGGGAGGTTGGGTGTCAGGTATTTTTGGTTGGAAAAATAGAGCCGCAGATATTTTTTCGGCTGAACAACTGAACCATGCTGCTTTTCTGTTTTTTTCGGCCCGTTTTATTCTCTCACTCTCCTGAATACCCCCCCACACTTTTGGCGTGGTGCCTTGGAAGCCCTTTGCTTGATACTTGCTCGTCTGCCCAGAGACAGTATTCGTTGTAATTACAAGTTATCTACATACAGCAGGATGTACGTATCCAGGCTCCAAAACCCTCCTACAACCCAGCAGACCGAGTACTCTCATGCTACACAGCAGTACGTACGTATAACCACCCTACGTATTATACCAAACACGGTTTATTTTCATATTCTCACCTTCGCTAAAACTACCGGTACCACCGTACACATAGAAGCGCAGACGAGAGTACAGTGAGTAGGTGAACGGTATCAGGTATTCGGGTGGACAAGCTGGGCGGGATCTTAGATTGCTTCACGTTTTCGGCTGTTACAGTAGTACGGCACCGCTAACCCACAAGAAGCACAGCTGACAGTAGTTGCATCACGTTGTCGTTTGCAGAAGGTCTGCGAGGCCGCGGAGAGGGGTGATCAGGTGGGGAACATCATTCAGCAGAAGTGCACTGGCACCATCGCGGAAGGGCACCTGCTGCTCAAGAAATCCGGAGACTACCTCTTGGAGGAGCTCCCTGCGCTCCACTACCATTGCGCCAAGCGCGATTTTGACATTGAGGTACATATATACGTATATACGCTGTAACCACAAACTTAAATGATTTATGCATATTATATATTTACGCTATGATACATTGTTGTGTCTTTCTGTAGATTGGATCGCTGTGCGCAGAATCGGCAACGCGAGCGCTTTTCGCTTGGCCTTACAAAGGCGAATCCCGCCCAGCCCGGGAGCATTGTAACCAACAAATCGGCTGCTGCTCGCCTGTCAGGTGTATTGCTCTAGGTACTGCTGTATTGCTGTACTGCTGTACGTACTGCTGCACGGTTGTTCTGATATACGTACTGCTGCACTGCTGTTCTGATGTACGTACTGCTGCACTGCTGTTCTTCTGTATGTAGTACCAGTTTGGTCGGTGGGTGGGTGGAGGGTGCACTGCGTCGTCCGTGGTGGGTGGGTGGGCCGTTCTGTACGTGGGAGTCTTTTTTTCTGTTTCCTGTTTCATAAGAACCAACCAACTAACTGCGCCCCGCGTACCGGGTGTATACTGCTGTACGTACTGCTGCACGGCTGTTCTGATGTACGAACTGCTGCACTGCTGTTCTGCTGTATGTAGTAAAGGTTTGGTCGTTGGGTGGGTGGAGGGTGCACTGCGTCGTCCGTGGTGGGTTAGTGGGCCGTTCTGTACGTGGGAGTCTTTTTGCGTCCTGTGGGAGATGAACCCGTACGGCGGCATTGTTGTACTGCCCTGTTATTATTTTGTTATTTTAGTACTTAATACAGAGGATACAGCACCAATTTGTTTTTGTCCGCCATACCGGCCGGCAACTGGCATATTTCGGGAGTACCACTAGTGATGTTAATAATGTGATACAATAATCAACGCTACACTGCCCCTGTATTTGAAACGCGCGTGCTCAGCTGCACCGCATCATCGCCAAGAAGCTGGAGTTCAAGCTCCTCGGAACGTTCCCCGAGCAAGAGACCAAGCAGGCCTGCGCAGGGATCCCCGCAGACCTCGGTGACGACTTTTGAAGGTAAGCGTTCTGCGTTTCCTTACTACTGATATATATATACCGGGCTAAAGGCCCCCTTTGAGCTATTTGCTCTCTCCCTATGAATATGTCGGATTCAACCGATGACACTGAAACTCGACTACGAGCACGTCTCCACCGAAGCCTGCGCACTGCCATCCTGGCAAGCAGGCGTGTGCCCGACAACGGTCAAATCGCTCGCCGTCGTAGAGCACTGTTGCGTCATGTACGCGGATCGTCATCCCTTGCCGCCCCTGCTCCTTCAACGCCCCTTTTAGGTGTTTGCGCGTTCAACTCTCCTGATTTACACATTCCTGAAATCTCTAATTTTCGGTACCCCATTTTGAGCGACCCAAACAACTACACGTGCCAGCACTGTAGATCTCAACTTTGGTGGGAAGAAAGATCCCTCAATTGTTGCAAGTCCGGCGCCGCTGCAATTCCGCACCTTCGGCCTTTCAGCGATCAAATTTGGCGTCTCTTCAATACAAAAGCATTTAGCAGTTCGCAACGCAGTTATAACGGCCTGTTCTCATTCACAGCGCTCGCCGCGGGCGGTTGTGAAACTAAAACTTGGACTAATCCAGCTCCTCCGTCCATGCTCACTTTACACGGGAAAGCATATCACCGCATCTTCGACCTGCAAGAAAAGTACGAAACCACAAATGTTTCCAATAGCGCAAGATTTTATATCTACGATTCCGAGTTTGTAGACCAGGCTCAACACCTAGGTATCGACCTTGGTATCGCTAAAACGTTGCGCGACCACGTACACGAAAACGTCTCATGGGCTAAGCAATATCGTGCTGCTGTCAATGATATTATCAACTCCGACGCTGTTAGTTCCGAACCTGCGTTTATTGCATTTGCGGAAGCTAGCAGAGTCAACGATGGTAATATCCTCGGACAAGAAGTATCCGGCCCAGAAATCGCGGCTATAGGTTACACTTCAGGTGTACAAGACGTCAACAAGCGAAGTGTGGTCACATACCCCAAAGATAGCCCAGACTCTCTGCCCCGTTTCCTCCCACTTTGGTCGCCGGCATACGAAAGCCTACAATATCCTCTACTTTTTATGCACGGTGAAGCTGCTTGGAGCCCTGGCAATGCCCACGAAAATCCTCCGAAGAAGTCTCGGACCATGAACATATCAGGCGACGCCCATGTGACTCTCCCTTTCTACTGCAGACAACGCATTCTTTCCGAGCGTGTGTTCCAAAGGAATAGCCGCATAGCACAGGAGTGGGATACAGACAGTCTTTCCCGGAGCGAAGAGAATAAGCTAACGTTCATTCAATCTGAATCATTCCAGCAACGACTTGCCACGGCGCGATCAATTTCGCAATCAAGCGACGCAGAAAAGCCGGGTCAACTTCTTCCTGTTTCATTTCATGGTTCACCTGCCAAGCGCAAAGATGACACTGAAGATGCTCTTGCGGTTGTCAACAGAAAAGGCAAACCGCATCTCATGATAACGATGACTTGCAACCCGCTCTGGCCTGAAATTGTGCAGAACCTCCTACAAGGCCAACAAGCTGCTGACCGCCCAGATCTTTGCTGCAGAGTTTTCAAGATAAAGCTTGCCGTATTAATGTCTCACCTCAAAAGTGGCAAAGTTTTTGGGCCGTATGATTTTCACATGTCAGTGATCGAGTATCAAAAACGAGGCTTTCCCCATGCCCATGTCATAGTCAAATTGAAAAACGCAGGTCCCGATTTGCTTAATCAAATGGACTCATGGGTCTGGGCGCAGTTGCCCGATGCGTCCATCGCTGGCGGCAAGCTGCGTGAGATGGTCCTAAAATATATGATACATAAGCCTTGTGGTTCTCACAACGTTAAAGCCCCATGTATGCAAACAAACCGGGATACAAACACGAAGTCCTGCAATAAGTTCTACCCGCAACCGTTTAGGACTACAGCTACACTTAACGAACGTAGCGGCCGGGCAGAATACTGCAGAACAAAAAATGGGGACAATCCCTCGGTAAGAAACAAAATTGGCAATTCCTGGATGGATGTACCGGTAGGCAACCAATGGGTGGTCCCTTACAACCCGTACTTGCTTCTTCTACTAGATTGCCACATTTGTACTGATGTCGTCACCGCCGCATCATGCGCCAAATATCTCTACAAATATATTTCGAAAGATATTTCGAAAGGTAACGACTTCGCAAAAGCCAGAATCGCAGGGATCAAGAGTGAAATAGAAATGTACCGTACTACGCGATATCTTTCAGCATCAGAAGCTACTTGGAAAATGCTAGGCTTTGAAACCAACAGCCGTTATCCCTCAGTCACCCGTGTGCACGCCCACCTTGAGCAAGATAATAACGTAATTTACCCTGCGGATGCATCCCCCGAAGAACGCGCTGCTATCGCGAACAACTCCGCCTCGCAGCTTATGCATTGTCTTAAACGGCCTAACTTGGTCTCTTTTAACGGTCTGACCTTGCTTGATTACTTTGAAAAGTACATCGTCGCAAAAAAAAAAAAGACGACCCTGTCCCAACCTCCGCACCTGTAGGTAAATGGCTCGACCAGTATGGTAACATTGTTTCTACCAGAACTACAGACCATGTCTGCCGCATTCACTTCAAAAGTCCTGCGGTTGGCGATGTTTTTTACCTTCGACTCCTCCTCTACAAAATACCAGCAAGAAGCTTCATGGAATTGCGGACTGTTCACCCCGCAGTAGGACCTGCCATTGTTTATCCTAATTTTCACGATGCCGCTCGGGCTCGAGGGCTCGTCACTGGTGATCAAGAGTACTTCATTTGTATGCAAGAAGCTGTTTTGTTCCAAACAGCAAATCTACTCCGAGGCTTATTCGTTACGCTCATACTAGACGGTGCGGCAGCTCCCAAGCTGTGGCGCGAATTCCAAGAAGACCTAATTGAGGACCTGCGCATGTCTATGACAAGAAACCAAGCCATAGCACAAGCATTGCGCGAGATCGATCTGAAACTACAGCTGCACGGAAAAGATAACGAACAAGTTAACCTTCCACCCGCTATCCACCAACAGACTGAACTTCAACGGACAAGGAATTCCTTTGACCGTGTCGAACAAACAGCGTACGCCGACTGTAACGAAGTCCTTCTGACTCGAGAGCAACAAATCATCTACTCTACAGTCATCGAAGCTGTCACCTTAGGCAAACCGGGTGCGTACATGGCTGACAGCCCTGCAGGCACCGGGAAAACGTTTACCGAGAGGGTTATAGCGGCCCGTTTACGGGGGAATGGACGAATCGTTCTGACGGTAGCTTCGACCGGCATTGCGGCCCTTCAACTCCCAGGCGGCTGGACAGCCCACTCCATGTTCGGTTTGCCGCTTGAAGAAAAGGTCGTGCCAGGAGCAATGTGCACTATCCGTGGTGAATCACAACGCGCAGAACTAATTCGCAACTGTGATCTTATCATATGGGACGAGCTGCCCATGACACACAAGTATTGCGTAGAAGCGCTGAACACAACCTTGCAAGACCTCCTCAATAACGATACCTTATTTGGAGGTAAAACGATTTTGTTTAGTGGGGACTGGAGGCAAGTTGGCCCTGTTGTTAAATATGGTTCCGCATCTGACACCGTCGAAGCCGCCGTCATCTCCAGCTTTCTCTGGCCACATATTACCCGTTTGAGACTTACTGCCTCGCAACGTGATAAAGACGACGAACAGTATGCCAGCTTCGTGCGCACCGTGGGAGAGAACAGGCAGCCTATCGTTCATATGCCCAACGGCGACATGGTTGCCCTCTCTAACGCCGATGACAACTCAACCACTGACCACTTCGTGCTTAAGTGCACCACTGATTTTGAAGACCTCGTCAAATTTGTGTACCCAGACTTGAACGAAGAGACACAACTCATGCATGACCGCGCTATCTTGGCTACTACCAACCACGCCATCGATGCCTCTAATGAAGACATCGCCCGAAGGCGCTCTCACAATGCCTCCACGTTTTTCAGCTCGGACAACCTTATCAGTGATGAGTCCAATCCAAACACCGCGTTTGCAGCCCCTGAGCACCTTAACCTTCTTAACGCACAGGGAGTTCCTCCCCACGAACTGAAGCTTCGCTCGAACGATCTCGCCATGCTCACCAGGAACTTGAATTTTGGAGAAGGTCTCGTCAATGGCCAAAAAGGCGTTTTGCTGGGGGTTTCACCCAATTCTCGTGTCCTTCAAGTACAGCTCCTCACCGAGCGTCGGCCCATTGTCCTCGTGCCACGAATCAACTTTCACGCAAAAATTGGTCGACAAGGAATAAAATTTAGTCGTGTCCAGTTCCCTCTCCGCCTCGCCTACTCTCTTACGATAAACAAATCCCAAGGGCAAACCCTGTCTCGCATAGGACTCGATTTGCGAAACGATATATTCGCCCATGGACAATTATACGTCGCCCTTAGCCGTATCAAGAACAGACACTCGGTTATGTGCCTCCTACCTGCCTCACACATTGCCGACGGCATACCCCATGCTCCTAACGTCGTGTACTCACCCTTCATCCAAGCTGCCACAGGCATCACCATCCCGCCTCTCCCTTCTCGTCCTTCGTCTCCACCTACAGTCGTCCCCGCTTTAAAGACGCTCGGCTTAAGTCAACTCCCCGCTATAAAGACGACATTTTTTACAGAACCATGGTGGCCCGCAGATAGGACATACAGTAGGGGGGTGTCGTTTTTTCTCCAATTCCATTCCACGGCCCCCCCAAAATTCATCTCGCGAAGCTGCTCAGACAGCGGTCTGCTGCTTTCGACGCTGCTACCTGTGGGCATGGAGAGATTCCTCCCGTCTACTGGCGGGTCGTAGACATGGACGCTAAGAGTACACCGAAGGTGTTGACCGAGAACTTGTTTGTCGAGAGAGGCGCGGGCCTCTCTGAAAGCGAAGTACGGCAGGCAGTCAAGATTTGGCTTCGTGTTGAGGATGACCCAGAGGTGTTGGACGAAGAGAAGGAGCTAGAACTCCAGGATCTAGAGGACAACTTCAACGGCATCGAACTTGCTGACGGGGAGTCGGGTGACGAGGAAGACGACCTTAGCCCAGACTCGTGCGTCACAACCTCCCTTTCAGAAGCCGAAGTCCGCTCTCGTCTTGAGGAAGTTCGTTCCTACTTGTACGCGAAAGGGGGAAACGGCGAATACAGCGAATCGCTATTCCTTCTTTCGAGAACCGTTCATTCGTTTACACATGAAACTCAAGTCAAGCGTAGAGCGAAGGGGAGGGGTGAGGTGCAGTCCACCCTTCGTGATGCATGGAAGTCGTAGTTTGGGAATGCCGTTCTTTGGGCTAAGGTCGCTGGTGCGATCTGTGATTTTGCTTCGCTCGGCAAACATGTTTCATGCTCTGTGTGGATTCGGTTTTTAAAACTGCAGTGGAGTGAGCTCTCTTTGTTTCAGCGTTGTGCGTGTTTCGTGCTTCATGGTGTTATTTTTCCCCTGTACTCGAGCTGTGTGGTTTCGGGCGCAGGTGGCTCTCTGGTTGGTACGTGACGTTGAAACGGCAGTACGCAAATTTTTCATGTGGTGACTACATCAAGCGTAGGCTTCAGAGGAGTGATTTTCAAGTGGGCCAACGAGAGACTAAATGTACTCGAATACAGGTTCCCTCGTTTGTAAATACGAACGCAAAGCACGCGCAGTCCACACACGCAAGTAGTCTATGTGCAGCGCCAAGGTTGTAGTTTCTCAGGTTGGCGCGGGTGGAGGTGATGTCCGCGAAAACTTAAATTCTACATACCTACAACGGCGTGGTGATTCTTTTTCGGCGTTTGCCTGTCATGCCAGTATTCCTGCTGAAATGGCGCGTCGTTTGACGTAGGTTACGTCTCCGTTGACCCCGGGGAAGGGGAGTTATTGTCCCCGGAAAGTTAAAGACGATTCCCCGGGTAAAGACGCCCTGAAAAAAAAAACCCATGTGCGTCTTTAAAGCGGGGTCGACTGTATACCGCCTCCAGGCTACCTACCTCCTCCTCTTCCACCACCACCTCCGCCATCGGGTAGTCGCAACTGGACCATTATAAACGAAATCGGTGATGGAGCTTGCCTCCTCTGATGCATTTCACGCAAAGTCCTGGGGAATCCTGAACAGCACAATATTATTCGCACCAACATCGTACAATATATTACACAACACCTGCACGACGAACTGCCCAATACCGGCTTTTCTTTCCTACTGGCAATTTCTGCTGGCATACACACCGAACCGGTACAAGCTCTTGGCGCCCAACCAACACTATATAGCTCTGTCGAGCAATACCTTCGGCTCATGTCGAACCCTCACACCTATGCCGGGTACCTTGAAATGGTAGCTGCACAGTTTGTCTACAACATCAACATTTCGGTAACCATTCACAGCCAGCACGGACAGTTATACCCTGCATGTCCAACCCATAACATCTGCAATGTTCTGTACTACCCCTCTTTCTCGCACTATGATTCGCTACGTTATAACGCATAAAACCTGACCGTCTTTACAACGTCTCCTTTGTGTCACCTCTGTTTTCACGTATTTCAACTTTCGCCCTCCTTTCAGCATTGTCTAGGTGTTTCCAACCCGCGCATGTGGCCATCAACACATCGCTACGACTCGCGAACGCGCGCCGTCGTCCAGACGTGTTGCGGGCGACCTCCGCCGTCAAGACGAAAAAAAAAAAAACGAGTAGTCAATTAATCATCTGGGTCTCGTGGAGACTAAGTGCCAACAGGCGACGTAAACGATGCAACACAAAGGCGACTAATAGGCTATTCCACTCGGATTTCTGGCAAGCAAAGCTCCATATTGCTTAAGAGTACACAAATTGATACCGGTTCCAAAGGTCGTGCGAGGACACAAGGGCGCGTAACGACGCGGGGAGTCAACTGGCGTACGACAGACGCTATTGTACCTCACTAAGAAGTCAATAGAAAAAAAACATACATGATCAGTGGTCATGCTTCGAAAACAAGATAACCACAAGCACGCGTGCGCGGTACTTCGCACGGAGGACAAAAGACAATCGAAAATCAAAGGAAGCCATGAAGGGCTGCCGGCTACAGGAAATACTAAAACACGTGGGCGCCGGGCATCGGTTGTTGCAAAACCGACGCGATCAAATCACAAAGGAAAAAACATATATATGACAACGCGCGTATACATGCCCTACGTGTTACCTTCGTCGCGATCCGATCTAGAATAGGTTCGCTTCTTCTTCCCGGGAGGGTCGAAAGCCGAAGGATTTTGTGACAGAATTACAGCACGGTAAGATTCGATCATCTCCTTGCATTGAGGAAGAGTGCTGTAGTGACGCCATACACCACATTGTGGTGGTTGACCTTTAAGTTTGAGGTGGTATTGGAAATTCTCCACCGACGCTGCACCTACCCCCCGCTTATGACCATCGATTGCTTCGATGACATACGGGCCGATAGTGACGGTGTGCACTGAGCCATCAAGATCAGGGACGGGTAGGGTGGTTCCGAGAAACATATCATCGAGTGCCTCAAAGTCAGGGGCAGGTGATGACTTGGGTTTGACGAATTGTTTCATCCGACCTAAGTGGACCGTAACTTCGGCCGGTTCGTTCGGTTTTGATACACGGTAAATAACAGGGGAGAGCTGAGCTCTGACGGTATACGGGCCATGCCAAGGGCTAACGAGCTTGGGGTTTGGTCCGTCAGTTTCGTGGTACGGGCGATGCAGTAATACTTTGTCGCCCACTTTAAAACTGGGGAAAGACAATTTTTTTTTTTGTTTTCGACGGCTTGCTTATCTGCCCGTTCTTGTAAATTGCGACGGGCTAACTCGTACGCGAGCTGCAAATTTTCTACTGTGCGACGTGAGTAGTCGAGTTTATTTTGTGGTGCATCAGTAGAAGGAACTCCGAGAATGAGTTCGACGGGGAGAGTAGCCGTACGCCCAAACACAAGATAGTGGGGAGTCTCCTCCAAAGTTTTGGAGTATGCCGTGTTGTGCGCAAGCTGGACAAACGGTAGTAGTTCCGCCCAATTATCGCAAGCCAAGTTACTGTACATGGCAAGCATATTGTGAACGGTGCTGTGGACACGCTCGAGAACAGAGTTCCCTTGCGGACGATAAGCGGCGGTACGTGTTTTCTTGTACCCAAAGACAGACTGCAATTCTTTCACGAGTTGGTTTTGAAATTCCTTCCCTTGATCGGAATGCAGGGTTTCTGGTGGGCCGAACACTGAAAAGACACGGTCAATAAGATGACGAACCACCACCGCGGCTTCCTTAGACTTGATAGGTATCAGAATGAGGAAACGCGTGAGGTGATCGATGACAGACAGGATAAATCGATTACCTTCTGACTTAGATTTGTATTCGACGAGATCCACCGCAACAACTTGAAACGGTCTGGTGACCGGTCGGTGCCCGGTAGGCAGCATAGGTGATCGGTGAGACGTTTTGCGGCGTTGACAAGGAAGACAGCTTTTAACATGTTCGGCAACGTCAGAGTGCATCGTGGGCCACCAATAACGATCCCGAACTTTGTCGAAGGTACCTTTAAAGGCTAGGTGACCACCTGACGAGGGGAGGTCATGGCAAGCGTTGATTACAAGTGTTCTCAACGATTTCGGCACCACTAGCTGGTCACGAAAGGTGTCCCGCCTACGTAGGTGGGCAGGGACGTAAGACCGGCAAAGCAAACCTTCGTGGATGAAGAATTTACTCATGCTGGACTTTGATTGCTGGTGTGGGACGCGAGCCTTAGTAGGATTGGCTAGGTAGTCAAAGTACTGACAAAATTCTTTCCTCTGATGAGCAAGCAACTTCGCAGCATCGACGACGGGGAAGACAGATATGGCACTAGCAAATAATTCGCGATCGCTTTCGACGGGCACTATCTCGTCTAAGTTGCCAGCGGACAGTTCGTATTCACGAGGGTTGGGGGGATGAAAAGGCTGATCATCGGGGACGTTACGACAGATAGCTGCAAGTTGCGGTTCGGATGGAAGTGGTTTTCCATCCACCTCGCTAAAAATACGCGATAGCGTATCCGGTACAACGTTAAGTTTTCCCGGAACGTGTTTGACGGTGAAATCGTAATTTTGAAGACAAATTGCCCAACGGGTGAGCATATTGGACGTATCTTGCATGTGGTACAAGTACGTGAGAGCTTGGTGGTCGGTACAACACGTAAAGTGTCGGCCCCATAAATACGGACGCCAATGGGTCAGAGCCCATACGACAGCAAGGCATTCTTTCATCGTGGGGCTATAGTGGCTTTGGCTACGAGAAAAACGCTTGCTATAGTACGCGACAATATCCAGCTCTTTGCCATCGGTGCTGCCCTTGGACGGTTGGGCTAGGAAAGCACCTACACCTTGCTCGGAAGCGTCGGTGTGAACGACGAAATCTCTCGAAAAATCGGGAAAGTGAAGGACAGGGGCTTCGGATAAAGCGTCTTTGAGTTTCTGGAATGCGGCATCTTGTGCCGGACCCCAGGCCTTTTTAAAACTCGTTCGTTTGACGAAGCTCTTTCGAGTCAGTTCTACAAGCGGTGCCGTAAGGTCAGAATAATCTTTGACAAACCGGCGGACGAAATTCGCCATACCCAGAACAGAACGTAAGTCTTTAATGGATTTGGGCGTGGGCAGGTCGTGAATCGCATTGGTGCGGTCGGTACTGACGGAAATCCCTTTCGCGGAAATAACATGACCGAGATAGTTGACTTCTTTCTGCCCAAATTGAATTTTGGACGGTTTGAGTGTCAAGCCTGCCGCATGCAACGCTGCGAACATTTTCTCGAGAGAGACGAGGTGGCTTTCGAACGTGTGATTGATACAAATCAAATCGTCCATGTACGAAAGGATACCCGAGTCAGGGCCAAGGTGGCCTAGAGCTAAAGACATTACGTGTTGAAACAGCCATGGTGCATTCGCTACTCCAAAAGGCATGCGCTTAAAACAGTACTTGCCTCTCGGTGTCACGAAGGCGGTGCGGTCGACGTGCCCCTCGGCCACAGGTAGCTGCCAGAACGCACTGAGGATGTCGGCGACCGAAATGTAGAGGGCGTCTCCGACGGCATCCAGGCAGGACTCGAGGTTAGGCATGGGCCAGCTCTTGCGAATGATGTGGCGGTTGAGGGTATGGCGGTAATCAACACAGAAACGGGGGCTGCCGTTGCTCTTGGCGACGATAGTACAAGGGCTACCCCACGGACTTGGCCGTTCCTCAATTATTCCCCATTCCAACATCTCGTTGACACATTTGTCAATTACTTCAGAGGTGCGGGGGTTGGGACGGTATGGGGGACGATCGACAGGACGGGTGCCTTCCGGCACGGGGAACGTTGCTTCGGCGATTGTGTGTGTGTGTGTTCTTCACATTAAACCGTTCTTCTACTCGTCGACATCCAGCACACCCAGTGTCCGTACTGATTCTTCACCCTAGAAAGATCAGCTCTGTGGTCACAAGCTACGACACAGAGATAATGCATCGTAATGCATTCGACAACGCAATGTCATGCCCTAGTACTGGGTACGACAGGCACAACATACATACGTCAGCAACAGAAATACATTGGAAGAGAGAAATACGAAATAAACAAAAACAAAAACGAAAACAAAAAACAAAAACAAAATAAGAAAACAAATAAAAACAAAGATAAAAAAAAAAAAAAAAAATGAAACAAACAAAATGAAGGGGAAATCGAAGAAACAACCCAACCGGAAAGGAGAGCCAAAGCTCGGAAAAGAAACATAATAAAATGAAATGAAATAAAGTAAAGTAAAACCAAAATAAGATACTCCGAACACGAGCCAAAAACCTGGACACGGAAGGAGGGAACAAAGGGGAAAAAAATACCCCAGAAAAAGACGAAAAGTGCTATGTACCTACTAGTCGGCCTGGTACCTTGCTACCCTGTCTGCCATCTCCTTCCTGCCTTCGTCCACCGCGGTCTCCCTTCTATTCCTCCTGTTGCCCCCCCTGCCCCCATTTCCTTGGACGGCTTTCCTTCTACTCCTCCTGTTTCCCCCCCTCCCCCCTTTGTGTTCTTCTCATTAAGCCAAAATACCTGAGCAAAAAACTTGGTATCCAGCTGCACTGAATCTCGTGTTGCCGGGCCGTCGAGTTTCCTGCAGGCCAATGAAGTCACAGCCGAGTTGCTGGCCTTTCGCAAGTACACGCTCGTCATGCTCATACCCGTTCTTCCCCTTTACGGCCAGGGTACGCACGTTGTACAACGTCCTAATTCAGACATTGACAGAGAGAAAACGGGACGATATTTAGCGCATAAGTCAAGGACAGCATCCTTCTGCTCCACGGTAAACGTGGAACTGGCGAATGCTTTAGACAGAGGACCTTCAAGGTCAGACCTGGCGCGGCGAACATCCTCGTCAGAGACGGGGGTGTTCGCGACGGCGTTGATATTTAATTGGTCAGGGGTGACTACAGATGCTGTGTACAAATTGCCAAGATGCAAGCCTGGTAAAAGGCAGACACCATCGCCAGATGGGTTACATATTTGTACGACAACAGAGCCATCAGAAGCACTCCACGTAGCTAAAGTACGGGCGACGAGAATATTCTTGAAAGGTTCAAGCGTTGTGTCATCGGAAAAATCTTTCTCGGTTATAATGCGAGGTTCGACAACAACAGTGCAGTCTTCTGGCGGTAGACAATCAGTGTAAGCAACAGCAAGGCTTTCCCATTCCGGTTTGAGATTAACTCTCTCACACAGAGAGACAGGAATGGCATCAGCATCGTGATGTACAGCGGCCACCGACATGTTTTGAGTGTGGCTCGCCGGAGAAGGATTGCTAGTACTGGACGACGGGACGGAGTCACGAATGCGATGAACAGCTGGTATCGTTGAACCAGTAGACGAAAATGACAAAGTTTGATTTTTCCAATCTAGGCGTGCTCCGAAGTCGGACATGACACTATTATCGAGGAGCATAAGATCGGGGCCCAAAGAGGGGACGACTATCGCGCACACCGTACGGGTGAGCTCGCTGAGGGTTAAAGGAAAATCAATAAACCCGACGACATTGATTGGCTCGCCATTTGCAGCGCGGAGCGCAACAGCGGCTGGGGGGACGGGATTAAGAGGAATACCTCGCAGGGTGGGATGAGACCGTACCCACGCGAGAGAAACAACCGGCACATCGGTAGCCGTGTCCACCGTGATGTTATTCACGGGGACGTCGTCGACAGAGCCGGCGATGCGGACTCGTCGAGACGAGAAAGACAAAGAAAAGTCGATGGTTTTGTGCGCCAGCCTTGAGCTGTACCACACGTGGTCTGAATTATGTTTTATTTCGGGGAAACTTTTCCCTTCCATATCCCGAAAACGTACACCAAAGCGCGCAGGCGCTGTATATCTACTTGGACGCATACCTTGACTCGCACTCGGGGACGCGAATACAGTAACTGGGGAATCAGGGACACCATTATCACAACTAAAGCTTCGCTTGCGCGCTCCAATCTACTTCGAATACGGGGCAGTCCCGTCATCGGGGTAAGCGGGGGTTGAACAAGTGGTCCATGCAGTGACGCTTTGTGCTGTGATATAAACACACGTTTTGGATGTACGACTACGACTACGTGGTATCTATACATGTAAGACGCAATGAAAACGGTCAAGTCTCATCACGGGGGTCAGCCAGGGTTGTAAAAATGGTCCATGCAGTGATAAATTACACAGCAGCATGATACCTCAGCACCAGTCGCAGTACACACTGGAGGTTGATATATAGCAGTAAACAGAAGCTGAAGTTAACCTGGGTGATGCTGGAGAGCAGTCCCGTGATTGGGGTTAGCGAGTTGTCCATGCAGTGACGCGGTGTACTACTACTGTTACTCATTTTTCATACAACCACATGAACTCTTTGTTGTGTTAACGAGTACAAGTAGGGTGCGCAACCTCTTCAGGAATCGCAGTACACGTCGGTCGTAATAGTGTTGATAGCAGCAGTAATAGAGTAGTACCGAACAATATATACAGCAGGTACTGTCTCTTACCCTTCGTTGTCGGTATTCCGCCGGTAGGCCTTATATAGCAGTATACCGGGGCTTACGCTTACCAGTTGCGACTGTGAATCCCGTTCGTTCCTGTCCCAGTGGTGGTTTCATAGGTGTTAGCAACGTTGTGGTACCAGGCAGGGCTTTGCCCATAAACGACCGCTTTCATTACAACAGTGTTAAATTGTACGACTTCCTTTCCAACTTTGGAAATCGACGACAGCTACGTGGCCTTACTATTTTGAACATTCACTGAACGCAAGGTATTCCCATCCGTTCGTTGTTGTCGTTTGCAGAAGCCCTGCGAAGCAGCCGCCGAGGGCCGCCAAGTCGGCGAGGACATAAACACGAAGTGCACCGGCGACATCAAGGTCGGTGACCTCCTGAAGAAGGCAGGCGACCACTTGCTCGATATACATCCCGCATTCCATTCCCACGGTGCCACGAGGGCGTTCGACATCGAGGTACGTTCTACTCTTCTTATCTTGCGTCCTGTGTGTCACGAGTCGAGACATCCATGTCTCTTGCTCAAGACTAGGGGATGGCGTGCGGATATAGTCTGAAGTGCGGCTCTTTTTCCAAGTACCAAGAGCAAGTACAACAATACCACAACAATTACTAACAGCGAAAGGAGCTCCAATAATAATTTGGATGGTTACGACGTCTGTCTGCTGGAGAGAAGTACGAATACTTTTTACACATACTTATCGACGTTCTCCCGCCATGCTTCAACGTTTGTGGACAGATCCACAAGACCATCGACAAAAAACAAGAGTGCAAGGTGCTGGGTACCTCCGCTGAGGAGGAAGAGTCCAAGCAAGCCTGCATGCTCCTTCGGAAGCAATGTTGACAGCACGTTCTTTATAGAACGTTAAGTTGTGGTTTATTATAATACCAGCATCGTTTTTTGAGAACTATGCCTAAATAAATGCGTGCTCTTCGTCTTTCAGGAATACATATGTACTTCACATGTTTGCGGTGTGCGCGTTCAAGTTCCTGCTTCCAGCATGTTTTTTTTGGCACTGCGCTCCTTTATTTTACATCTTAAGTTGTAGTTTTCCTGTCTCTATCCTTGACAAGCGCGTGCCTGGTGTTTATGCACTGCGATAATTTATTATTGATGATCGACTTAGAGAAGCTATTAATAGGTGTACAGGACCTAGGTGCTACCTGAGAGGTGGAAGGATATGCCAAGCAAGTCCTCCGACGTGCCCATCATGGACTGGGCGAATGGATGATAATAACAAACTCATAATCATAATCGTCTCTATCCTGTACCGTTGTACTATATATGGACATCTTGGCATTTTCAAGTCGCCAGTTGCGCCATTTGTGCTTCTTTTCCGCCTTTCTACGTACTGAATGTATGTCTATTCCTCCTTCCGCAAGCGTAGCGGGCGGCGCCCAGCCGCCCGCGAGCGAAGCCCTTGTAGCTTATAGCATATTTGGCCTTTTTTCGCATAAGTAAAAGCATAAATGGCGGGGAGCATTGTTTAAGCATATTATGCCTTAAACAAAGCATATACACGTCAGCGACGAGCATACCCTGCTCTTTTTTCAGCATATCGGCTGCAAATGAGGGCACAAGGGGCATCTGAGATATTTCCACAGCGCCTACGTAGCAGCCTGCAGTTATGCACAATGTCGACGAAATATAATTATAGGGTGGTTGTGGAGTAAATCGAGAGTGTATAACGCCTTCCAGGTCCGATAGGAACAATGCCTGCAATGTAATTGGAAACTTTTTTTATTACACTATGTAAGTATGCCCACCACGAATTTCTGGGAAAATTCTTGGCGGAAATTTCCGGCAACATTCTTTCATAACTGCTGTGACAGCAGAAATCAATGCGCCTTCTTCGTAGATCGGGGTGTTGTGTCCTAAAAACTGGGGGACAGACGGCATTCGTCTTGTGTGTGAGCAGTCCTCGAGATGCATTTTGGAGTAGTGCCACCGTGTGCGCACGCACGTGCGCGCACCCTCACAGAACTTCACCCGTGCTGCTGTCCGGCAGCCTTTCACACGTGGTTGCCATGTGCCGCTAGGACGCGGCTACGCACGATTGTAACACGGAAAACGCGAGACACATAATACATGATGATGAGTAAAACAAGGGCGGGCGTGTGGCGACACACACAACCAAAGACAAGAGCACGGATGTGTATGGCGACAAACGCGAAGAAGACACAGCAGCTGCAGCTGCTGTGGTAGTAGTAGCCCACCACAGCACAGCCGAGAGAGGGCCCTCCCGGCCTAGCTATGGTGGCGCAGCCGCATCTACCTCGTGTCCGTGCCCTACAGGGCTGGGTGGTGATTGATGTAGAGCGTTCGGAGGGGGAGGTGATATCGTTGTGTGGGGCGGGTGGGGTGTGGGGGGCAATCAATGAAAACTGGCTTGCTGCTTGCAGGTTACAGGATCAACTTCCCAACTTCAACCAAAAAGCCCCCCTCGCAAGATTTATAACCCCCTGTCTTGCGGTTTGGGATCGTTCGAGTTTAATTTGACTTTTTCGTATAAGATTACCACCAAATAACGCAATTATATACCTCAAGACCTAAAATAAAGAGAGTTACTGCTGTAGTTTTGTTTGAACGAGCAACGACACCGCACCACACCGCACACAGCTGTAGCACACAGCTAACAGAAGACCACAAGACCACAAGACCTCACATAAAAAAAGGACAACAAGGGGAAAATCCCTGGCTGGTACAACGTAGCCAAAGACGTGGCCTTGATTCAACCCTCTTCTGCTTTTTTCGTAGAACGGGTGTTTTCCATCCTTCGCAGCTGCCTTGACCGGCAGCAGAACTGCTACCTCGACCGCATTTCGGCGGCAACTCTTCTCCATTACAAAAGGGCATCGGAACGCCGAGGCTAAGAGGCACCTTCGAGTAATTCACCATAGTAGTATGGTAGAGGGGCTGTGGGGCTTTCTCCTTTATTGTGCTTTTTCGCCATCTCCTACTGAATGACGTAGCGCTGCTGTTCGCTGCGTGCTGCTTGGTTAGACGAGTGACATATCTTCATTTTTTCCAAAATAAAAATTGGCAGGAGAGGGAGGTTACTTTTTGTGCAACGAATGACAGGTAGGTGCTGTATGCCGAAAGAAGGTGCGAGCCGGCGGTCGACATTCTTCGGAAGCAATAATACGCCGGATGAAATTCAGTTAGAAATAATGCACGTCACATCATCACCCTGTTTGTGATCGGAGTACTCAATACCTCGTTCAAGCACATTTTCAGACAGGTTAACGCGCACACCATTGATTTGTTTTGCCCATAGTTTTCGAGGCGAACGACTCGTACTCGATCGACAACGGCGGTCAAGAGTACGTTGTCAAGCGCATGCAGCGGACACCCAGGTAACAGCAGGTTGGATATGCAACACAATACGACCAGAAAAGCTTCGACAGACAGAGTTTGTAACACAAAAAGAAAGGCTGGCCGTCGAGTACACCTTGCTATTTTAAGCATAAATGGCTGCTATGAAACGGAGCGTAAGTGGGGAATAAAACCAGAAAAAAAGCATAAATGGGAGCATATTTGCCCTTTTTTAGCTAAGTTTTTTGGAGGAAAAAAAGCATAAAATTCTGAAAAAAAAAAGCATTATGGGCCTGCCTAGTCAAAGTTTCAAATTGAAATCTGGTTCTGTAGAGTAGGTACACAGGCGTTTTTGGTATTGGCAGGCTTTTCCTTCCTGCCAATGTTGGCAGATTCCCGGGCGCCGCTGATCGATGTTCCACCATTTCTTTATCCTCGTTGCTGTAGATAATAATTTCAGGAGTGTGGCAAAGGCGGGCTGAGAAGGCAAGATCGGGCAAGGCCACCATTGGGACCGAGATACCCCACCGAGGTGCACCATTACCAGCAGGATCTTCTACGAGGAATTATGTCTGGTGAGATCAAGCGTTTGCACCTGCGTATGCCGTATGTTTCGTATTCCATGTTCTTTGTTCTTGAAGGGGGTCGCCAAAAACGCGGGACAAAAGTACTGGATGTATTATGTTCCTCTTAATGGAGGTAAGTATGTTGCTCTCACGCCACCTGGTATTGTAGATTGCTGTCGCAGAAGCACCTGTCGTTCGGCAGTCGGCGATCTACGGCTGTTGTGGATGCTTGAGCAATGAAGGCAGAGCAAGGCGCTGAAGTCGCACCGCACAATTACACCCACGCAACAAATGTGATTCTCGTGCATTCTCTCGAGCGAGGCTAGTCAGTACCAGTTCGGCAGTACACGCCGAACATACTTCAATAAACACATGATACAAGGCTCGGGCGGCGCCGCCTTCGGCGCCCCCGCCCTCATGATTGTTGTTGAAGATGGTGTGAGGAAGAGGAGAGTAAAGGAGAATAGTAATGACCCCTACCAAGAGGTTGAGGTGCAATTTTTGTCGGAGAAGATGATACTTTGGAAGAGAACTATGCCGGTGGTTGTTAGCCGACGAAGCGGGCAAACCTCGGAAGGGTGGCATGCCGGCTGGAGACGGAGACGTCTCTGAAAGTTTAAAAAACATGTATTGAAGGTCAATCATGAAGACCAAAACTTTTTCTGCAAGCGCAAAAACTTTTGCTGCAAGCTGCAGGGCACCTAAGAAGGAGGTGTCGCTACAAAGGCAACTCCTGTTGACTGAAAAAAAAGAAGGTGTCGCTAGGCGACGGAGTGGACTTCGACCCAAACTCACATGTCTACGGGAAAGAGACGGTAAGGAGCGACTTGGACGGTCGCCCGTGATACTAAGGATCAACCTGATACATAAAAGAAGAAATCTTCGATCTCACAGCTGGAGTGTATCTTCATTTTTTATAATAAAAGAAAAAGGTGCCGCTAGGCGACGGGGTATAGTCCACCGCAACCGAGACTCATACGGAACAGCGGAAGGCGCTCAGAAGTTGCAACCGGTTTCATATGCAGTACATAACCTTAAATAGAAGCTGGCGCTAGGTAACTCTTGTCGACTGCGAAATTGAAGAACCACCCAACACTCTAAAGAAGAAGCTGCCGCTAGTCGACGGGTATACCGCAAAACTGCGAAATTAGATAAGCACCCAACACTTGGAAGGAGAAGCTGCCGCGAGTCGACGGGTACTTATACCGCAACTGAGACTCATACGGTACAAGAGTACGATGAAGAAACCTTTTTCTGCAAGCTGCAGTACCCGTAAGCAGGAGGTGTCGCTAGGCAACGGGGTAGGGACAGCTCGCGCTATCGCGTGGGAACCGAAGGACGTGCCAGCTAGCGTTGGGTTGCGAAAGAAACTGAGTTAAATCGACACACGACGCGTATGAAAATACGTGGGAGTGTGGTGAGCTTAAGCTTTATTTTTCCCTATCCGCCGGAGGATATATATTAGAAAAAAAGCAACTCCTGTTGACTGAAAAAAAAGTAGGTGTCGCTAGGCGACGGGGTGGACTTCGACCCGAACTCGGTAAGACAAAGAGTACGACACGAACTCGGTGAGACAAAAATGCAGGCACATGTCTACGGGAAAGAGACGGTACGGAGCGACGTGGACGGTCGCCCGTGATACTAAGGATCAACCTAATACATGGAAGAAGGTGCCGCTAGGCGACGGGGTATAGTCTACCGCAACCGAGACTCGTACGGAATAGCGGAAGGCGCTCAGAAGTTGCAACCGGTTTCATATGCAGTACATAACCTTAAATAGAAGCTGGCGCTGGGCAACTCTTGTCGACTGCGAAATTGAAGAACCACCCAACACTCTGAAGAAGAAGCTGCCGCTAGTCGACGGGTATACCGCAAAACTGCGAAATTAGAAAAGCACCCAACACTTGGAAGGAGAAGCTGCCGCGAGTCGACGGGTACTTATACCGCAACTGAGACTCATACAGTACAGGAGCACGATGAAGATACCTTTTGCTGTAAGCTGCAGTACCCGTAAGAAGGAGGTGTCGCTAGGCGACGGGGTGGACTTCGACCCAAACTCGGTAAGACAAAGAGTACGACACGAACTAGGTAAGACAAAAATGCAGGCACATGTCTACGGGAAAGAGACGGTACGGAGCGACTTGGACGGTCGCCCGTGATACTAAGGATCAACCTAATACATGGAAGAAGGTGCCGCTAGGCGACGGGGTATAGCCTACCGCAACCGACACTCGTACGGAACAGCGGAAGACGCTCAGAAGTTGCAACCGGTTTCATATGCAGTACATAACCTTAAATAGAAGCTGGCGCTGGGCAACTCTCGTTGACTGCGAAATTGAAGAACCACCCAACACTCTGAAGAAGAAGCTGCCGCTAGTCGACGGGTATACCGCAAAACTGCGAAATTAGAAAAGCACCCAACACTTGGAAGGAGAAGCTGCCGCGAGTCGACGGGTACTTATACCGCAACTGAGACTCATGCAGTACAAGAGCACGATGAAGATACCTTTTGCTGTAAGCTGCAGTACCCGTAAGAAGGAGGTGTCGCTAGGCAACTTCTGTTGACTGAAAAAGAAGGTGTCGCTAGGCGACGGGGTGGACTTCGACCCGAACTCGGTAAGACAAAGAGAACGACACGAACTCGGTAAGACAAGAATGCAGGCACACGTCTACGGGAAAAAAAAGTACGTACAGGTGAGCGGTGCAGAAAATACTGAGGCACGTCAATACGAGAAACGGACATGCGTGTATGTAAAGGGGAAACATAAGGTGAAATCAAAGCAGTTCAACATGAAAGAATAATACGTAGGGGTGAACGGTGCAAAAAATACCGGGAAAACGTAACGCAAACGACGCATCACACAAAAAGAGGTAAAGGAGGAAAAGGCAACAAACAGCTCACACTAAAAACGAAACCTGTGTGCCATTTTAAGGAAAGGCAAATGATCTGCGACAGGAATGGGAAGGTCAATAGAAAGAGAATGTGGAGAGAAACGAAGTGCAGTGGATGTAAAGTGGAAAGAAAGGTGAAACTCAAGGCAGGTCAACACGAGAAACGAACTGCAGTGGATGTAAAGGGGAAAAATAAGGTGAAACTCGAAGCAGGTCAACATCTCGTGGATGGCGAACGAGCCGCCACCCACCAAGCACCCACCACCCACCACCCACCCATCGACCACCCCACCATCACAGCAGTACAGCAGCAGTACAGCAGCAGTGGAGCAGCACGTAGCGACGAATCCATAACGGAAGCATACAGTAGCATTACGGCAGTGCAGCGGTACACCTATGGTCCTTTGGTACGCCAGGAGCTGGGTGGGATTTGCACTTTTTTTACGATTCTCTACCTTTCGGGGAAGAGCACGAGCCGTCCCCGGGAGAGGCTTTTCATGCCCCCCGCTCGCGGAGTTGGGACTCGTCGGCGCGGAGTTGGGACTCGTCGGCGGTTGCGTCGCCGCGGACACCGAGGGCTTGTGTGTGGGGCGGGCGTGGCACGGGTGTGCGGTCGCCAGGGGCTGGGTGGCGAGCGGTAGAGCGGAGAGTTGTAAGTGTACCGGTTTCAGAGTACCCGTGGTTCCCCCGCTTGCACCTCAGCGCTCAGAGGTAATCTTCCTTACTCATATAAAATCATTCTTTGGTTTCAGGGATTCGGTCATGATTATTTTTTCGTCTCGGCCTACGGTCATTTCTTATACAGTCGGATTTATCAGTCGAAAACGGCGTTTTTCGACTGAAGCCCAAATCGGGCTTTCTTACGCAGTCGAAAAAGGGCTTTTTCGACTCAACTTTTTTCCACTGAGAATTCCGACTGGCGGATCCAGTCGAAAACTCGACTTTTTCGACTGGATCCTCCAGTCGAAAAACTCAGTCGAAAAAGTTTTACACGTTTTTTGAACCGATCGCATCGTTCATCCCACCACCAAACACACACCCACACGGCCACACGGCCACACACCCATACCAGGTACTACACTGCAGTATCATACAAGGCGCTGACGCTGGCGTGGCTATCACTGCTGTTACTTGTCGCAGCAAGTCAGCGTGGCGCATTCCTAGCTCCGCTCGCCAGCAGCGTGTATCACACGACGGCAGCAGCGCGCGGTGTCGATCCCATGCTGCCAACAACGGCTGCGCCTGCTGTAGCTTTGGCGGCTCTCTGCTGAGTGCAACTCCACGAACGTAGCTTTGGCGGCTTTCGGCTAAGCCCAAAGCCACCAACTCGTTGGGACGAGGGTTCGTCGAGCCGTTGCTCGCGGAGAAAGCGCGAAACACAGAGCTGCCAACCGATTTCGACTGGTTTACAGCAGTACTCCCTCACACCAACCGCCTCTAGGAAGAGCACAAAAACTATAAAATCGACTCGACTGACGATAAGAAAAAGGACCAGAAGATTCCCGTCGAAAAAAAGTCCAGTCGAAAAGGGCCGCTTTCGACTGGCGGGATCCGACTGTATAAGAAATGGCTCAAGTATGCGATTCGCGGAACTGGAATTCTCGGTCAAATAGCTTCGTTCGAGCGCCGGCTTTAGGGGGCGGCTCCAACGCCCCTCGCCTGGTCGTGTCCGTTCCGCACATCGACGTGAACGCGGACGGATGCCGAGCGAGACAAGCGAGAAGCTGCAAAAATACCGCATGCCGAGGAGGAATTCCGGAGATTTTGATTGTACCTTAATGTCTGCAGCGCCTGGATGATTTGCAAAGTTGGCATCATTTCCAAACGGTAGTTGCTATTGTTTTGATTTTTGCGGTGGCATATACATGAATATAAAATCCTTCTTTGGGTTCAGGTATTTGCTCAGGAGGTTTTTTTTTATCTCGGCCGAAGTATGCGATTCGCGGTACTGGAATTCTCGGTCGAATGGCTTTGTTCGAACGCCGCCTTCGGGGGGCGGCTCCAAAGCCCCTCGCCCTGCCGTGTCCGTTCCGCACAGACGTGAACGTGGACGGATGCCGAGCGAGACAAGCGAGAAGTTGCAAAAATACCGCATGTCGAGGAGGAATTTAGGAGGTTTTGGTTGAATCTTAATAGCTGCAGCGCCTGGATGATTTACAAAATTGGGATCATTTCCAATTTCCAAACGATACTTGATAATGTTTGCAATTTTGCGGTGACATGTGCAATTTATTATTGCTTGGTCACAGATTGTGCACCAGGCGTTTAATTGCACGTAGGTGCAAGGTTTTCAGATTTGCACGTAAGCTCAGTACTGCCCCTGCCGACCTCGAGAGCAGACCTCGAGGTTCACAAAGGGTTGGGTTGGGGTTAGGGTTAGGGTTAGGGTCGGGTCTGGGGTCGGGTTGGTCTGGGCAGCGCAACCGTCGTTTTGTGCGGACCTGCACATAAAGAGCCGAGATACATTAATCGCTATTGAATTTCGTGCAAATCTAAAAAAACTTGCACGTACGTGCAATTTCACGGGAGCCCCAGATTGTGAGAGAGTAAACCAAACAATCGCAATCAAATCAAGGTATGAAGCAAGTAAAATGCTAACGTATACGTACCGGGTACGAGAACACAACAAAACAGACCAGAGACCAATAAAAGAGACCAGAGACCAGCGACCACTTTGTGCTGTCTAAAACTGAATATGGCGTTTTCTCCACACTCGAGTTATCAAGAGCCCGAGACTCGAGACGAGACAAAACAAGGTTATTTGCCCCGCCCGGTCCAAGACCCAGAGCAGCGTAGGGCACCGGCTGCCAGGGGTGTGAGACGAGGCATGCACGGCATGGTCTAGAAAACGTTGCCTGCAACAAATGCCCGCCACAGTATAAACGCGCGGAAGCCGCGATGGGTCATGCTTTGAGTTTTGCTTTACGTGGTTACTGCTGTTGGGGTATCTTGGAGGTAGACACAGTCTAAATGCGATCGATGCCGAGGAACGAACGCAGGCAAGAGGGTTTACCCAGCAGAAGAATAATAACTGACTGCCGTGCTCCAGCTAGCTACTACTGCGGTGTGCCCTCATGAACTGAAACCAAGCAACAGACACACATCTTGCCCGGGCTCGAGAGCAGGGACGCCGGTCGGTCAAAGGGCTAATCCAGCTGTCGCGGTCGTTCGTTATTCATGGTGCCGCGCTGAGGCTTCATACGTGCAGCGGTTGGTTGTGTGTGTGCTGTTGGGCAGTCATGTGCTGTGTGCGTGCTGGTCATGTGGCTGCAGGTGGGTCTCTCCCAGGCCAGCAGGCACGAGCAACAAGTAAACCGCATGTTTCCTCGAAAAAAATCACAAAAAATAGCGAAGGTGGGAACCTACGCGATATTTTGGTATGTGCGGACCACGTATGGCGAAAATATCTCAACAGCCCGGGGTCGTCTAAAACTCCAGACGCGCACAATTCGGCTCTTAACGACCAATATCGCGATATTTCCGAGTTGCGCCACGCAAAGGTCGTAGTAAAAGTCGACAGTATCCACGGAAGAAACCAGGGGGTGGCATGCGTTCGTCCCGTATCGCATCGTACGCGTTTGGTGTTCTCTTTCCCCGAGAAGACTCTTTGGAGGATGGCGTGCTTTGCTATTGCTGTGGTCCCTGACTCAACGGATGTAATCGTTTGCCGGCCACGTGAAATCGGTCGTATTGGTACGCAGCTGACAAAAATATGTTTGTGTTGCTTCGTACTTGACGTGCTCCTTGTGGCTAATTGCTCATTGATCATCTCTCCTATGTACCAGTAGCGATTTTTCTTTTTTTGGCACATTTCTACTTTCCAGCTTCTGGACATACAAGCCGTGATCACAGGTGTCGTCCTTCCCCCCCCCCCCCGGTTATTGCCTTCATTTTTTTTAGCGCATATATATATGTGGTTCAGCACCCGCTGATCGTCGATTTTTCATTGAATGTGGCTAACTCACGCTCTCGCGCTTTCCGCAAGTCAATTAGTGCACAAGAAAAAGCCCCACGAAAATGTATACGTCGAGTACTAACTCGGGGGGACGAAATTGACCTATACCAGGCTCGAGGATAACCTGATACGCCACCGGGGCAGTGAGTGATGTATGGCCGATCGCCCCGGTGGTCTAGTGGGGTTACACTGTTAATACTATGAATAGCATTGGTCCTTGAATCAAATAACCACCGCGTTATGAGCTTTGTTGACTTTATTTATTGGCAGAAATAAACGAGAAGAAAAGGATCAACCAACTGCTGAAATCGCCAAGCAGCGTGGGTAGGTACAATTCGACAAGAAAATGCTGAAATGCTGAATTCTTCTCGCGATAAAAATTAGGGCACGTACCGTAATAGGGATGGGGGAGGGGAGTCCGCTTTATGACCCCGGACCTGAGTTGTATTACTGGGAGGGCGAGAGTAGTGCGAGCATCACAATAAATGGGATGGGACAAAGAAAGGAAGTGAACTGCATTGCTGCTGCTGTAACAATACGATACCCAAGCAAGTTGCACCGATCGACTCGATCTGGACCGACTGCTCTACATTATGCAATTGGTCCATGTACAACTTCTCTGATCACAGGCCAGTATGAAATGATAGTGACTTCATTGACCTTGCTGAACTTCTTAGTGAGTGGTGGTTTCCTCTATCCACGAACCCCGGCCGAGCCGATCGAGAGCAGGGACGCCGGCCTGTCAAAGGGCTTATCCAGCTGTCGCGGTCGTTCGTTATTCATGGTGCCGCGCTGGAGGCTTCATTCGTGCAGCGGTTTGGTTGTGTGTGTGCTGTTGGGCAGTCATGTGCTGTGTGCGTGCTGGCCATGTGGCTGCAGGTGGGTCTCTCCCAGGCACGAACAAGTAAATCGCATCTTTCCTAAAAAAAATCACAAAATATCGCGAAGGTGGGAATTCCCACCTACGCGATATTTTGGTATGTGCGAACCACGCATATTGAAAATATCCCAACAGCCCGGGGTCGTCTAAAACTCCAGACGCACATAGTTCGGCTCTAAACGACCAATATCGCGATATTTCCGAGTTGCGCTACGCAAAGGTCGTAGTAAAAGTCGACAGTATTCACGGAAGAAACCAGTGGGTGGCGTGTCTTCGTCTGCATGAAGATGTGCCGTCTAACATATTGATAGACGTAATAAGTTGTCTTGGGGCCTACCTTCCACAGAGTCGGGAGCTGTTAGTGATAATGGTACGATTTCATACCGGTCTAGGATTATTTTGTTTGCGTTGTGTGAGGCTCGATTATCCCTCTTTTCCCGTTTGCGTCCCTTTTCTCTGGTGTAAGTTCTCTACGTTGAAAGTACCAATTGGATCGAGGGCATTCTACATTACCTTTAGGGCTCCACTCCAAGTGAGTTCTTCGTACATTGTGCAAGTAAGCCCGGAGGACCCATCGCGTATCTCACACCGAGTCGGAGAGCTGTTTTGTGACTGGTACGATCAAATACTGATTTGTCATAAGGATTCTTTTGTTTGCCTTGTGTTATGTTTGCATAATTCGTTTTTCATTTTTGTATATATTCACCAGTGTAAGTGCCGCGTATATTGAAGTAGCTAATTGAATTGAAGGCATGCAGTGTCGTCTTTAGTTCTTCTCTGTGAGTGAGTTCTTCGTATATTTTGAAAACAAACATGGAGGATCTATCATAGTAAGTTCTTCGTCTACTGTGGGAGTAAACACCGAGGGCTTTTCCAAGGCACACTCAACGGCGCCTTCCTTTCTCCCTTCCGTAAATTAAACATTTTCAACCATTCCGTCCGATACCTTTTTTATTGATGCCATGTCCTCTTTCCTTTCGCCTCGAAGCCTCGAAGCGAAGCAGGTTCTCAATTCTCCTTTCGGCATTTCTGGCCAACTTTTACTTCGCGGCGGTTTTAATAACAGTGTGTTTCGCCTATGCTTGCTTCCTTTGTTTATATGTTTTATTTCCATCAAAGTAAACCTTCAGAACCTCATGTTCGTATTAAGCTCTTGGCATTACTTTAAGCTTCAATTTTTTTATAACTATAACTTACTTCGTCGAGTGCTACCCTCCCTTACCCAAACAATGAGCGCCATGGAATGTCAAATTATGTCCTTTCGAACCTCATATTTGTATTACCCTCGGCATTACTTTAATCTTTAATAATGTCGAATCGAACAGCTACAACTTTCTTCCTTTTTCCTCGTCCAAGTGCTGCCCTGCCCTACCCGAAGCATGGGCGCCGGCGATGCCGGCGCCCATGCGGAGCCCTTGTATGTATATGTATAATTGTGATTTCTTTTTTCCTTTCGGGCACATCTCTTCGTGCTCGCACCTTTGTCCGAAACATCGGGTGGGGTGGGCACAATTCGACCGTCGGGCTCACGTTGCCGGAGGTTTGGGCGCGATCCGTGCAGTGTGTCGCGCGTGGCAAGCCTTTGAAACTTTTTTGGTCTTGGGCACACTTAAGGCAAATCCACGGGTTTCCGCAACCTCCCTGGGTATTGGGCTTCTGCATCCCCTATCCCCGTGTAAAGACTTGGATGCAAACCGGGTTTTTCTCGTACATTTTCCCTATTTTTGTACGTACGTGAGTTTTATTTCTGTGGGAGTGGATGATGACATATCCCGGGTTTCTGCGAATAGCTTCTCCTGATGATGCATCTTCTCTCAAGCCGTACCGTCAGCCCATGAGGCTCACACCGTAAATCCAAGGTCAAGTATCCCGAGACAAGTTCGACACGACCGACGCACCCAGACAAGTTTCACCGACCATGAGCGACGAGCCCGGGACGCCTTCCGACAACACCCTCCAACAACACCCTCCTTGGCGAGAACTGCCCACGGTGAGAGTTTTGAAATATGCGTCGTGTGGGGCCCGGTGCCTTTCAACTTTTTCATGTGTCGGTTTTTCACAGTACCCGAACGACCTGGATCGCTGCTGTAAACAACACAACGACACAACCCGGCCTAGCTGAGTACACGAACCACCTTCTTCATCCCTGCTGCCTTAGGTTCATGCCTATGCGCTTAGGCAGAGCTGTGGGGATGTGGGGTGATGTTGCTTTGTTGTGTGCTGCAGTATCTTCCATTTTTTTCATGTTTTTTCATGTTTCATTTTTTTACTCTTTCGCTGGAATTTAACGATCGTTCAACATTTGATTTTAGTACACGAACATTGCTTATATGTACGTCAGGTCGTGTGTAATTGTATGCTCATTTTCACCACGTGAGCCCAGTTCACGAACGACCTGCATCGCTGCTGCTGTAAAGCATGCGATGGGCTTGCGTTGCGGTGGATGCATCCCTGCTGCTGTGGGGCCATGCTATGCGCTTAGGCAGAGCTGGAGCGATGTTGCTGTGTTGTGTGGGCTGTGGGCTGCGTGCCGTGTTTTGTGCGCTGATGTGTGTTCCAATATTTTCATGTTTCAGTTTTTCACAGAACCCGAACGATCTGGATCGCTGCTGTAAACAACACAACGACACAACCCGGCCTAGCTGAGTACACGAACCACCTTCTCCATCCCTGCTGCCGTAGGTTCATGCCTATGCGCTTAGGCAGAGCTGTGGGGGTGTGGGGTGATCAAATGCAAGAACGGCCAAAACAAGACCGTGGAGGCCACCAAAGACAACCGCGACATAGTGCCTTACAACCCGTACTTGATTATGAAATACGATTGCCATATTTGCATCGACATGGTCACAGGTAAAGCTGTCATCGCGTACTTATACAAATACGCATATAAGCCGGCCGGTCCTACTCGAGCAAAAATCACGTACAACGGCAATGAAATAGAAGCATATCGCAGCGTGCGCTACATTTCAAGCTCTAACGCAATGTGGCATATTTTTGGGTTCAGGTCGCAAGAACTCGTGCCAGCTGTTGTTCTCCTATTTGTGCACCTTCAAGGAGAGCAGCCACTTGTCCTCGATGAAGCAGACTCCGCGGAAAAACAACGATCGATAGCCACATCCTCCGTATCAAACTTGACGAAGCACTTCGGACCACCTTTTCACGACCAATTCAATGACCTAACATACCTGCAATACTATGAACAATACATTATCCAGCCAAAAGAACGCACATCAAAGCGATCTCGCCCATGCGATGACGACTCCGATGACAACGAAACCTCCAACGACAACGGCTTGCCCACGATCCATTGGCGCGATCTATACTCCAATTTTGTCTATCTCTGACGCAAGCCAATCGTAGCTCATCTTCAATACATGAGTCCTGACGAAGGAGACATATGGCACCTACAACTCATTTTACTCCATGAACACACAACCAGCTGGACACGTATCCGAACAGTCAACGGCCTTCTACAGGAAACATTCGAAGATGCCGCCAGAGCTATCGGCCTAGTTCATGGTGTAGATTTGAGGAGGACATGATATGTCTACAAGAAAGCATCGATTTTTCGACCGCGAAAGAGTTACGACAACTATTCACCACCCTCGTTTTGCATGGTGCACCTGCTTGTGCGCTATGGGAGATTTTCCAAGATGATCTCGCGGCAGACTTCGCCTTGGACCTTCCACAATCCGCTGCCGTCAATGCCGCCTTAAAATCCATCGACCTTATGCTTCACAAACATGGCAGATCCACGAACAAGTATGGTTTGCCCAAAGTACACCACGAAAACACTGAGTACGACCGCTTGCTCGGAGCTTTCGACCGGCAACAAATTCAAGTTAGCCGATCAACTTATCCGCCAACTTACACAAAAACAGAAAACCGTGTTTGATGCAATCACATTCAGCGTCATACAACAAGAAGGAGGCGTATACATGATCGATGCACCTGCTGAAACTGGCAAGACATTTACCGAAACTACGATTGCTGCATCTCTCAGAGCTCGTGGGACACTCGTCATATGCACGGCGTCTACTGGAATAGCCGCATTGATCCTCCCGGGTGGTCTCACCGCACATTCAACTTTTAAACTTCCCTTCGGTCCAGACGCTGTTAGTGGTAGCACGTGTAATATCAAAGCAGTCTCAAAGAGCTGACGTCCTCAAACAAGCAGGATTATTAATACATGACGAATGCCCAATGTCGAGCAAATATGCTCCTGAAGCTTAAGATTTAACACTAAGGGACCTCATGAACAATTATCTCCTTTCGGCGGGAAAACCGTTGTCTTCTCGGGAGATTGGCGCCAGTGTGGCCCTATTGTAAAGTTTGGTACTGCAAGAGACGTTGTCGATGAAGCCTTTTTATCCTCGCACCACTGGAAACATGTTCAGCGTTTTCGTCTCACGAAATCAATCAGAGACCGAGGAGGCATTCCCTACGCTAAAATAATGCTAGCAGTGGGCGAAGGCGACATCGAACCAGTTACCCTTTCCGACGGGAGTACAGTTATACCTCTCAAGCACACATCGAAGGACTCCGCCGGCTCCGAACACGTGTGCCAAATCAATGGAACCACTAACTTCGAAGACCTCGTTCAAGCCCTTTATATTTTGCAAGTAAATCACAACACGTTCGATGACCGCGGCATGTTAGCACCTACCAATGACAGCATTGACCAAATCAATGAATACGTTCTGGACATGTTGCCTGGAGATGCGCAGCACAAGATGAGTTCGGACTGGCTCGTCACCGACGACGCGGAAAACATGGCAGAGGTCGCGTCTGTCGAATACTTGAACAAAGTTAATGTACCTGGCACACCTCCACATGACTTGCAACTTAAGATAGGAGATTTGGTAATGTTCATGAGGAACATTAACTTTGACAGTGGTCTCGTTAACGGCTAAAAGGGAGTGGTTAGAGGTATGTCTGCGAAAGCCGTTGATGTCGAAGCTATCGCTGAAGGGTTTCCTATTGTTAAAATACCCTGAATCTGGTTCGAAACTCAAGTAGGCCACGAAGGAATTACCTTCCATCGTCATCAATTCCTCTTCGTTTATGCTACGCCATGACAATCAACAAGTCACAAAGGCAAACGCTACAGAAAGTCAGCCTCGATGTAAGAGATGATGTATTCACGCATGGGCAATTGTACGTCGCTCTCAGCCGCACCACTTCACGAGAAAACATCCTGTGTCTCGTAAAAACAAACAGGCTCATAGACAACGTTCCCCACGTTGCCAACGTCGTCTTTCGGGAATTTTTTTTGGCTGCGACAGGAAGAGAACCCCTGTATTTGAATGTTAATTCCTCAGGGAATGGAAAGTCAAATAAAAGCAATACAGACACCGACAGCGACAGCAGTAGCGACAAGGACAGTGATAGTGACACCATCAGCGACAACAGCGAGAGCAGTAGTGACGACAACAGCAACAAATGGACCATTGCTAATGAGATAGGAGATGGCACTTGCTTATTTCGTTGCATAGCCCGCAAAGTGCATGGGGATTCAACGACATCATTTCAGGCGGAATCCATAGCGAATCTGTCGCTACCCTTGGTCAACCCGACACGCTCTACATCTCAGTCGGTCACTACCTCAACCTCATGTCCAACGCATATGCTTACGCCCCACATATTGAAATCACCGCCGCCAATCATCTATTCAACATCAACATCAATGTCACATTTGCTGGCACAAATTATCCGAGCACACACCCCGAGCCAAACTCGTGCCACGTTCTGTACGACCCTATCACCCAGCACTACAACTCACTCCAGTACCACGGTTAAATGCAAAGCGCCATAATATAGTGTTCGTCAAATGTTCGTTGCTTTGCTTTCGGCGCTTGCGCACTCCCTCAGCCACATCCCGGAGGGGAACCTTGTACAACTTATTATTATGTGGTCACAGATTGTGAGACAGAGTAAACCAAACAATCGCAATTAACCAAGGTATGTAGCAAGTGAAATGCTAGCGTACCGGGTACGAGAGCACAACGAAACAGACCAGAGACCATAACAAAAATAGAAAATAACCACAACGAACGGAGTGATGGCTTTTAAAAATCGCAGTGCGAGAACCAATGTTTTGTCAGTCTTTTTCGTCGCCGCTCCGAAGAGTCGTTCCGTATATATTGGTCCACGATCAACGATCCATCTTTCAGGACCGCATAAGAATATCCCACACAAATTCCATGTATATTTATCCCCGCAAACGAAACCTGGATACACTTCTAAAAATAGGTGTGCTTATCAAGGTAGTCGTAGTGTTTCGAACGCTTTGTTGTGTGGTTGCAAGAATTGCGCTGGCTACTGACTGTTGTTGTTGGTCAATCCATTCAGCACCTCGACGTGAACGTGGATGGATGCTGCGCGAGACAAGCGAGAAGCGCGCAAAAAAATGTATCTTGAACGGTACTCTCCAGTTATTCTTGGGATCTTGATGTATGTAGCGGTTGATAAAATAACTTGGCAAGACATTATTTCCAAATTGGCGTCATAGTTTGTCCCAAAACTAATAATATTTACTGGAAAAACAATGCCCACGGCATTGCGGTAGGTATTATAGTGGTGCATTTATTTATTGAATTTTGGTATAGGTACACGTACATACATACATGGATATAGACGTGGCAAGCGGACGCATGACTAAGACGAGGAGGAGGTAGTAGTGGATACGATTACTGCCCCAGAAAAATCCACACAGCAGCATTGCGGGTGGCTGCGTCCCCGGGGCCTCGAGGGTGGTATTATACAAGTTCGGACAAATCGACATGGTTTGTACTCTCGTGCAAGCAATATACTTCGAAGTAGGTATGTACGAGAAAGACCACACACAGCGATGCTCTATTACACACAATATGATTTTTTGTCTATGAGATATTTCATGGCATGGAGCGAGGGTGTACCATACATTTTCGACACAAGAATTAAGGGGAAAAATAATCGTTCCTCCTGTTGTTAAGCTGCGCCACGCGAAGTTCGTAGTAAAAGTCGACAGTATCCACGGAAGAAACCAGTGAGTGGCATGCAATCGTCCCGTATCGCATCGTACGCGTTTGGTGTTTTTTTCCCCCGAGAATACTCTTTGGAGGATGGCGTACTCTGTTGTTGCTGTGGTCCCTGACTCCGTTGCTGTAATCGTTTGCCGGCCAAGTGCAAGCGGTCGTCTTGGTACGTAACTGATAAATAAGTTTGTGTTGCTTCGTACTTGACGTGCTCCTTGCTGCTAATTGCTGATTGATCATCTCTTCTACCAGTAGTCATTTTTTTTTTTTCTTTCGGCAAATTTCTACTTTCCAGCTTCTGGACATACAAGCCGTGATCACAGGTGTCGTCCTTCCTTTCCCCCCCCCCCCGGTTATTGCCTTCATTTTTTTCTTGCGCATATGTGGTTCAGCACCCACTGATCGTTTTCATCGAATGCTACTAACTCACGCTCTCGCGTTTTCCGCAAGTCAATTAGTGCACAAGAAAAAGTCCCACGAAAATTTATACGAGTACGAACTCGGGGGAATTCGAACTCACGAAATTGACCTATACCAGGCTCGAGGATAACCTGATACGCCACCGGGGCAGTGAGTGATATAGAGCCAATCGCTCCGGTAGCCTAGTGGGGTTACACTAATAATATTATGAATATCGTTGGTCCTTGAGTTAAATAACCACCGCGTTGTGAGCTTTGTTGACTTTATTTATTGGCAGAAATAAACGAGAAGAAAATGATCAACCAACTGCTGAAATCGCCAAGTAGCGTGGGTAGGTACAATTCGACGCAAATCGTCGAGGGTAGAAAATGCTGAATTCTTCTCGCGATAAAAATTAGGGCACGTACCGAAGTGGGGATGGGGGAGGGGAGTCCGCTATATGACCCCAGATCTGAGTTATACTACTGGGAGGGCGAGAGTAGTGCGAGCATCACAATAAATGGGATGGGACAAAGAAAATAAGTGAAGTGCATTACTGCTGCTGTAATAATACGATACCCAAGCAACTTGCACCGATCGACTCGATCTGGACCGACTGCTGTATATTATGCAATTGGTCCATGTACAACTTCTCTGATCACAGGCCAGCATGAGATGATAGTCATTGAACTTGCTAAACTTCTTAGTGAGTGGTGGTTTCCTCTATCCACGAACCCCGGCCGAGCCGATCAATCGAAGGTTGGGTTACACTGTGCGGGGTGGTATCGAGGCAGGGGGTCAAATGAAATATGAAATACCCACGTACCGCGGGGTTGGCGTATACGAATAAAAAATCAGCAGTAGCGCGAGTTGCCCCATTTTTTTCTAGTTGAAAATAACTTGAAGAGGTTCTGAACCGGGGTTGGACCCTGTTCTGTGTTGCTGGCGTTGTATATGAACTTCAGCTAGCTAAGGCTTTCACACCGTGCGGTGTGGTGTCGACCTGGGAGAAGTGGGTTTTCGTCCCCGGTTTGTTGGCGTGGGGTATGGAAGGATTTCTGGAACGGCGATGCCCTATCCTCATCGGGTGCGTCGAAACGCCCCCCGCCCGTTTGCTGGTCTATCTCCTCACCGGGTGTCCCTGGCTCTACGAGCTGCACAGCCACTTGACGATAAGCCAATGTGAATAATAGATTATTGTCGCACCATCGTGCGGGGCTGTGACGACCTGCGGGAGAAATCGGATATCCTCCCCGGTTTGTCAGGATTTCTGAAACGGGCACAGGACTCTATATCCTGCCATGGTGGCGTTGCCCTTATGTCCGAGCCCCAGGCAATCAGCGGTAAGCGAATATGGTTGGAGTTCCACGTCGTGCGGAGTGGTGTCGATACGGGAGGTCATCGTTATTGTTCCCGCGTTTTTGGATCTGTAGAGATTCGGGGGATTCATGAATCGGGGATGGGACCCTATCTTCCCCGTGTGCGACGGAAATGCCCCCCATTGATGGGCCTCTTCTATCCGCCTAGGACTGCGCTGTGGAGCTCGAACCAATCAGCGATTAGCCAACGGGATTGGGGGTTTCTTACCGTGCAGGGTGGTGTCGACCCGAGAAAGCTCCCTTTGCTTCCCCGGTTGATGGAAGTTTTAGAGATGTGGAACGACCTCTGGGCCGGCGATGGGACCCTATATCCTCCCGAGGTGGAGCTGGCTCAACATGCGAACCATGGTCAATCAGAAAGTCAGTCGGCCGGTGGGGTTGGAATTTCCACCCCGTGCGGGGAGGTGTCATGTGTGGATGGATTACGATCCCGGCATGTGACCCTATCGTGCCCGGGTGACGCCTACTTTGTGTATGAATCCTGTCCAATGCGCGATCAGACAAAACTGACATATTTGTATTTTCTTCTATTTACAATAATACTCGAGTCTGAAATACTTAGCTGACAAAATCGTAAGCGCCGGGTACTGTAGCTACAAGAAGTGAGCGATCTACACAGCTAGCAACAAGCAGAAGCATTGTAATAGCATTCGAGGAGTTGAATTACGAAGGTAGTCATACCACCGTGTTTCGCGCCTGGAACAACGTCATCACGTTTCTCCACGATCAGACAGCACACAGACAGTCGATCTGGGAGGCTTGGATCAAGATGATACTATTATATCATGCATTGTATATTTCAGAAGCTGGCTCAGTGCGCGTCTCTCATTGGCTACGAAGAGGACACGCAGCGGACATGGTCAGTCACCTTACTGGCCTCGGATGCTTGATTGAGTTAAAATATCGTAAAAAACGCACTGGACACGTTTCGTCGCCAGACGAAAGGGTCAGTCGGCGTGTAGTCGGATTTATCCGATCGAAATCTGATTAATGAAGCTAGGAATCGGATTCATAAAAAAACGGTAGCTATTAATAGTAGTACATTGGTATGGTTACTAGTCTCTGTCGAACTCTTGGCACTACCTTACATAGTGTACGTGCAGACTATGATTGTGTGTGGTGACTTTTTTTACTCTACCAAGTATTGAATCGAACAATTCGAAGTGCTGCCCTGCCCTACCCGAAGCATGCGGAGCCCTTTTGCATATATATCAAATCATTCTTTTGATTCAGGGATTCAGTCAGGATCTTTTTTTCGTCTCGGCCCAAGTATGCGATTCGCGGAACTGGGACTCTCGGTCAAATAGCTTCGTTCGAGCGCCGTCTTCAGGGGGCGGCTCCAACGCCCCTCGCCCTGCCGTGTCCGTTCCGCACATCGACGTGAACGCGGACGGATGCCGAGCGAGACAAGCGAGAAGTTGCAAAAATACCGCATATCGAGGAGGAGATTTTGGTTGTGTATATTGGCATCATTCCCAAACGGTAGTTGCTAATGCTTGGAATTTTGCGATGGCATACTTAAATAACCACCGTTGTAAGCTTTGTTGACTTTGTTTATTTGCAGAAATAAATGGGGAAAAAATGGATCAACTAACTGCTGAAGCGCACGCATGACTGAACCAGGAGGACGTAGTAGTGATACGATTACTGCGCCAGGAAAAGCCACGCAGCAAGCAGCATTGCGAGTGGCTGCGTCCCCGGGGCCTCGAGGGTTGTATTATACAAGTTCCTCCTGTTGTTAAGCTGCGCCACTCAAAGATGGTGGTAAGTAGAAAGCAGGATGGCGTGCTCCGTTGTTGCTGTGGTCCCTGACTTCGTTGCTGTGGTCGTTTGCCGACCAAGCGCAAGCGGTCGTGTGGTGGTACGTAACTGGCAAATAAGTTTGTGTTGCTTCGTACTTGACGTGTTCCTTATTGCTGCTGATTGCTGATTGATCATCTCCTCTAGTGTGTGTGTGTGTGTTTTTTTTTGGCACACTTCTACTTTCCAGCTTCTGGGCATGCAAGCCATGGTCACGGGTGTCGCCCTTACCTCCCCCCCCCCCCTATATTGCCTTCATTTTATCTTGGCGCATAAAGTTGAGCACCCACTGATGGTCGATTTTTCATCGAGTGTTGCTAACTCACGCTCTCGCGTTTTCCGCAAGTCAATTAGTGCACAAGACGACAAATTATACGAGTACGCACTCGGGGGGATTCGAACTCACGAAGCCGACCTATACCAGGCTCGTGGATATAACCTGATACGCTACCGGGGCAGTGAGTGATATAGAGCCGGTCGCCCCGGTGGTCTAGTGGGGCTACACTCGAATACTATTACCACTAATACTAGCGTTGGTCCTTGAGGTAAATAACCATCGTTATGAGCTTTGTTGGCTTTATCTATTTGCAGAAATATATGGGAAAAGAAGGATCAACTAACTACTGAAGCGTACGCATGCCTAAACGGAGAGGAAGTAGTAGTGATTACGATTACTGCGGCAGGGAAAGCCGCGCAGGAAGCAGCATCGCGAGTGGCTGCGTCGCCGGGGCCTCGAGGGTTGTATCATACAAGTTCTTCCCGTTGTTAAGCTGCACCACTTGAAGGTGGTGGTAGGTAGACAGTATGAATTCGTGCTGTGTTGTTGCTGTGGTCCCTGACTCCGTTGCTGTGGTCGTTTGCCGATCAAGCGCAAGCGGTTGTGTGGTGGTGCGTAACTGACAAATAAGTTTGTGTTGCTTCGTACTTGACGTGCTCGTCATTGATGCTGTTTGCTGATTGATCATCTCTTCCAGTGATTTTTGTTTTGGCACCCTTCTATTTTCCAGCTTCTGGACATGCAAGCCGTGGTCACAGGTGTCGACCCTACCTCCCCCCCCCGGTTATCGCCTTCTTTTTATCTCGGCACATAGGGTTGAGCACCCACTGATGGTCGATTTTTCATCGAGTGTTGCTAACTCACGCTCTCGCGCTTTCCGCAAGTCAAGTAGTGCACAAGACGACAAAATCTATAATAGGAGTCCGCACTCGGGGGGATTCGAACTCACAAAGCCGACCTATACCAGGCTCGTGGATATAACCTGATACGCTACCGGGGTAGTGAGTGGTATAGAGCCGGTCGCCCCGGTGGTCTAGTGGGGTTACAATCGAATACTACTACCACTAATACTAGCGTTGGTCCTTTAGGTAAATAACTACCGTTGTGAGCTTTGTTGGCTTTATCTATTTGCAGAAATATATGGGAAAATAAGGATCAACTAGCTGCTGAAGCGTACGCATGCCTAAACGGAGAGGAAGTAGTAGTGATTACGATTACTGCGGCAGGGAAAGCCGCGCAGGAAGCAGCATTGCGAGTGGCTGCGTCGCCGGGGCCTCGAGGGTTGTATCATACAAGTTCCTCCTGTTATTAATCTGCGCCACTTGAAGGTGGTGGTAGGTAGACAGTATGAATTCGTGCTGTGTTGTTGCTGTGGTCCCTGACTCCGTTGCTGTGGTCGTTTGCCGATCAAGCGCAAGCGGTTGTGTGTTGGTACGTAACTGACAAATAAGTTTGTGTTGCTTCGTATTTGACGTGCTCGTCATTGATGCTGATTGCTGATTGATCATCTCTTCCAGTGATTTTTGTTTTGGCGCCCTTGTATTTTCCAGCTTCTGGACATGCAAGCCGTGGTCACAGGTGTCGACCCTACCCCCCCCCCCCGGTTATCGCCTTCTTTTTATCTCGGCACATAGGGTTGAGCACCCACTGATGGTCGATTTTTCATCGAGTGTTGCTAACTCACGCTCTCGCGCTTTCCGCAAGTCAGTTTATACACAAGACGACAAAATCTATAATAGGAGTACGCACTCGGGGGGATTCGAACTCACAAAGCCGACCTATACCAGGCTCGTGGATATAACCTGATACGCCACCGGGGCAGTGAGTGATATAGAGCCGGTCGCCCCCGTGGTCTAGTGGGGCTACACTCGAATACTACTACCACTAATACTAGCGTTGGTCCTTGAGTTATATAACCACCGTTGTGAGCTTTGTTGGTTTTATCTATTTGCAGAAATATATGGGAAAGGGAGGATCAACTAACTGCTGAAGCGTACGCATGCCTAAACGGAGAGGAAGTAGTAGTGATACGATTACTGTGCCGGGAAAAAGCCACACATCAAACAGCATTGCAAGTGGCTGCGTCGCCGGGGCCTCGAGGGTTGTATTATACAAGTTCTTCCCGTTGTTAAACTGCGCCACTTGAAGGTGGTGGTAGGTAGACAGTCCGACGGCGTGCTTTGTTGTTGCTGTGGTGCCTGACTTCGTTGCTGTGGTCGTTTGCCGATCAAGCGCAAGCGGTCGTGTGGTGGTACGTAACTGACAAATATGTTTGTGTTGCTTCGTACTTGACGTGCTGGTGTTTGATTCTGATTGCTGATTGATCATCTCTTCCAGTGATTTTTGTTTTGGCACCCTTGTACTTTCCAGCTTCTGGACATGCAAGCCGTGGTCACAGGTGTGGTCCTTACCCCCCCCCCGGTTATTGCCTTCATTTTGTTTTGGCACATGGGGTTGAGCACCCACTGATGGTCGAGTTTTCATCGAGTGTTGCTAACTCACGCTCTCGCGCTATCCGCAAGTCAATTAATGCACAAGACGGCAAAATCTATAATAGGAGTACGCACTCGGGGGAATTCGAACTCACAAAGCCGACCTATACCAGGCTGGTGGATATAACCTGATACGCCACCGGGGCAGTGAGTGATATAGAGCCGGTCGCCCCGGTGGTCTAGTGGGGTTACAATCGAATACTACTACTAATACTAGCGTTGGTCCTTGAGTTACATGACCACCGTTGTGAGCTTTGTTGGCTTTATCTATTTGCAGAAATAAAGGGGAAAAGAAGGATCAACTAACTGCTGAAGCGTACGCATGCTTAAACGGAGAGGAAGTAGTAGTGATTACGATTACTGCGGGAGGGAAAGCCGCACAGCAAGCAGCATTGCGAGTGGCTGCGTCGCCGGGGCCTCGAGGGTTGTATTATACAAGTTCCTCCTGTTATTAAGCTGCGCCACTTGAAGGTGGTGGTAAGTAGACAGTCGGAAGGCGTGCTTTGTTGTTGCTGTGGCCCCTGGCTCCGTTGCTGTGGTCGTTTGACGATCAAGCGCAAGCGGTCGTGTGGTGGTACGTAACTGACAAATAAGTTTGTGTTGCTGCGTACTTGACGTGCTCCTTATTGATGCTGATTGCTGATTGATCATCTCTTCTATAGTGTGTGTGTTTTTCTTTTGGCACATTTCTACTTTCCAGCTTCTGGACATGCAAGCCGTGGTTACAGGTGTCGTCCTTACCTCCCCCCCTCGATATTGCCTTCATTTTGTTTTGGCACATAGGGTTGAGCACCCACTGATGGTCGATTTTTCCAGGGCTTTTCACGGGTCGGGTCAAATCTCGCGGGTCGGGTCGGGTCGGGTCGGGTCGGGTCGGGTCGGGTCGGGTCGGGTCGGGTCGGGTCGGGTCGGGTCGGGTCAGCTGACCCGACCCGACCCGCGAGATTGTCGAGACGTCTTGACCCGACCCGACCCGACCCGCGAGATTTTCGAGACGTCTTGACCCGACCCGACCCGACCCGCGAGATTTTCGAGACGTCTTGACCCGACCCGACCCGACCCGCGAGATTTTCGAGATGTCTTGACCCGACCCGACCCGACCCGCGAGATTTTCGAGATGTCTTGACCCGACCCGACCCGACCCGCGAGATTTTGAAATCGTCCTGACCCGACCCGACCCGACCCGCGACAATCCGGGTGACCCGCGAGATTCGGGTCGTCTGGCGGGTCACGTTAACTTGACCCGTGACATTTCTCACGGGTCAAAGTCAAAAAGTCACGGGTCAAAGCATGTATACCTCGGTCGGTTGGTTGGTCCTTGGTCCCTCGTACTTTTCCCAGTATGTCGTGTTCTCTGCGTTTTTTACCGGCATTGTTTGCAGCTGATGATTATGTCATGTGGTGTGCGCGCGAGGAATAGGAAAGAAACCGCAACCCACATGCATGGACATGCCCGTACCGTTAGACCACCGGGTCGACCCGACGAGCGACCCGACGAGCGAGCTAGTTATAATTTACAAGTGCAATCTCCGGCCCCGGCAAGCAGCCTAGCTGAGCCGCCTCCGGCAGCAAGCCCACAACTGGGGCGGTGGATCTGTCAGCAGGGGGTGCGATCCGCGAGGATGCGTTGTCTGCTGCTGCTGCTGCTGCTTGCTGCTGCTGCTGCTTGCTGCTGCTGCTGCTGCTTGCTGCCGCTGCTGCTTCGACAACGGCTGCTCTTCTTGCTTTTTTACGCTTGGTCACATTTCGTACTGGTATGATAATTCTCGAGCTAGCTATTACTACTTCACTGCTGTATCTATCTTCTATCTGTGCAGTCTCCAGCCCCGGCAAGCAGCCTAGCTGAGCCGCCTCCGGCAGCAAGCCCACAACTGGGGCGGTGGGTCTGTCAGCAGGGGCTGCGGTCCGCGAGAATCCGGGGTCTGCTGCTGGTACTTGCTGCTGCCAGTGCTGCTGCTGCTGCTTCGACGACGACTGCCCTTCCTTGCCTTTTTACGTTTGGTCACTTTTCGTACTGGTATGACCGTAATATTACTGCTGTTGTTACGGCTTCAGTAGGTACGGGATTCGCGTCACACTGCTGTATGCCTTGTTACGAGTAGCTAGGGGTACTGCCTGGTGATTGTTCTGCACGCTGTGATGACATATGATCGGAGCATCCGCACGAGGGAGGCAGGAAGCCGAAATGTTTGTATTTTATTGGCGGACCCGCGGGCCCGACCCGCGGGGCGTCTACACGGCATCAACGTGGCTCTCAGCTGTAAGTTTGACAAAGGCGGATCCGCCGGCTAGATCCGCGGGTTGGACCCGCGGGTCAGCCCAAAACAACTCACGGGTCATTATGGCTTGACCCGCGAAGTGACCCGTATCTCGCGGGTCATGACCCGACCCGACCCGCGAGATTTTGAAAACCTCTTGACCCGACCCGACCCGACCCGCGAGATTTTGAAGCCTTTTGACCCGACCCGACCCGACCCGCGAGATTTTGAAAACCTCTTGACCCGACCCGACCCGACCCGTGAGATTTTAAAACGTGATGACCCGACCCGACCAGACCCGTGAGATTTTAAAACGTGATGACCCGACCCGACCCGACCCGCGAGATTTTGAAACCCCCTTGACCCGACCCGCGGGTCGGGTCATGACCCGTGAAAAGCCCTGGTTTTATTGGCCTACAACGCACCGAGCATTTGTCCGAGGCAGAACGCCTCTGCGAGGGCCTAATAGTGCCCCAACCACGGGACAAACAGGACAAGCACCGCTGTTTGCACAGCAGCAGCACAAGCGACGAACGCACGGAGGATGGAGAGGGTAGTACCCTGAGCACGACGCGCAGGCGTAACATCAGAGATATGCAGCAGGCCGGTGATGAACCGTCTGTTGCTGCCCTCTGCGTCCGTGACCAAGGGTTCAGCGCTTGCTGCAAGCTGTGGTGAACTTCTCGCAGCTGGCGGAGTCGAACGCACGCGGAGAGGAGCCTCGACGCACAGAACGACACCACGCGCTTTGATTGCGGCTATCGTGTGCCGCATCTGGCAAGATAGGGCTCGTATCGGTCCATCTGTGCGACAGCAGCCACCGCGCTTCTCCAACATCACCGCGACTGAAGCGTGGCATGACTTTTGGTTCAGGGCAGAGGAGCGGAAACTCCTCTGCCCTAAGCCGCTGCGTACACTTCGGATTCTTCGCAGGGTGGTGCTTCGCAATAACAGGTCCACGTTCCATGGGGAAACTGCGCTTCGCCTTCCCTTCCGTCGCATGAGGAAGGCGTTGCTCTGCTTGTAGCACGTGTAATGAGGTAGTCCCTGCTCACAAGGAGTTTTTATGCGCGAGACAGACCGCCATACCTCTGATTTGTAGTCTGTTGGGTGCTTGCATGTACCGTGTTCCAGGTACTGCTGCACCTGAAACGAGAGGCTCGAGACTGGAGTACGTACAACGAGTATTCGTATCGTATAGTACTATACAGCAGCAACTCGTACTGCTGCTGCTGTACGTATAGACAGACCCCCATACCTCTGATTTGTAGTCTGTTGGGTGCTTGCATGTATTGTACCGTGTACCAGGTATGCTGCACCTGGAACGAGAGGCTCGAGATTGGAGTACGTCCAGCGAGTACTCGTATATCGTATAATTATAATACTACGAGTACTCGTAGCTGCTGCTGTATGTACTTGTACGTATATTACAATCGCGCACATCCCCGTCTCCATTTTAAATTTCGGAGGCGTCGCCTGCAGGATTTTGTTTACCGCTAGCGCAAACACACCAAAAACTCGGTGGGAAGGCAATTTACTTTTTTTAGCGGAAGGTGTGGGTCACAATGCTCTGAACCCAACCTGCCTACTTGCGTCTGAACACAAATTCTAGAACCTTCAGGAACGTTCCGCACGTTCTCCTAGAAAGATCGTCTCTCGGAGCGATGTCGTTCTCACTCACACTCCGAGCCACAAGGAAGGGTACAACATCCCGAGGAACCTCAAGACGTCTTCCCAGACGCTTCCTCAGCTCGTTGCCCCTTATTTTCGTCCGAGAGGAGTGCGAGGGTGCACCCTCGCACACCTCTCACACTTCCTACTGTCCCCATCTCAACCTGAGATTCTTCTGTCTCTACCGAGCACGTCTACTCGTCCGGTGATCGTCAACACCGCCCACATTCTGCGGCCGTTGCCTTAGAGGAACGCGTGTACGCACAGCGTTGGAGATTCGCACCTCCCTGCGGTGTTCTTGAGTACAAACCCTTATTGGCGTTCAGACGGCAGTCTTTTGGATTGAGCCTTTCTCGAGTTCACCTCAGCCATGTCCGATAGCTACGGAGAAAATGTGGACAACCTGGACCAACAGCCCGCTTCCCCTGCCGACGGGACTGTGGTCACCACCAACGGCGCCGCTGGTGCCAACCCCAACCCCGCTGAGCCTGATGGCGACGGCGCTGCCGGAACCAGCGACGTTGCGATCAACGAAGGACGCTTTTCAACACTCTCATCGTTTACAAGCAAAGGATGCTCTCCAATCGCTATGGGCTGGTCTTGTTCCTTCTCTGATATGGTTTGCTAAAGTCGCGTCGGTAAGCGTAGTATCCTCGGGGGGCGAGCCTATACCTATAATCCCGCACGATGTCTGCCGTTTTATGGGCCATTCAAACAAATATATTATTTGCTGTCGACCTATGAGTATGAGTGGACGATTTCCGTGTTGCCGAGGTGTGTGAGCCCAGCATCGTGTGGGTAACCACCTAGAACCCTTACGATACATACGTAGGTCAAGCGTTGAATTGTTGGACAACCCTCGACAAAACTAATCGTTCGAAGTTCATCCATCGATCTAGCGCTCGGATCGTATCCAGAGTACCATTGATTTGACGGACATGTGAAACTGGTACTTACTTGCTGTGAGTCGCGGGATGTTCGTGTCTTCCCGCCTATCGTATCACGGTCAAAGGAACACAAACGTAAAGCATATCATCATGCGAGTTGAGTTCTCCCAATCAATCGTGTTGTGCACGTACGATTGCCAAGCAGCAGCAGCCCCGTGGTTGTATTCGTTACCGTTAGTACCACTACTGCCGTCGCACTCTCCCACCGATCGTACCAGGACAGAGCACCGGCAATGGCATTTTTCTTTCTGCAGTTTTGAGTGGGGCATCTGGATGCTCGTATCGTAACAGCGATCCCCACCAAGCAAAGAGCAGAGTATATTCGTATGGTTCGTAAACTAAAAGTAAAATAAAAAAAAAAAAAAAATCCAACGCGTCGCCAAAACAGCAGTATGGCAGTCAGCGGTGGCGACCAAACTACGTTGAGATCAGCCGCGTTATAGTTTGAAGATGGCTAACGTGTACACCATCGTCATCACACTATCTGTTGCCATAAAACAGCATGATGTGGGAGCCGCATTCCGTTGTCGGCACCGTTGCTACACCGTTGTCATGTACTGATCATGCGAACTCGTGTACTCGTGTACTTGTAGACTTGTCTACAGGTAGACTAACTATAGATCTACCATGATTCCGTTTCGTCTTTATTTTTTCTCTCGTATAAAAAATAATTGCGCCGCTTTCATACAAGAAAGAGGATACCGTCAGCAGTGGAATATCGGATCGTAGCTCAACACAGCAACCCGTGTCTGCCATGACTTTGTTTGCTCGAGGTGATTGTAGGAGTATGTCGGATTGTATTTTGCCTGAGAACAACACCCCGTGAGTGCTGAGAAATTGTCTGATGGGTGTAACACGATTACCGATAATAGCTCTCCTTCTGAACCTCATCGTGGTCAGCAGAGGGACACCGCTAATAATAGTACTACTGCTGTTCCAGTTGGTGCAAGATCGAAACGCCGTGCGGTCGATTGTAATACAGCAGTAAATAGCGGATGCCCTTACAATACCAATAATTAAAAAAAAAAAATAATAATACGTGGTTCAGTTCTTCGCTGTCTCGAAAGAAACCATCTGCTACCCTCTCTTTTCTCGGTGGATTCGTATCCCCGGGATCTAGTTAATGCTCTTGCTGTTTCTGGCTTGACTGTTGCCTCTGCAAGCGACATTACATGTGTTTCGCTGTTATTTTTTAAACAACACCCAACCTTGTGTAAGGCCCGGGTTGAAACCGTCCCACCATCGTGTATGTCTCTGAGGGCAGCCAATGGCTCATGTCACTCGAGATCTTGGGATTTATTGAGTTGTTTCCTACCCTTGGTGACATCACACGTCGTATTGATGCAAAAAAAAAAAAAAAAAAAAAATCGATAACCCATCGTTAGGGCCTGCCCAGATATTACTTGATAATGATATCATTCTCGTTTTGGGGCTATACTAGACTGGAAAACCAGCGTTTGACTTTTTCGTCTAGTACTGTCCCTATTTCAGCTACCCATAGGTCGCCTGATGCTCGTTCCCAGGTGACCTCATCCACTCTATTGCGCTCCGTAGTCGCAGTGCACAAAGATGCCGAGGTACACGCTGTAAAATTGTGCGATCGTATTGATTTACGCCCCTGTCACAGTGCCGTGATCACTGTTTTTACAGACATGAAACCACTCCAAGATACGGAAGTTATTACTCTCGGAAAATGAGATGTCTTGCGACAATCGTCCGGTCGAATTTGAGCGAGTTATCGTAGCTCGCACCCTCACCACGTGGCTAGCAGCAGATGGATCAGTTGCCGTTCAAATAGCTAATCCATCTTCTGAGTCTCTTGCCCTCCATGCATGAGATTGGGAAATTGTCGAGTGTTGCCGTCGTGTCTCCTGATCAGCTGCATGTGCATGCTGTAGCCGCAACATCTAATATACCTCGACCAAAATTGCCGCAGCACGTGCTGAAATTATTGCGCCACTATCCAGAGCATTTGTAGACTCTACTTCCACTGGTAAACAGCAGTCGGCAATTCTGGATTTATGTGCAAAATACCGTCCTGTCGATCGTCCTCCATACCGTCCCAACCCCCGCACCTCTGAAGTAATTGACAAATGTGTCAACAAGATGTTGGAATGGGGAATAATTGAGGAACGGCCAAGTCCGTGGGGTAGCCCTTGTACTATCGTCGCCAAGAGCAACGGCAGCCCCCGTTTCTGTGTTGATTACCGCCATACCCTCAACCGCCACATCATTCGCAAGAGCTGGCCCATGCCTAACCTCGAGTCCTGCCTGGATGCCGTCGGAGACGCCCTCTACATTTCGGTCGCCGACATCCTCAGTGCGTTCTGGCAGCTACCTGTGGCCGAGGGGCACGTCGACCGCACCGCCTTCGGGACACCGAGAGGCAAGTACTGTTTTAAGCGCATGCCTTTTGGAGTAGCGAATGCACCATGGCTGTTTCAACACGTCATGTCTTTAGCTCTAGGCCACCTTGGCCCTGGCTCCGGTATCCTTTCGTACATGGACGATTTGATTTGTATCAATCACACGTTCGAAAGCCACCTCGTCTCTCTCGAGAAAATGTTCGCAGCGTTGCATGCGGCAGGCTTGACACTCAAACCGTCCAAAATTCAATTTGGGCAGAAAGAAGTCAACTATCTCGGTCATGTTATTTCCGCGAAAGGGATTTCCGTCAGTACCGACCGCACCAATGCGATTCACGACCTGCCCACGCCCAAATCCATTAAAGACTTACGTCCTGTTCTGGGTATGGCGAATTTCGTCCGCCGGTTTGTCAAAGATTATTCTGACCTTACGGCACCGCTTGTAGAACTGACTCGAAAGAGCTTCGTCAAACGAACGAGTTTTAAAAAGGCCTGGGGTCCGGCACAAGATGCCGCATTCCAGAAACTCAAAGACGCTTTATCCGAAGCCCCTGTCTTTCACTTTCCCGATTTTTCGAGAGATTTCGTCGTTCACACCGACGCTTCCGAGCAAGGTGTAGGTGCTTTCCTAGCCCAACCGTCCAAGGGCAGCACCGATGGCAAAGAGCTGGATATTGTCGCGTACTATAGCAAGCGTTTTTCTCGTAGCCAAAGCCACTATAGCCCCACGATGAAAGAATGCCTTGCTGTCGTATGGGCTCTGACCCATTGGCGTCCGTATCTATGGGGCCGACACTTTACGTGTTGTACCGACCACCAAGCTCTCACGTACTTGTACCACATGCAAGATACGTCCAATATGCTCACCCGTTGGGCAATTTGTCTTCAAAATTACGATTTCACCGTCAAACACGTTCCGGGAAAACTTAACGTTGTACCGGATACGCTATCGCGTATTTTTAGCGAGGTGGATGGAAAACCACTTCCATCCGAACCGCAACTTGCAGCTATCTGTCGTAACGTCCCCGATGATCAGCCTTCTCATCCCCCCAACCCTCGTGAATACGAACTGTCCGCTGGCAACTTAGACGAGATAGTGCGCGTCGAAAGCGATCGCGAACTATTTGCTAGTGCCATATCTGTCTTCCCCGTCGTCGATGCTGCGAAGTTGCTTGCTCATCAGAGGAAAGAATTTTGTCAGTACTTTGACTACCTAGCCAATCCTACTAAGGCTCGCGTCCCACACCAGCAATCAAAGTCCAGCATGAGTAAATTCTTCATCCACGAAGGTTTGCTTTGCCGGTCTTACGTCCCTGCCCACCTACGTAGGCGGGACACCTTTCGTGACCAGCTAGTGGTGCCGAAATCGTTGAGAACACTTGTAATCAACGCTTGCCATGACCTCCCCTCGTCAGGTGGTCACCTAGCCTTTAAAGGTACCTTCGACAAAGTTCGGGATCGTTATTGGTGGCCCACGATGCACTCTGACGTTGCCGAACATGTTAAAAGCTGTCTTCCTTGTCAACGCCGCAAAACGTCTCACCGATCACCTATGCTGCCTACCGGGCACCGACCGGTCACCAGACCGTTTCAAGTTGTTGCGGTGGATCTCGTCGAATACAAATCTAAGTCAGAAGGTAATCGATTTATCCTGTCTGTCATCGATCACCTCACGCGTTTCCTCATTCTGATACCTATCAAGTCTAAGGAAGCTGCGGTGGTGGTTCGTCATCTTATTGACCGTGTCTTTTCAGTGTTCGGCCCACCAGAAACCCTGCATTCCGATCAAGGGAAGGAATTTCAAAACCAACTCGTGAAAGAATTGCAGTCTGTCTTTGGGTACAAGAAAACACGTACCGCCGCTTATCGTCCGCAAGGGAACTCTGTTCTCGAGCGTGTCCACAGCACCGTTCACAATATGCTTGCCATGTACAGTAACTTGGCTTGCGATAATTGGGCGGAACTACTACCGTTTGTCCAGCTTGTGCACAACACGGCATACTCCAAAACTTTGGAGAAGACCCCCCACTATCTTGTGTTTGGGCGTACGGCTACTCTCCCCGTCGAACTCATTCTCGGAGTTCCTTCTACTGATGCACCACAAAATAAACTCGACTACTCACGTCGCACAGTAGAAAATTTGCAGCTCGCGTACGAGTTAGCCCGTCGCAATTTACAAGAACGGGCAGATAAGCAAGCCGTCGAAAACAAAAAAATTGTCTTTCCCCAGTTTTAAAGTGGGCGACAAAGTATTACTGCATCGCCCGTACCACGAAACTGACGGACCAAATCCCAAGCTCGTTAGCCCTTGGCATGGCCCGTATACCGTCAGAGCTCAGCTCTCCCCTGTTATTTATCGTGTATCAAAACCGAACGAACCGGCCGAAGTTACGGTCCACTTAGGTCCGATGAAACAATTTGTCAAACCCAAGTCATCACCTGCCCCTGACTTTGAGGCACTCGATGATATGTTTCTCGGAACCACCCTACCCGTCCCTGATCTTGATGGCTCAGTGCACACCGTCACTATCGGCCCGTATGTCATCGAAGCAATCGATGGTCATAAGCGGGGGGGTAGGTGCAGCGTCGGTGGAGAATTTCCAATACCACCTCAAACTTAAAGGTCAACCACCACAATGTGGTGTCTGGCGTCACTACAGCACTCTTCCTCAATGCAAGGAGATGATCGAATCTTACCGTGCTGTAATTCTGTCACAAAATCCTTCGGCTTTCGACTCTCCCGGGAAGAAGAAGCGAACCTATTCTAGATCGGATCGCGACGAAGGTAACACGTAGGGCATGTATACGCGCGTTGTCATATATATGTTTTTTCCTTTGTGATTTGATCGCGTCGGTTTTGCAACAACCGATGCCCGGCGCCCACGTGTTTTAGTATTTCCTGTAGCCGGCAGCCCTTCATGGCTTCCTTTGATTTTCGATTGTCTTTTGTCCTCCGTGCGAAGTACCGCGCACGCGTGCCTGTGGTTATCTTGTTTTCGAAGCATGACCACTGATCATGTATGTTTTTTTTTTTCTATTGACTTCTTAGTGAGGTACAATAGCGTCTGTCGTACGCCAGTTGACTCCCCGCGTCGTTACGCGCCCTTGTGTCCTCGCACGACCTTTGGAACCGGTATCAATTTGTGTACTCTAAGCAATATGGAGCTTTGCTTGCCAGAAATCCGAGTGGAATAGCCTATTAGTCGCCTTTGTGTTGCATCGTTTACGTCGCCTGTTGGCACTTAGCCTCCACGAGACCCAGATGATTAATTGACTACTCGTTTTTTTTTTCCGGAGTGGCTTTCAGCCACAGGGGGGTCGGACAAGATCCGAGCTAGTCGAGAGGAAATTCATAATAAACGAGCAAACACCATTTCTTGTCTACTGGCTCCACGGGCATCCACGCCCAGTCTTTTTCCACCGGAATGCTTTTAAAAGCCCGGGTGATTGGATATGAGACGCATGTTTGTTGCAGGGTGCATTTTTCTGCGAGGTTTAGTTTCATTTCAACCTCCAGAAAGGCAACAAACTTCCGTCTGACTTCTGGCTACATACATGCCGTCACCTAGCATCGGCCTACTCATATGGCTGCTTTGCTTTTCGCCATGAATTTTCGTTCGTCAGTGCTTCCGATCGCATCAATTTTTATCTGGCCATGATGCGTCAATGTTGCATAGCACACTCAGGATACGTCAAAACGTCTTTCGCGCGACGCTTTCAATACGCTTTGCGTATATTTTCCGTGCTAGCCACTTGTCCTGCAGGCCGCAGCAATGCTGTGTTTGGCTAAGCACAATTGTCATTACTCCTCCGTTATTCGATCCTGAACAATACTCTGGTTTACTACAAGTATTTCCGGAACCTTTTCGGTACTACGTCGTTCATACTTTCGAAGATTTTGAGGAGACTCTTCGAAATAGCGTCTTCGGAAGGTTGGATTACCAGAGCCTGTGTTCCCATTGCTCTGTAATTTTGATGGAGTGAGCGCTCTAACACCATCAAAACTGGGGGGTAATGTGGGTCACAATGCTCTGAACCCAACCTGCCTACTTGCGTCTGAACACAAATTCTAGAACCTTCAGGAACGTTCCGCACGTTCTCCTAGAAAGATCGTCTCTCGGAGCGATGTCGTTCTCACTCACACTCCGAGCCACAAGGAAGGGTACAACATCCCGAGGAACCTCAAGACGTCTTCCCAGACGCTTCCTCAGCTCGTTGCCCCTTATTTTCGTCCGAGAGGAGTGCGAGGGTGCACCCTCGCACACCTCTCACACTTCCTACTGTCCCCATCTCAACCTGAGATTCTTCTGTCTCTACCGAACACGTCTACTCGTCCGGTGATCGTCAACACCGCCCACATTCTGCGGCCGTTGCCTTAGAGGAACGCGTGTACGCACAGCGTTGGAGATTCGCACCTCCCTGCGGTGTTCTTGAGTACAAACCCTTACAGGCAAGTAAATTTTTAGAAACGTACAAGGGCTCCGCATGGGCGCCGGCATCCGCCGGCGCCCATGCTTCGGGTAGGGCAGGGCAACACTTCGACAACTTAAGGTGTAGCTGTCCGATTTGGCATGCATTGAACTTCAAAGTGATGCCAAGAGTTTAATACGAACATGGGATTATGAAAGTCATGATTTGACAGAAAAAAAGCGTAATATCATACAACAAAGAAGGCAAGGATAGGCGAAACACACTATGTTAAATGCGCCGTCAAGTAAAAGTTGGCGTCTATCAAACAAAAATACCGAAAAGAGTATTATTGAGAACCTGCGTCGCCTCTAGGCGAAACGAAAGAGACCTTGGCATTAATGAATAGACTGCACTGCTGTCCCCGTGGCAATGGAGGGTCGAAGTCGGCAGGATGCAAAGTCGGTTTGCATCAAACGTCGACATGGGGCCATGTCAGCCGGCGAGGTTTTGGAAGAAGATTGTTTTGTTTGTTACGTGAAGGCTGTCGCATTGATTGGTCTGCGTGGTTGCGGGCGAGGAGAAAAACGAAGAAGAGGAGGGCGATCTCTCGTTGCGTCGGCGTTGTCTAAGATAGGTGCGGGGGTGGCTTTGCTCGTACGGGAGGTTGGCGTAGCACTTCTTCTCTGTTTTTTCTCGAGAAGGAGGGATATGTGTGTCTGCTATCTTTGCTTCGTGGGTGCTTTCACGTTGTCGAAATCGAACGCGTCCCCTCAATACATAATATCCGGAGTGTCTCTACCATGACGACTGCTGATGGTGCCGTGCGTATTTCCTAGAGACTGACATATTGTTTACTGATAGAAATAATCATATACCTTTCTTTGCAACATTTTTTTTTCTTCATCCCATTTATCATCCCCGCACCATTCTCGCGCTCCCTCCCAGTAGTAACTCAGATCCGGGGTCACATAGCGGGCCCTCCTCCTTCCTCCCCACTTCGGCACGTGCCTTCATTTTTACTGCGAGGAGAATCGAGCATTTTCTTCCCTCGTCGACTCGCGTCGAATTGTACCTAGCAGGCGCTCTCAGCAGTTGATCTCTTTTTTTGATTGCATTTTTGCAAATATAGTCAAATTTCATCGTGGTGGGTGTCGAACTCAAGGACAACCAAACGTTGGTAGTATTCGAGGGTAAAACCACTAGACCACCGGGGCGGCCGGCTGACAATTGATTAAAACAAAACAGGATCTTTGCATAGAGATTGCATTCCCTCCCCCATGTTGTATGATATTACGATGGTTGACGCGATATAGAATAAAGCGCCAAATACCTAAATATCAGCCTACGCGGAGTTTTAGATATCATGAACAACGAACGATCGCGACGGCAAAGCATAGCGCTTCGCTCTGCTGAGCTAGCGCTGCGCTGCGGTGCGCTGCTGAGCTGAGCCGCAGGGCACTGCACGGCGCTTCGTTGCTGTGAGCTATGGCGCTGCGATGGGGTGCTGGGCGGTGTGGAGCTGATGAGCCAAGCCCAGATCCCAGCCGATGAAGCTTCGTCAACTACAAAACAAATGGTGGTAATCAAGAAAAAGCTAAGCTGGACCGTTCCGCAACTAATGAACAGGCGGCTAATCAGCGGCAAATAGTATGAAGTTCAACTTACTAGACAAAAAAAAAGAAAAATCGCGAAAAGGTTCAAAATCGTGTTGGCAGAAAAACCAAATTTTCAGGAAGCAGCTGAAAGGTCAAGAAACAGACAATATTTCAGTTGTTGTTGTCGTTCTCACATTAACTCGCACAATCCAGTCCGTGGTCACAGGACTGGTTCCAGTCACTCTGGAGCAGAGGAATACCCTAGGGAAAAACACAAACAACCCAAGGTGGTACACGCATAAATCACAGCTGACGCAATTCATGCCTCCACCAGAAACATATAAAAGTGAAATCGGGAGTCAGTATACGATGTGCCAGGTCCAAACCGGTGCATACGTCTCATTACTCGCGCCTGGGAAAACTGACTATACCGCTTGCCACCCAAGAAAGACTGCTGCGAAAGGAACTGAGTTAAATCGACACACGACGCGTATGAAAATACGTGGAAGTATGGTGAGCTAAAAAAACTACTACGTATATATCACACGTAGTATCTATCACAACGCATACGCACAACAGACGCAAGTCAATTGGAAAAAAGAAACAAAGAACAAAGAAGAGAAAGGAAAGGAAATGGGTTCATGGGGCCAAGAAAAAGGAAAGAAAAATATTGGGGGGTCTACTGGCGAGGCTGCCACCAGAACGGGATGTCACATGTCACGTGGTCTTTCGACGGTCTACAGCTGTAGTACTACGAACGACTTCCGATACACCCACCGAAGCACGGACTACCGGCCAATTACGCGATCGACAGCTGGCCGTGGTTGTCACGTGTCTCTGTGTTGGGGGCCCCTGCCCTGCCTCTTGCTGGCTCTTGTTCGGGTAAAACATGCGGTGTGCTCGATGGTCTTCCGGCAGGAGCACACCAGAACGTCCGCTCGTACGATGTATCATTCTTACAGGAAATGTATTTTTTCCCTTCATCAATATGAACATAAACGGTTGTTATATATTGGACAGAGTGATGCGTGTACGACTAAAGTTGCCAACGGCACTCGTACTGCACTTTGAGCTATCTGCTGTAGTTCTGGTTGCTACTAGTTGCTGCATTATGTGCTAGAAGTTTCGCCCTTCGGCTACTGCTGCTACGCCTGCTGTTGTGTGTTTGCCAATGTCGTCAGTTGGCGTTCATGCTCGTCGTACATACTGCTGTTCTCACCGAGTACGTACGGGTTTCCTTGTACCTCAACCGTACGACGACGAGCTCAAAACAGAAAAAAGGTGACATGAAATGGCATGGATAATGGCCACATAGAAGCGAGCACAGCGGGAAAGTTCGCTGCGAATCAACCGCATTCGTTCATGCCTACAGCAGAGGCTGCCTGGAGTGTCAGCGGCCGTGCTAAAGCCAGGGCCAAAGGCCGAAGAGATGGCTCTTCTACCTGCTAGGTTTTGTCTCGAGATTCTGTTATATATTGGACAGAGTGATGCGTGTACGACTAAACTTGCCAACGGCACTCGCACTGCACTTTGAGCTATCTGCTGTAGTTCTGGTTGCTACTAGTTGCTGCTTTATGTGCTAGAAGTTTCGCCCTTCGGCTACTGCTGCTACACCTGCTGTTGTGTGCTTGCCAATGTCGTCAATTGGCGTTCATGCTCGTCGTACATACTGCTGCTCTCACCGAGTACGCACGGGTTTCCTCGTACCTCAACCGTACGACGACGAGCTCAAAACAAAAGGGAGGTGACATGAAATGGCGTGGACAATGGCCACATAGAAGCAAGCACAGCGGGATAGTTCGCTGCGAATCAACCGCATTCGTTCATGCCTACAGCAGAGGCTGCCTGGAGTGTCAGCGGCCGTGCTAAAGCCAGGGCCAAAGGCCGAAGAGACGGCTCTACCTGCTAGGTTTTGTCTCGAAATTCTGTTACGTGAAAGTATCATGATTTGGGAGTTATTTTGTCACGAAACGTCTTGCCGTCGGTAATTTGTGTCACGAAGTTGTTGGATATCGTCGGTAAGTTGTGTCACGTTTTAGGTGAACCCACACTAAAAAATTGAATTTCCAGCTGGCAAAACGAGCAGAAACAAAAGCAATAAAATGCCGAGCAAGAAACCAAACGAACTATTAAAAAAGTACAGCAAAGAAACTAATGCTCGAGAGTATGCCACCGCAAAATTCCAAACATTATCACGTACCGTTTGGAAATGATGCCAATTTTGTAAACCATTCAGGCGTTGCAGCCATTAAGATTCAACAATTTTTCCAAAATTTCTCCTCGACACTCGCTCGTCTCGCTCGGCGCCCGTCCGCGTTCACGTCGATGTGCGGAACGGACACGGCAGGGCGAGGGGCGTTGGAGCCGCCCCCCGAAGGCGGCGCTCGAACTAAGCCATATTCGACCGAGAATTCCAGTTCCGCGAATCGCATACTTAGGCCGAGACAAAAAACTCCTGACCAAAGTCCATGACACCAAGGAATGACTCGATATTCAAGGAATGATTTTATACATATTTATTTTCGCAAACACTCTGGTAGGTCTAAACTTTTATTATACCCTGTTATTAGCTGATGATTATGTCATGTGGTGTGTGCGCGAGAAATAGGAAAGAAACCGCAACCCAGATGCATGGACATGCCCGTACCGTTAGACCACGGGTCGACCCGACGAGCGACCCGACGAGCGAGCTAGTTATAAGTTACAAGTGCAATCTCCGGCCCCGGCATGCAGCCTAGCTGAGCCGCCTCCGGCAGCAAGCCCACAACTGGGGCAGTGGATCTGTCAGCAGGGGCTGCGATCCGCGAGGATGCGTTGTCTGCTGCTGGTCCTTGCTGCTGCCAGGGTGCTGCTGCTGCTGTGCTGCTGCTGCTGCTGCTGCTGCTTGCTGCTGCAGCAGCTGCTGCTTCGACAACGGCTGCTCTTCTTCTTGCTTTTTTACGTTTGGTCACATTTCGTACTGGTATGATAATTCTCGAGCTAGCTACTACTACTACTCTACTACTACTACTGCTGCTGTATCTATCTTCTATCTGTGCAGTCTCCAGCCCCGGCAAGCAGCCTAGCTGAGCCGCCTTCAGCAGCAAGCCCACAACTGGGGCGGTGGGTCTGTCAGCAGGGGCTGCGATCCGCGAGAATCCGGGGTCTGCTGCTGGTGCTTGCTGCTGCCAGTCAGTGCTGCTTCTGCTGCTGCTGCTGCTTCGACGACGACTGCCCTTCCTTGCCTTTTTACGTTTGGTGACATTTCGTACTGGTATGACCGTAATATTACTACCACTGCTGTTGTTGCGGCTTCAGTAGGTACGGGATTCGCGTCACACTGCCGTATGCCTTGGTACGAGTAGCTAGGGGTACTGCCTGGTGATTGTTCTGCACGCTGTGATGACATACGATCGGAGCATCGGCACGAGGGAGTCAGGAAGCCGAAATGTTGTATTTTATTGGCGGACCCGCGGGCCCGACCCGCGGGGCGCCTGCACGGCATCAACGTGGCTCTCAGCTGTAAGTTTGACAAAGGCGGATCCGCCGGCTAGATCCGCGGGTTTGACCCGCGGGTCAGCCCAAAACAACTCACGGGTCATTATGGCTTGACCCGCGAAGTGCCCCGTATCTCGCGGGTCATGACCCGACCCGACCCGCGAGATTTCGAAAACCTTTTGACCCGACCCGACCCGACCCGCGAGGTTTTGAAGCCTTTTGACCCGACCCGACCCGACCCACGAGATTTTGAAAACCTCTTGACCCGACCCGACCCGACCCGTGAGATTTTAAAACGTAATGACCCGACCCGACCCGACCCGCGAGATTCTGAAACCCCCTTGACCCGACCCGCGGGTCGGGTCATGACCCGTGAAAAGCCCTGGATTTTTCATCGAGTGTTGCTAACTCACGCTCTCGCGCTTTCCGCAAGTCAAGTAGTGCACAAGACGATAAATTATACGAGTACGCACTCGGGGGGATTCGCAACTCACAAAGCCGACCTGTACCAGGCTCGTGAATATAACCTGATACGCTACCGGGGTAGTGAGTGGTATAGAGCCGGTCGCCCCGGTGGTCTAGTGGGGCTACACTCGAATACTACTACCACTAATACTAGCGTTGGTCCTTAAGGTAAATAACTACCGTTGTGAGCTTTGTTGGCTTTATCTATTTGCAGAAATATATGGGAAAAGAAGGATCAACTAGCTGCTGAAGCGTACGCATGCCTAAACGGAGAGGAAGTAGTAGTGATTACGATTGCTGCGGCAGGGAAAGCCGCGCAGGAAGCAGCATTGCGAGTGGCTGCGTCGCCGGGGCCTCGAGGGTTGTATTATACAAGTTCCTCCTGTTGTTAAGCTGCGCCACTTGAAGGTGGTGGTAGGTAGACAGTATGAATTCGTGCTGTGTTGTTGCTGTGGTGCCTGACTCCGTTGCTGTGGTCGTTTGCCGATCAAGCGCAAGCAGTTGTGTGTTGGTACGTAACTGACAAATATGTTTGTGTTGCTTCGTACTTGACGTGCTCGTCATTGATGCTGATTGCTGATTGATCATCTCTTCCAGTGATTTTTGTTTTGGCACCCTTCTATTTTCCAGCTTCTGGACATGCAAGCCGTGGTCACAGGTGTCGACCCTACCTCCCCCCCCCGGTTATCGCCTTCTTTTTATCTCGGCACATAGGGTTGAGCACCCACTGATGGTCGATTTTTCATCGAGTGTTGCTAACTCACGCTCTCGCGCTTTCCGCAAGTCAAGTAGTGCACAAGACGATAAATTATACGAGTACGCACTCGGGGGGATTCGCAACTCACAAAGCCGACCTATACCAGGCTCGTGGATATAACCTGATACGCCACCGGGGCAGTGAGTGATATAGAGCCGGTCGCCCCGGTGGTCTAGTGGGGCTACACTCGAATACTACTACTATTAATACTAGCGTTGGTCCTTGAGTTATATAACCACCGTTGTGAGCTTTGTTGGCTTTATCTATTTGCAGAAATATATGGGAAAGGGAGGATCAACTAACTGCTGAAGCGTACGCATGCCTAAACGGAGAGGAAGTAGTAGTGATACGATTACTGTGCCGGGAAAAAGCCACACATCAAACAGCATTGCGAGTGGCTGCGTCGCCGGGGCCTCGAAGGTTGTATTATACAAGTTGCTCCTGTCGTTAAGCTGCGCCACTCGAAGGTGGTGGTAAGTAGACAGTAGGATGGCGTGCTGTGTTGTTACTGTGGTCCCTGACTCCGTTGCTGTGGTCGTTTGCCGGTCAAGTGTGTTCGTGGTAGCGGCAGTGTATCGGCTGCTGTGATAGGAGAATCTGATTGGACAGTTTGAATATGAAAACTGCTGTCACTCATTGTTGTTGAGCAGGATGTTCCGAGAATACTCTTTGTAGTGTGTCGGGTTAATACAACGGACGAAGGTGTCTCTGTCGGTATGTTGGTATGTAGTACGTTGGAGTACGTCAGACACTTGACCAATAGGATCGTGCGGATTGTTTGGTTGTTATAGTGTCGGCGTGTGACGTGGTATTCCGAGTGTGCATTCCACCGAGAAGACGTTGGGAGATCGGAGCAACGCGCCTACCATGCTCGCCCCCTTCGTGTTCATTGGACACATTGACGAGTAGGAACATTCCTGTAGTGTTGCTAACACGATATAGCTTGTCTCAACGAACAGCCTAGCAATAAGTTTCAGTTACATACGTTGTGTCACGGAGGTAAGTTACAGGGATCGTCTCGTGGTATCACCCACGAGTAGTCCCACGGGTATGTACGAGTAGGCACTATGCGAGGAGGTTTAGGTATTCGACTACGAGCGGTTGTTACTGGGCTGTAGAGAGTTGGCCCACATGACCCACTCCACTTTCCAGCATGTCTCTCCAGACGGAAGTCTCAACAATATAATTCCTTTTCCCCAGAAGCTACCGATTTACCAACACGCTTAAGCGAGTCACCAGTCGACTGCTGTTTCGTCCCCCTGGACTGTGTCGACGGGCTGTCGGATGGATGTCGGAGGCGGCTTGATCACCCGACCTCTCTTCGTCATGGCTGACGGGGATAACGCGACCCCTGCGGCCCACCATCAGGGTGAACTGCAGGTTGTTGGTGAGAGAATGTGTTTCATGAGTTCCCTAGAGACGCAGTATCTGTATTGCTCACCCCAGCTTTCACACCAACAGGGTTTGTTTGCGTTGGTTGTTGTTGAGACACAAAAGAAGAAGGAGAGAAAGGAATGGAGTCCCCTGGTTGTGTATGTAGGTGTTGCACCAGGGGCTGGTGTGTACCACTCGGGTGCCACCAGCAGGACCGTTGGAAGAACGGGCGGCGATGCCCAAGGCTTTGGCGTGTCCGGCATGAGGGTTTGGAGTGGGGTGTTGTAGACCCAGACTTGAACCCCCGTGTATTTTATGGGGATTGTTCCTCGCAGGTTCGGAGCGTTGCACTTAGAGACGCGGGACCACAGGCTGGCGCGCACCAATCGGGTGCCGCCGGCAGGGCCGTCGGAGGAACGGGCGGCGATGCCCAAGGCCTTGGCGTGTCCAGCACGATGGTTGGGAGTAGTAGTCTTGTCGACTTAGGCTTGAACCCCGTGTAGCATTGTATGCTGATCGTTCGTTGTTACTGCAGTAAACTTCGATTCGGTCCACGGGACTGTAGGTAGGGCTTTAGATAGCCAGTCCTCAGTTCCTCACACCTCTTCTCAGTTGAGTAGTAGGAGGTGGGAAAACGTCGCCAGTGGAAATACATGGATTCCTGGGGCTGACATATATAATTCGGCGAGAGGTTGGGTGGGGGTCCTTTTCAAAGTTCCCAAAGCTCCTGAATTCAACGGTACTGTACGGCACTCAAGTATCGTATCCCTTGTGGTGACAGAATTTGAGTTTTCTGATGAGTGCCCGACACAAAATCTGTATGAGACGCTTGTTTCTGAGGCTGATATTCCGATGACTGACATTGTTTTCCAACTGACCCCCTGGTAAGAGAAATGACCCAGTGTGGGTAAGGTGCATCAGCAGAGAGTGTAGTGTTTTTCTCTCAAACCAGTTTGAACAACTCTAATAGTCGAACATGCATGGTATCATTTTTAGGTGCCATCCTGTGCGACTTGTAGCATGAATGGTGTGGTAGCATTTTCGCTGCAACCTGAAGTTGGTATTCGTGTTGTTGGTGTTTGTGACTGCTGACAACGAATAATCCGTAGTAGAGTGAAAGAAAGTGTTGTATTCCCCCAACTTAGGATACAACAATCATCTCCGATTTAGATGTGTGCCAGGTCATGGAATGTGTGTTGATGGTCCTGATGTGGTGATGACTGCGTTTGAAGGACAAAGTGATATTTCCAAACGTCCATGGCATGCTGAACGCGTATCGTCTAGGAGAAGACTCTATTTGTTCGGTGTTGACTGATTTAATACTGCAAGCAGGAAACCACGATGGATGTGAACGAGTTAACAACATTTATGCTCATTCGCTTGATGCTAAACGTAGATTGATAAGATAAAAGTTGGGCAGAGAGATTTGTTTTGGTTGACCTGGGAGGGAGGAAGGACATTGTGTCCGTAGGGGGTACAGCGCTACCCCATGTTTGTGGAGAATGATTTCACAAGGCACGCATGGATGTATTTCTTGAGAAATAAATCAGACGCAGGGAGTGCTGTTCCGAGTTTTCTTGCAGTGTGCGTGCTGATGGTGTCCCGTCATAGGTTGAGATTGTTAGATCTGACGATGGAGGGAAGTTTTTCGGAAGGGATTTGCATCTGTGTGCCACGAGCTTTTGATCAAACAAGAGTTCACACTGGCTTATAGTCCGCAATATAGTGGTGTTGCATAGCGTGGGTTGAGATTGATATAGGAGGCCGCGGTGGCGGCTCGTATCCAGGCTAAAGTTCTTTTTGAATATGTGCGATTACATAAGACTGATATACTCTGGGCTGAGGCAATGCACTGGGCTTGCGAAGCCATGAATCACACTGCGTGCTCCACTAACCCTGAGACTAAATCACCGTATGAAATGTGGTATGGAGAACCTCGTCCTGACGGACCGTATCCGTTTTGTTTTTGAAGCCAACGCCCTGCAGGTGACAGCGACCGTCCAAACTGCTGTTGCCATGGGAGGTGTTGCCGTCACAGCTCCCTCCACTGCAATCTTGTCTGCCGATAGGGTCGCAGAGGAGGGAGGGGAGGATAGTGACGGATAGTAGCGACGATGTAGAAAACGAGGTATGGTCGCCTGTTGGAAGAGCAGTTGCCCACACACTTTTGAAACGTGCTGCCGTACTTTCTGGTGCGGGAGTTAATGATGTTGTCTCGGTTGATGCGGGCAGTGTGGTAGGTCATTCTTCTTGTGTTCCATCTTCCGTTGTGAATCGCTTTCGCCCGTAAATATTTTCTCTGATTGAGTCGCCCCCTTTTGTGTGTCTTCTGCAGCGCCTGAGACTGATTGGCAGGAGTAGGGAGGGCAAAAGATAGAGGAGGAGGTGGTAGAGACGGGGGATCCGGGAGGGAATGATGAGGTAGAGTCGATTGGGCCGGGAGGGCATAATGGTGACGAGTTGATTGGGTCGGGAAGACAGATGGAGGCAGAGGCGTCCCCTTTTGCCGATCGTATTCCGCGGTTTGTCGCTGAGCTTGCTGACTGCAGTACTGTTACTCGCGAGAATGGTGAAGTGTGAGATGATAGAACTCGCGTGCGAAACCTGTGCAGTCAAGGAGTAGATCGCGTCTGCACTCGTATTCATTTTTGGATCCATCTTCGCATAAGACATAGTGTATGCCCTTGTAGCAGTAGGTAGAAATGGAATTGCCATAGTTACTGATTCAAGATGTTGGGTCAGAGCCTGGTAGCTATCATGTAGCCCAGCGTTGTACGCCAAGATTTGGGAAGGAGCCAGGTCTGCAGAGGTTGAAGGCTTGATGAGAGCAAGAACGTTCACGTTGGCAGTAAAAGTCCTGATAGGCTGTAAATGTGATTGATGCTGAAAGGGTTTTCGAATGGAAAGCAGACGAAAAAGGAAAGATAGTGAAAGCCAAGGCTAGGCTTGTAGTGAAGAACTGCAGGCGGAAGTACGGTGTGGACTGTCTTGAGGCTTTCTTGCCTACCGCAAATGCTGTATCTCATAGATTGGTAGTGGCGTTGGCGAGCAAGTACAATTTGGAATTATTTCACTCGGATTGAGCAAGCATTTGCTCGGTCGGAATTGGATCACGAAGTGTTGATGGAGTTGCCTCCTGGCTGTGGTTTGGTGTCGGGAAAAGTTGTTCGTTTGAACACAAGAGTTTGTACGGACGAAGGCAAGCATCTAGACTGGTGTTTCGAGCAGTGTATTTCAGACCCCTGTGTCCTGCGTTTCGTGAAGGGAGACGGTAGTGGGGATGGATGACATTCTGTATGCGGGAACGATTAGTCTGGCTGAAGTGTTTATGGCAGCAGCAGCAGACGAATCTGTTTCTACGAAGAATTTGGGTGAGGTTAAGTTCTTTATTGGTTGCGAATAATTTAGGTGACCGCGGGGCTGGCACGATTGAGATTTCTCGGGCGAGATACTACGTGAGGAGTTTTTCTCGAGACGTTAATTGTTTGTCGCATCAGCCCTATCCCTCCTTCCCTTGCCAGCGATACAGGTCCTTGTTGGAGGATGGCGAGGCAGAAAATGTGCGGTTCGAAGAGGTGGTGGCCGAGAGGTGGTGTGGAGCCAGCATGGATCGCCAGCGAGACGAGAACTGATACCTTGAACGCTGTGCGAACCGTGGCAGGCACCCAACGAGCCAACGAAGAGCCACTAGAAAGCAACCCGGAAGATCCTGCATAATCGTCTGGAAATGGCGCATTTAATTTTGTTTTGAAGTTTGTTCGGTTGACATAGTTTGAACAGACAGTTTGGTAGACATAGCAGGTACGCTGGTATTGTTTGTAGTTCGTAGGTACCGACGTCGCGAGATTAGGCTACTGACCGTAGATCAGTTTCAGGATCGATGGTTGTTTTTGTAGCTGAGATATTTGTCGTTTTGATTTGGATTTCTAGGACGTAGAAATGCGTTTCGCAGTCGACTTCTGAGGCAGAGTATCTTGCGATGGGAGATGGTGTAAAGGAGGCTCTGTTTGTAAACGGAATGCTTCAGTTCCTGAGGCCTAGTGCGAAGCCTCGTAAGATAGATGTCCTTGAAGACAACGAGGGGGCAATTGCGCTCGCAGAGAACCCGCTGAGCTCGAGTAGGAGTAAGGACATCGATGTGAGGCACCACTTTCTTAGGAATCTAACCGAGTAGGGTGTGATCGAAGTCACCCACGTCCCCAGCGAGAAACAACACGCGGACATCCTCACGAAGGCGTTGCCGAGAGATCTTTTTGAAGTTCACCGCGACTTTGCACTTGGTATCAAGAAGTAGAAGTCTGAGTCGTTTTGTTCTTGTTTTTGTATGTATTTGGTCTGGTAGATACAACAGCCCCTAGGGAGGGTGTTCGTGATAGCGGCATGTATGTATCAACTGTACTGCGGTGAAACTCTGATTGGTTGGTTTGAATAGCAGAACTGTTGATTGTATGTTGTTGTACCAGAATACTCTTCTTGTGGTGCTACGGTACTTCGGTAGATTGTACATGTGCACGAGTTATACATCGGACCGTAGTGGTGTGTACGGTACGTTGGTATGTCGGTACATTGGACACATTGACGAGTAGGAACATTCCTGTAGTGTTGCTCACACGATATAGCTTGTCTCAACGAACAGCCTAGCAACAAGTTACAGTTACATACGTTGTGTCACGGAGGTAAGTTACAGGGATCGTCTCGTGATATCACCCACGAGCAGTCCCACGGGTATGTACGAGTAGGCACTATGCGAGGAGGTTTAGGTATTCGACTACGAGCGGTTGTTACTGGGCTGTGGAGAGTTGGCCCACATGACCCACTCCACTTTCCAGCATGTCTCTCAGGACGGAAGTCTCAACAATATAATACCTTTTCCCCAGAAGCTACCGATTTACCAACACCCAGTCCGTGCTTTTCTTAGGTGCTAGAATGGGCGTTACTCCCACCTCCCCCGGGCCGAACAAACGCACGTGATCCGAACCTAGAGAGGCTGACGCAATTAAGGCTGTAGTGTCGACGTCAGAGTGCTGTACCCTGGCTTGTAGGTAATCGTCTACGTGCACGGCTGTGAAGAATGGGTCGAACTTTCCCCCCCCTACTGCTGTGAGTTCTGACTTTTACGTCCGGCGGTATTGGTGTTGATTTTTCGTTTTCCCAATGTTTCACCACCTTTACGTGAGCCATAATGTATTTCCTTCGTCTAACAACTGAGCTGAATCGATCGTGGTGTTGCAGTGCGCGTGTGCGGCCGCCGCCGACATCACGCCCCAGAATCCCGGCGATCCCAACCATCCAAAAGTCAAACGAAAATCAATTACTACTAGCTCTCGTACTGTGTAGCAAAAATTGTGGGCTTTATCCGAGTCTACTCGCACGTTCCGAAAAGCTTCTGACACTTCGGCCTTGCCTATTAGTATCCTCTTTTTTGGGAATTTGTTTCTCAAGGTCACGAGTTCGCCGAGGAACTTGAGCAGCGCTTCGGCGCACAGGCATTGGGGGACGTTATCGGGGTCAGTGTCTCCGTTTAGGCACCTTTCTTCTCTCTGCTCTGCACATGGAACGGAAGATCATTGATTATCCGAACCTTGTGTGTCACGACCACCGCTAGCGGAGAGACTGAGATCAGGGACGTCGTGCGCCGCTGATTTATGTATCACTTGGCATTTTTGGCGCCTGACGTCTTCGCCGATTTTTTCCCAAATTTTCGGCAAGTGCTCGGTGACACTGCTGTGGTTTCCGTACAGTAACGCGCGCTCGAGGTCTGCTTCGGACGCTACTGCGTTCACCGGCACCCCTCCTGTGACTATCATGACCAGCTCGTCCACTACCCCGAAACCTTTTAGATCTCCAAAGTAACGCTGTACGTGTACAGGGTCTATCGGTGGTGCTACCAAGGATCCTCCTATCGGTCGAGACGTCTCCCAAGACTCCTTGTTTTTCTCGGATCATGGCTGTGCAAGTGTTTGCTAGCTTGTACAGCAGTTCTTCTCTTTCTTGTGAGTCGAGGCCTTCTTGTCCAAGTCTGTCTTTTTGAACGTGCCACTGCTGTACCATGCGTTCTGTGTTTTTTCGACGGCGCGTCTCCCCATGGGAAAGCCGTGAGCGTGCTGACTCGTCACTCTCCCGCGCGTCGACTGGTACCAATGAGCTGACTTCTGGCTGCTGTACAGGTGGCTCTACTTGTCCTTGCCTTCGCGGCCACTCTGTCTGCTCTGATCTGTGCATGTACTCCAATTGCGTGCTTTCTGCTTCTGTGGGGTATCTGCTGTACTGCACGGGTGGACAGTCGTTCTGGTTTGAGCTTTCTACGCGATCGATGCTTTTCCGACTAGAGCGGAAGTGGGGTGTTCTGGCCCCCTGCTCCTGCTGATCTGTGCTGTGGTGTGAGAGTTCCGCACCACCGACGTCTGTCCGGTCTGCGAAATAAGGTAACCTTCGTCTCTGCTCACACAAAGCCTGCTGTGCTGTGCTGTGGTGTGAGTTCCGCACCACCGATAACTGGTCGGTTCGCGAAATAAGGTAACCTTCGTCTCTGCTCACACGAAGCCTGCTGTTTTGTGCCGCTGTGGTGTGAGAGCTCCGCACCACCGATAAATGGTCGGTTCGCGAAATAAGGTAACCTTCGTCTCTGCTCACACAAAGCCTGCTGTTCTGCGCCGCTGTGGTGTGAGAGTTCCGCACCACCGACAAATGGTCGGTTCGCGAAATAAGGTAACCTTCGTCTCTGCTCACACAAAGCCTGCTGTTCTGTGCCGCTGTGGTGTGAGAGTTCCGCACCACCGATAACTGGTCGGTTCGCGAAATAAGGTAACCTTCGTCTCTGCTCACACACAGCCTGCTGTTCTGTGCCGCTATGGTGTGAGAGTTCCGCACCACCGATAAATGGTCGGTTCGCGAAATAAGGTAACCGTCGTCTCTGCTCACACAAAGCCTCCTTTTCTGTGCCGCTGTGGTGTGAGAGTTCCGCACCACCGACAAATGGTCGGTTCGCGAAATAAGGTAACCTTCGTCTCTGCTCACACAAAGCCTGCTGCTCTGCGCCGCTGTGGTGTGAGAGTTCCGCACCACCGATAACTGGTCGGTTCGCGAAATAAGGTAACCTTCGTCTCTGCTCACACAAAGCTTGCTTTTCTGTGCCGCTGTGGTGTGAGAGTTCCGCACCACCGATAACTGGTCGGTTCGCGAAATAAGGTAACCTTCGTAGATTCTCACACAAAGCTTGCTGTTCTGTGCCGCTGTGGTGTGAGAGTTCCGCACCACCGATGACTGGTCGGTTCGCGAAATAAGGTGACCTTCGTCTCTGTTCACACAAAGCTTGCTGTTCTGCGCCGCTGTGGTGTGAGAGTTCCGCCCCACCGATGTCTGTTCGGTCTGGGGAATAAGGTAACCTCCGTCTCTGCTCACAACAAGCCTGCTGTTCTGAAGTTTCTTGTACTGGGGTTACCGGAAAATTCGATTTGTGGGTTGGTCTGACTTGCTGTTCCGACGCATGCGGGTTCTGCCTGCTTGAGTGGAACGATTGAGCGAGACTACTGCTGTAACTGCATTTTTCTTCCTGCCGCCGCGGCGGTAGCCCAGACTCTGCTTCAAACGTTCTGCTGTGTCCTGCACTGCTTTTGTTCCTCGACAACTGATTCTCACCATGAAACAAGGCCGGCGACACCGACCCATGTACGGGTGCATTGCGGAGTCCCACGGACCTCTCGGCGTCTGCGAAGATACTCCGCTCTTCTCCTGCCCCTGCACCTCCCTCGGTCGGCCCTGCCTGACGACAGAGCCCGTGCTGTCAGTTATTGCCGCCATTCCCCCTTTCCCCGCCGCCCCTGGCAGCGGGCACGTGGTTCCTGCTAAAGCGCACGGCATTCGGCCGCGACCCTCCTGCTCCACCCCCTCCTGTCTCCCCTGCCCCTGTTGCCGCGGGTTGCGTCTGCTGCTGTTGCGGAGGCGGCGGTGGGGGCGGCGGCGGCGGCGGCAGCGCTTGCGGCTGCTGCTGCTGCTGCTGCGCGACTGTTCCGGCGCCCTGGCCGTGTGCAACGAACAGATGGGCCTCTCGCAACGGAGGCCACGCCACGAGTAGTCCCATATCCCCACAGGCGTCTTCGAGTGCTTCAGTCGGGCCTTGAAGGGGGTGACCCCCCCCCCCCCCCGGCTCGGCGCTGAGCTGGGGCTGCCCGCTGCCCACCCGTGCCTGGGGCTCCCTTCCTTTTTACCTCGCTCGCGCCTGCTGTATTTGGCCTCCAATGCGCTGAGCGCCCCGCGAGGAGCGACCCTCTGCTTGCATACGGGCGGAGCGCCCTACATCCCGTACTCCAGGGTCTCCATGAGGGCAGCTGCGAAGGTAGCGAAGTGAATCTCTGCGGGCATGGCCCTCGGCGTCTCCCCTATTGCCACAGGAGGGAAAAAATCCTCGACCGCGAATTCGGACATGGTCTTGAGCTGTTTTAACACAGCGTCGGAGACATGGGCCGCGGTATGGAGCACAATCACCCGTAATCCCCGATTTAGTTCCTCCGAGACGTTGAAGCCGCCGCGGGCGATGAACAATTTTCGGCCCCTCGTTGGCCCGCCAGAGGTCAGCCGCCTGTTCGCCTGTTTGGCATTTGCCTTTACGCCTGCGGTGACCGTAGCCTGCTGTATTGCGTCTTTCGTCGCGGATGCCATGCTGTGGGCGCTGCCTCCAGCCAGCTGAAGGGCTGCTGCTGAGGTTGGTGTGCCGGCTGCGCCTGTTGGTACTGCTGGAGCTGCGGATGCGCTTGATTGTTCTCGACGTTTGTCAGGCGCGCAGCGATCGCCTGTTGGCTCGCCAGCAACTCCTGCAGAAGGGCCATGATTGCTGGGTCTGCTGCTGCGACGGCCGACGGCCGGGACGGTCCCACGCCGTTGCCTTGACGGGCGGCCTGCACAGGAGCGACTGCAGCATCCGCTCGCACCTCTCCCACCTCGATATGCTCGTGTCCCTCGCCGACTGGTCCGCCCGAGTCGGCGTCCCCCATGCTGAAAGTCGATCAATTCTATTGGGCACACTGCTTGATTCCTTTCAATCCTACGGTGCAACGCGCTCTCGCTCCCCTGTGCCTCAGGCGGCCGTCTCTGGCAAACACGACAGCTCTTCTGTCGCTGTTGTCTGGGCTATCCTAATTTTGTCGTCTCAAGACGATCGACCAAAAATCGTTTGTAAAACCAGAATCCCTTCCACGTCGTCTGTAAAAACCAGAATCCCTTCCACGTCTCCACAAACACAACTTTACCAAGTAAAGTTTCATTTTTTTATTTTTTATTCTGTCAGGAGTTTTTTCGTCTCGGCCTCAGTATCGGATGCTCGGGATTGGAATTTCTCGGTCAAATCGCTTCGTTCGAGCGCCGTCTTCGGGGGGCGGCTCCAACGCCCCTCGCCCTGCCTTATCCGTTCGGCACCTCGACGTGAACGGGGATGGATGCTGAGCGAGACAATCGAGAAGCGCGCAAAAAATTGTATTTTGAACAGTACTCTGCAGTTTTTTTTCGGATCTTGATGTACATGTGTATGGAGAGAACATAAAACTTGGCTAGACATTATTTCCAAATTGGCGTCATGTTTTGTCCCGAAACAAATACCCGGTAATATTTACTGTAAAAAGAAATCCCCAAGGTACCGCGGTAGGTATGATGTCATAGTTGTAGTGCATTTCATTATTGAATCTCGTTAGGTACATACGTGCATGCATAGACATGGCAAGCGCACGCATGACTAAAACGAGGAGGTAGTGGCTGCGTCCCCGGCCTCGAGGGTGTGGTAGTTCGGGCACATCGACATAGTTTGTACTCGTGCAAGTAATATAGATACGAGTAAGAGCGCACACACTGATGCGCTCTATTAGACACACGCTTTTTGTCTGACTTTTAGCAAGGGCGAGGGGGTACCGAAAAACAGGGAATAACGTTTCGACAAAAAAACAAGGGGAAAAATCGTTCCTGTTGTTCAGCTGCGCCACGCAAAGGTCGTATCGTTTGGTGGTTATTTTCTCCGAGAATACTCTATGGAGAAGTTATTAGACAATGTGGGAGGCGTGTTTTGTTGTTGCTGTGGTGCCTCTGCCTCCGTTGCTGTTTTGGTCGTTTGCCGCGGTCAACTGGAAAAAGAGCGGTCGTGTTGGTACGTAACTGACAAATAGTTTTGTGTTGCTTCTTACTTGACGTGCTCCTTGCTGCTGATTGCTGATTGATCATCTCTAGTGAGTTATATAGAGCCGGTCGCCCCGGTGGTCTATCTAGTAGTTACCTTCGAATACTACTAGCGTTGGTCCTTGAGTTTGATTCCCACGGTTGTGATATAGACTAGGATTTTATTTGCAGAAAGCAAAAAAAACAGGGTCGACTAACTGCTGAGAACGCCTAGCAGCGTGGGTAGGTACATGTCGGTGTCGCATAAGGGACAAAGAGGTGATTATATTAATAGTATTCCATGACTATTCGACCATTATTACGCGCGTCAAATACGCACTGTTTTGGCCTCATTTCAGGTTTTTTCCACGGTTATGCTCGTATTGTGCTAGTGTTAGTTCTATTTATTATGTCGTTTTGCTTTGAACACCCATTTTTTTTGTGTTTGGAATTGTGTTTATAACCCGGGGCCCTGAATCCTGGATACAAATGGCTCTAATTCGTTCATTTATATATTGCGTTTGGTGCTGTTGTTGCTGTTGGAGTGCTTCTCACCCTCATTTTGAGCGTGCTTGCTCGGCACGCCAACTACTTCGAATTATGGGCTTGAAATCGCTATTTTGTGCGACATATCATGCAAATAGCAGGTCGAATTTTGCTCGCATTGCAAATGTTTGCCGCATACGGAAGTATGCGAGAAAACCCAGGTTGGTCGAAATAATTGTGAGCTTATTGGGTCAAAGCCTACGAGCAAATCAGGAATAAGCCAATGGGGTCGGGGTTGACACGCCGTGCGGGGAGGTATCGACCTGGGAAATCATCGTTATAGTTCCCGCGTTGTTGGAGCTGTAGATATTCGGAGGATTTCTGAACCGGAGAGGGGGCCCTATCTCCCCCGTGTGCGACGGAACTGCCCCCTGTTGGTTGGTGAGCCTCTTATCATCCTCCTAGGGTGGGGCGGGGCTGTGGAGCTCGAACCAATCAGCAATTTTGGCCAACGGGGTCGGGGCTTCCACACGGTTAGGGGCGGTGACGACCGGAGAGAAATCGGTTTTATTCCCCGGTTTGTCTTACTTTTAGATATACATACATATAATGACCTCTGGACCGGGGATGGGACCCTATCGTCCCCGGGTGGAGCTGGCTCTATAATATACGACCCCCAGCCGATCAGAGATCGGCCGGTAGGTGGGGTTGGGGATTTCCACGCTGTGCGGGGAGATATCAATTCTGGTGATATCCATCCGTTTTTGTTCCCAGGTTGTCAGGGTTGTATATGTGTGGATTGATTGTGACCCTGGGATGGGACCCTATCGTACCCAGATGACGGTTACTTTATGTACGATCCCCGGCGAGTGAGCTACCAGCGATCGGATAAGAGGCCATACCAGGTAGTATATGTTTTTTAGTTTCGTCTAAAACTCGAGCCTGAAATTCTTAACTGCCAAATTGTTAGTTCAGTGCTATCGCGTACTACTAATACTATATCTACCAGATAGTATTATTAAAATAGCATTCGAGAAATTGACTGGAGGCAGCGACACCGTGTTTCACGCCTAGAATACCGTCAGCAAACCTCTCCACGATCAGACTATACACACAGACAGTCGGTCTGCGAGCCTCAGATCTAGATACTATCATGCATGATGTATCAGCAGCTGGCTCGGTGCGCGCCTCTCAGTGGCTACGTAGAGAAGCAGCATACATGGCCACCCCCTTGCTGGGCCTGGATGCTTGGTTGAGTCGAAACATCAAGAAACGCACTCGAAACGTCTCTTCGTGGCCAGCTAGAGGGTCAGTCTGCATGGGCTCGGATTTGTCCTATCGAAATATGATGAAGTTCGGAATCGGATTCACGCAAAAAACAGCAGAAGTAAGTAATCCACTGTTAGTCTATATCGATCTCTTGGCATTACTTTACCTTCTACACGCATACACCATGTGTTGCGTAGTAACGGTTTTTACTCTCTATCGGATGTTGAATCGAGCAAGTCGAAGTGCTGCCCTGCCCTACCCGGAGCGGCCGGCGCCCATGCGGAGCCCTTGTATGATATTATAAAATAAACTTACTTGACGTGTGCCCTGTATTGCTCCCAGCTCGTTGCTTCGCCCACCAAAACACAAAACGAAAAATTCCCAGGGCCTTCCCCGGGACCGGTTTTGACCTCGGGACCCAATCCCGCGGTTACCGCGGGACTTCCAGGGACTTCAACGGTAATTCTAAAAAACTATTCTACACATCAGCTGAATTCGACTTTTTGTGCGAGATCCGGCAACCACGGGAATAATACGTACCTGGTATAAAACTAATTATTTTCACCTTTCTGCTGAAAGTGCTCGGTTGGTGAGTCCCTGGCATCTCCGGGGGTCCCATTTGGACACCGCCTCCGTGCATTACTCGCGGAACGGTCCAGCTTTTCTTTGATTTCTTGCTCCACCTTATTATCTTTATTTTTGCTCGTTTTTTGAGTTGTTTCTTGGGTTTTCAGCTGCTATCTGCTAATTTGGTGTCTCTGCCAACACGACTTTGAACGTTTTCGCGATTTTTTCTTCTTTTCTTTGTATTTTGCGTTCGAAGTTGTATCCATATTAATGCGCACCCTCCGCTCGGAGCACGGGGGGCGGAGAGAGGGGCAAGCCCCCCGGGACTGCTCCAACAGCAACCCCACGCTATCGTCCGTAAACCTGAGTCATCTTCCATCACAACTGGCAATATCGAGCTTTCGACGCCAGCCTCTCCAAGAGACTACTATAGATATATCACTATGGCACTCAGCACAAACGCACATACGACACATATATGACAAATCCTAGGCCATACAAGCATGATAATTTTTTTGCCGTGTCGGCCTCAGTATCGGAATCTCGACACTTTAATATCTCGAGGGTTTTTTATTTCTTCGAACAACCTCTTCGAGGATCGGCTTCAATGCCCCTCGCCCTTCGTTTCCCCTGCTTACCTCGCCGTGAACGCGTGCGGGGGCTGTGGGGAACAAGCGAAAAAGTGGACACGATATTGGATTTTGGGCGGCATGCTCGAGCATCTATTTGACTCTTGACAGGGGGAGTCGTGCGCAAATACAAAGGGGCAACTTTTCAAAATAATTGCAGTAAGTGTTAGGAATCACATATTGGCATCTGACCTTATCTAGTTACAGCAGTAGCATCACGAGAACATGCAGGTTGTAGGTTGGTGTTCTCATACAATTTGTCGCTTCCAAAAGGGCATGCTGCTGGCTGAAAGGTTCCGGTTAACATCGCTATGGGGGAAAAACGATTGAAATATTTTTTCTGGCTCTTTCTTTGGTAATGCGGTCCAACAGGTCAATTTGTCTATTTGTAATTAATCCTTGATCAACATTGTCCAACAAACACGATTGACCTTCGACCTCGAGATAGAGACAACCCACGGTCACTGCTCTTCGCTCCGGACAAGGTCACATGAGTGTAGGTGACAGCGCTGAAGAATTTATCTCGATCCACGACAGGAAGAAAACATATCGATCCATGCCCTAGGGTATGAGAGGTTGCTTGTGTTGCCCTGTGGTCTTCCGTCACATCCTCTCAAAATTCTCTCTTTCGCGCATTGGGAGACGATAGAGATTTTTTTGTCTCATTTTTCTACGCACCAGCCGCCAAATAAATGTGTTCTTAACAGATACCTGATCGGCGCCCGCTACAAATCACCGGCCGTAGAGTGAACGCTGCACACCAAGGGGGAGTCGGAGCCCCTAATGAGCTCGCCACGTTCAGAGTTCACGACGCTGTCGTTGATTTCGTCGAACGAAGTTTGTGGAGATCGCGAAATAGTTACGGCGCGTCTAGTCCAAGATCTGCAGTTGGCTCGCCGCGATAAATGTTTTTTTACGGATTGCTGGAAAGTTCCGTAAAACAAAAACTTTGAAATTGGGCGCATAGGCGACCGTCCTGGCAAAGGTTGGCTGGGATCTTCGGAAATTTCAAACTTTTCACCGGTCTGAGACCGATGACAATCGAAAGCCCATAGTTTGGCCAATAAGTTTCGGCCAAAAAGTTTCCAGATTTTTCTTGGGGGTTATTTGCTTAAAGATTCCGGGTAACGTTGTTATGGGGGGAAAACGATAAAAATATTTTCTTCTGGCTCTTTCTGTGGTCATGCGATCCAACAGGTCATTTTTTCTATTTTTCATCAAGCCTTGATCAACATTGTCCAACAAACACGATCGACCTTCGATCTCGAGATAGAGACAACCCATGGTCACTGCTTTTCGCTCCGGACAAGGTCACATGAGTGTAGGTGACAGCGCTGAAGAGTTCATCTCGATCCATGCCCTTGGGCGTGAGAGGTTGCTTGTGTTGCCCTGTGGTCTTCCGTCACATCCTCTCAAAATTCTCTCTTTTCGCCCGTTGGGAGACGATAGAGTATTTGTCTCAGTTTTCTACACTCCGGCCGCCAAATGTGTTTTTAACAGATGCATGATCGGCGCCCGCCACAAATCACCGGCCGTGGAGTGAGCGCTGTACACCAAGGGGGGGTCGGAGCCCCTAACGAGCTCGCCGCGTTCAGAGTTCACGACGCTGTAGTTGATTTCGTGGAACGAAGTGTGTGGAGAACACGAAATAGTTACGGCGCGTCTAATCCAAGATCTGCTTGAGAGTTCTCAAGTAGGTGTTGGCCAAGATCGCCGCGAGAAATCGTTTTTTCCCGGAATTCTGGAAACTTTCACAAAAAAAAACCTAAAAATGGGGCCTATTCGCCACCGTCCAGGCAAAGTTTGTCTGGCCTTCCATTTTGTCACAAATCCCCATAATATAGTTGGTCTCTATCGCATTTTGGTTTATATTTTTTCTTGCAACGTATGTACGCAGCTTAAATATACTACTAATAATGCATGGGATTGTTTTTACACTTACTTGCACGGGCGATTTTTTTGTGTGGGTGTACCAAAAACGTGATACAAATTACAGACGACATACAACAACTTCGTGACACAAATTACCGACGGCAAGGCGTTTCGTGACAAAAAACTCCCAAAACATGTTTTTTTTTCACGTACATATCATAACAGAATATCGAGACAAAACGAAACAGTAGAGCCGTCTCTTCGGCCTTTGGCGCTGGCTTTAGCACGACCGCTGACACTCAGGCAGCCTCTGCGGCAGGCATGGACGAGTGTGGTTGATCCACAGCGAGCTATTCCGCTGTGCTCGCTTCTTTGTGGCCATAGTCCATGTCAGTTCGTGTCACCTTCCTTCTTTTGCTCGTCGTCGTACTTTGAGGTACGAGGAAACCCGTACGTACGGGGTGAGAACAGCAGCAGTATGTACGCCGAGAGCATGAACGCCAACCGACGACATAGGCAAACACACATCAGGTGTAGCAGCAGTAGCCATAGGACGAAACTTGCAATATATACTGCAGCACGCAGCAGGGGCGGCAACAAGGACCACAGCAGATAGGTCAAAATGCAGTATACGAGTTCCGTTGGCAAGTTTAGTCGTACTCGCATCACTCTGTCCGAAAATATAACGGCCAGTTTATGTTCACGTTAAAATACGTCGGGCGAGCGGCCATTATGGTGTACTGCTGCCGCGAGACCATCGAGCACACGGCAGGTTTTACATGAACAAGAGCAAACAAGAGTGCAGGGCACAGAGGCCTCCAACACAGAGACACGTGACAACCACGGCCAGCGGTCGATCGCGCAATTGGCCGGTAGTCCGTGCTTCGGTGGGTGTATCGGAAGTTGTCCGTAGGCCGTCGAAAAATCACGTGAATTTTTGTTCTGCCGGCAGACTCGCAAGTGAACCCCCGATCCCGTATGGAAAACGCCGGACAAAGACTTGCAATTTTCTTCTTTTATTTTCTTAGCCCCGTGCACCCCTATTAAATTAGTGCTGGCAAATGGCAAACACATAATACATGAAGAATGGACGAATGGTTGAAAGGAGGGGATATTTTTTCTGAAACAAGCTGCACACCCGACAGTCACGCGAACGCACATATTATACGAGTGTGTACGTATGTACAAGAGTACACGTAGCCAGTGCAAGCGTTATTTCCCTATCATTTTGATGTACGACTGCTGTAAAGCACACCTTCCCAACTATTATTTTCGGATTAAACTCTTGGCATTCCTTTCAATTTCAATTCTTGTATGTGTCGGATGGAATAATTCCAACTCCTTCCCTGCCCTACCCGAAGCATGGGTGCCGGCGAATGCCGGCCCCCATGCGGAGCCCTTGTCTATAACGCAAATATCGTGTACTGGAGAAGCACACATTATATATGTATACATAACGCCATTATATGTGTTCCGCGACCAAGCAGAAAGTTTAGACACCTCTCTCCTGCAGTTTCCGATTGCGCTAGTACCGAGTTAAGTGTGTGGCCAAAACACGGCGTCTGTTTATTAGCACCCGTTATCACACAAATATTTGCTTTACATCTTGCAGTTTCCGTACGAGGAAAGATGACGTAAGCCAACATCGCACGAATGCCTGCGTTGCACAATGCAGTTTCCCGACGGAAAGGACGCACCTCCAGCCTGGAGACGTGCGCACACGTAAATGATGACATAAACAGAAACCCCCAGCCCCACAGATAAAACAATAACGCGCAACCTACGACACCCGGGCGCCTGCACATCGCCCCCTAGGTACGTGCAGCTATCAGCAACGAACATTCTGCCCGCGTTGCTGCGACCGCTTCATTGTCCTTCCACTGACTCCCTCAAAAGCACGGGCGGGTGGGTGGGAAATCAACCAGTCTATATCGCACGTTTTACCTGTCTCGCTGATGATACTTCCCTGCTTGCTTCGCTTGCGTGTCAGCGACCAGGTAGACTGATCCAAGGTGCCCTTGCTAACCAGTACAAGTGCAAGTAAGCACCCGCGTTGATCTTATTGGTCAACGGGCAGTAGCCCCAAAACTTCTTCCGTACATACAAAACCCTATTTTCTCGTGTCTCGATAATAATACGCTTTGTATTTTGCTTTCGAAGTTATGTCATATTAATGCGCACCCCCCGCTCGGAGCACGGGGGGCGGAGAGAGGGGCAAGCCCTTCGGGGCTGCTCCAACTGCAACCCCACGCTATCGCCCATAAACCTGAGTCAGCTTCCATTCCAACTGGCAATGTCGAGCTTCCGACGCCAGCCTCAGACAATGGTATTTTGGCTCGGCTTACGAACCCCCCCCTTGCCCCCTTCTTGCTCTACCCTGGGATGCGCACGTTAAGATCCAACTCCTCATTTCTATCCGCCTGGCACATGAAACAAGGTTGCATACTAGTTGGAATAGTTACGTCGACTCTTACCCCTCCAGCTTTGGACTGGGGTTAACTTGCCCCCAATCTGTACCCTGCCCCAGCTAGATCCCGCTACCCATCTCCTCTTGGGCCGTTACGTTTGCTACCCAGCTGGCATCCTTCCCGTGGCTACGAACGTACGCCTTATTTGCGTCTGACGCCCACCGACCCTCTCGCTGCAACGTCTCTGGGGACCCCCCCCCTGCTGACAAGTGTGTTGCGCCTCCAATGCTAAGGGAGTGTAAAGTGTACTTGTCCGCCCGCACACCCGCCAACGCAACCACTTCTCGCAGAGCTACCGTCGTTTGTTGCTTTGTCCACATGGACCATCTGCCACCACCACTGCTATACGCCACCAGAGGAACCGACGAGGGCAAAAACAAAAAACAAGACATCAACTCGAGCATAAGATCGGCAGCGCCGCCACCGGCCTCCACGGGCCTCGGTGAACCCGCCCAACCGCGCGAAACAACCACCCCTTTGCGCAACTGTTCGCCCTTAGGTCCACGAAAGCGGACCTCGACGCGGTCTGCTGTCGACCAAAAATCACCCCTAACTGTACCCGGCCGCGAAAGAAAGCCACGTCTGCCCGCCGCAAACAATAAGTTTCATGGATACGCAACCGGGTTTCCGCGAACATTTCGGACGCGCGGATCAAGAAAACAAAACGACGCACACAGCGAAAGTCACAACACGTGCCCCCCGGTACGCCACGAAGGGATCAATTTTTCGCCAGCAAGCAACATAGCCCACGACACGGCCCGGCGCACGGTCGCCTGATTACCCGCGTCGGCATGCGAGCGCGCCCCACCTTTGAAGGCGCTCGCGATGACGGAGTGAGTGGTGTCTAGCTCGAAACCGCGCGAAATGCGATGGAAAAACTTGATAGCCGACAGATGGCTTTCGATGGTTGCCGACCGCAGTTTTTTTGGTGGCAAAGGCGTACGCTACGCGCTCAAACAAATGCCACACTTTGGTCATACCGTCAATGCCACGCCGAAGGAAGACGGGAACACCAGAACTTACCCGAAAGTCTACCCATGCGCCAAAATTCCCCAAATAAGCTCGTTCAGTCGATTGGATGATGCGCCCAACGCATCCTTCGCCAGCCAGAGCCTCCAACGCGCGCCCCCGCAAACCCCTGTGCCGCAAACCCCCTGTGACTCGGCGCGCTGCCTGTACTCCCGTCGCTCCGCCATTTTCGACCGTCGACGCAGCCGCCCCATCATCCGCCAACGCCGCAGCTGCGCCCCCAGAGGATGGTCCCAACTCGCGGCCACCACTATCGATTGTCGACGCAGCCGCCCCCCCCACCGCCATCGCCGCAGCTGCGTCCGCAAAGGTTGGCCCCACCTCGCGGCAGGGCCCGTGTCTTCATCCAGAACCAGCGCCTCCACCCCCGCTTCCCCCCCTGTTGGTCTCCGCGGGGAGGACCGCACGCAGCGACAACGCCCCGCGACTCTCCGCCCGCCGCCGCCCAGCGGCCACCGCCACCGCCCCTGCGGACGGGTAGAGATGGCGAGGCTGCCGAGGACGCGAGGGACTCATTAATAAATTTACAAGGAGACCAATTGCATTTACCGGTGCGCGCGAACATCTGGCAGACCTCGGGGAGGTTTAAATTGGCTTTTCCCTTGGACCCGGGCGAACCATCGAGGGGAGCGGCCTTCCGTTTGGAGGGCCTGTCTCCGCCGGCATCGATGCTGCTGAGCACGAGCCTGAGCACCTCCCCCCCGCTGCGACAATACTCGAGAGTGCGCACGAACTTAGGCGTCGGTGGGGGGTCAAAAACCGTACCAGCAGGGGGAGGGACAACAGCAGGGGACGATCGCTGCGCAGCGCGAATGAGCTCGCTCACCCACAAGGCGAAGTCGTGGTTGATCATATCGCACAGCACGCCATGTGCTGCCGGGATCGACAGCATACTGTAGTTCCTGAAGGTGTGGACGCGCAGGCTCATGACCGCCACCGAAAACGCGTCGCCCAGGGCGTTTACCCGCGCCAAACATGGGAGGTCGCCGGCGATCCCGGGCGAGAGCCCCACCGATAGAATCGAGACGACGGCCAATCTCAAGAGGTCGAGGCGATTGTCGACCATAAGGGGGTGCCCGATCGGCCCGTCCACGCTGGGCCCATACGCCCCGACGTCATAGGAAAGAGCGTAACTGGTAGGCCACGTTGGCCGTCACGTGGATGGCCTCCCCCACGAACGACTGCAGGTCAGCAGGGGAGTTCCCGAGGTTCGGGGGGATACGCCCTCGAATAATCCACAGCTTCCTGGCGGTGTTCACCTTTTTCCATGTAGCCATGTCGTTTGTCAGTTGAGCTTTCTGCCGCTGCCTCTCCTGAGCGTCACCGTCGTCGCGGGAGGCAGCTGTCCCACCCGAATTGTTTTCGGTGAACTGGCGAAGGATCACATCGAGGTTGGCGAGCTGATCGGCGCAGGCGGTCGCTACCTCGCGCGCGGAAGAAACTGCTTCGGACACCACGCTATCTTGTAATCGAAACGCGTATTGACCCGCGCGAATTCCGCTTCAACTTTCCCGGCCCACTTGGCCAGATCAGCCGATGTCAGAGGCACGCCGACCGCTGCCGCCCTGGAGGTGACCCAGGACCCGCGAGAGCTGCGGCGGCCCGGGCTCGCAGAGTAGCCTCCGCCTCATCGCTGGTGGCGGCGCGAGCCGCGGCATCCGGCGAATCACGCATCGTCGAAGAGAGGGCCCGCAGCGCTCACAACAGCACTCACAACGAAATCTCACAGCAGCAATCGCAGCGAAACTCAACTCGCTCACAGCAGCAGTCACAGCGAATCACAGCAGCTCCGAAATCAACCAGTCCACATCGCAGCTTGAACCTCTCTCGCTGGCGATACTTTCTGTGCGTGCTTCGCTTGCGTGTAAGCGACCAGGTAGACGGGTCCAAGGTGCCCTTGCTATGCCACTACAAGTACGAGTAGCCAGCCGCGTTGATCTTAATGGTCAACGGGCAGTCGCCCCAAAACTTTTTCCGTACGTACAATACGCTTATTTTCTCGTGCCTTGATAATAATACGCTTTTTTTGTAGTGATTTGAACTTCCTATATACCGTTTGCCGCTAATTTGCCGCCTGTGCGTTACTTGCGGAACGGTCCAGCTTAGCTTTTTTCTTTGATTTCCACCATTTTTTTTTGTACTTTCGTCATATGTAGCTCAGATCTCGGCTTGGCTCATCATCTCAGATCAGCGCCGCCCAGCACCCCACCGCAGCGCTATAGCTCAGCAGCGCAGCGCCGTGGAGTGCCGTGTCCTGCAGTGCCCAGCAGCTCAGCTCAGCAGCGCACCGCATCGCTAGCTTAGCAGAGCAGCGCCGTGCTTTGCCGTGCTTTGCCGTGCTATGCCGTGCCGCGTGCTTTGGTGTACTTCTGCTAGTTCGAACATGCCAGTAACATTCGAATTATCATACCACGTACCGGTAGACCAGGTTTGTACATATTACGTTGTTGAATCACAATGCACCCCCAGCTCAGGTCATCCCGGCTATATATATTTATATATATATAGCTCAGCAGCGCAGCGCAGTGCGGTGCCGTGCCTTGCCCTTCATTTTTGCGGTGCTGTGTCGTGCGGCGCTGTGCGTTCTTTTGAACATTCAGCATACAACAGTAGTAGCCGGTGTGATACAGGTACCAGGTACCGGTATGTACGTGTTGTGTACTCGTATTTTTGCTCTCTTCAGTTGATTGTCCTCTCTCGGTCCCCATGCCCCTCCCCCCCCCGCAAATATCACACGTACTGCCGTTCAGAACGTGACATCAACAAGCACACAGCACAGCGCAGGTCGATTAGTAATGCACAAGCTTCTCTTGGCATTATCAATTCGTTATTCGCACCAAATAACCATGGGCCTCTTCTTCCTGCCCCTTTTACATGTTTCAGTCGCATCCTTCCTTGCGCGAGCGTAGCGGGCGGCATCAGTCGCCCGCGGAGCGGAGCCTTGTGCTTTCTTTAGAACACATAGAGTACCGCCAGATATTAGGTGACCAGGTACCAGGTACTGGTAGTACGTGTGTGTACTCGTCTTTTTGCTTTCGTCGTTGATTTTGTCCTCCATCTGGGTCCCCTTCGCGTTTTCGTCTTCTAACACCCGTACTGTCGATCAGAACGTGCCATCGCCAACAATCACACAGCACAGCACAGACAGGGCAATCAGCGCAGCACAAGTAGCTCTTGACGGCTAGTTGCACTAAATCATGGGCCTCTTCTTTCTGCCCCCTTCGCATTTAGCTGGAATCTTCCTTGCGCTCGCGTAGCGGGCGGCGTCAGCCACCAGTGTAGTGGAGCCCTTGTACAACTACTTAGTTTTATATTTCTGCTGAAAGTGCTCGGTTGGTGCATCCCTGACATCTCCGGGGGTCGCACTTGGACATCGCCTGCGTCCATTACTTGCGGAACGGTCCAGCTTTTTTTTGATTTCTTGCTCCACCTTATCATCTTTATCTCCGCTTGTGTTTCCAATTTTTTCTTGACTTTTCAGCTGCTTCCTTCAAATTTGGTTTCTGCCAACGCGATTTTGGAGCTTTTCGCGATGTTTGCTTCCGTTTTGTGTATTAATAGTAAGTTGAACTTCCTACAACTTGCCGCTATTTTTTTTCGCCTGTGTATTACTTGCGGAACGGTCCAGCTTTAGGCCATTGTATTGTACCCCGATCCAGGTAGATGTTCCTGACATTCACCGCCTAAAAGATCGGGATGCCAACGTAATATTTCCAAACAGTGTGTATGGTAATAACGAGTCTAGATGTAGAAGCTACCAGCAATTGTCAATATATTCGTTGGAAGTTTTCAGAGGGGTGGTTGTACGATTTCGAACAGCCGAAACACACAGAAGCGCCGCAGTGCCACAACACGCTACAGACCATGGCGATCGAGGTGCGCGAGGGTCAAGCGACAGCTGCTCGGCAAATGGCCCAGGGGGCTCCCGCATCTTCGCGAATTTACTTCTGTTCTGTGAGTGTGTGCGCGCGGGGGCAATTCTGCGGCCTAACATCGAGGCAACATCTGGAGAAGAAATGCTTTGTCCCGATCTCAGCCTGAGATCGGGACGAAACACCCCTTTTCGGTGGATTTGCGATCTTGGAAATTGTCAGAACCAACTGTGGTCTCCACATGCAGTGTACACAGATGCTCGTACTGTAGGCGCATCTTGGATAGATCAAGATCTATGGCCTACATCGGCGTACACAGTGGCCTTTAGGTTTTCTTTGATTTCTTCCTTCACCATTTTTTTGGTACTTGCACGAAGTTTCATCATACCAGAGGTCCCAGCTGAGATATCAGCTTGGCTCATCATCTCAGCTCAGCTCCGCCCAGGCGCGCACTGCAGCGCTAGCTCAGACGCGCAGCGCCGTGCAGTACCGCGACCTGCCGTGCCCTGAGATACCCTGCCGTGCGGTGCGGTCCTATGCGGTGTTGTGCGGTGTTGTTCTGTGCCGTGCTGTGCCGTGCTGTGTGCTTTGTTGTACTTACTCTTTCGTGCATGTGCTACTGTAGTATCATGCCAGGTCCCAGCTGACCTGAGCTTGGCTCCTTATCTCAGCAGCGCCGTGCAGTGCCGTGCTATGCCGTGCTGTGTGCTTTGCTGAACTCGTTTGTTCGTACATGCCAGTATCAATCGAAGAGTCATAGCACGTACCGGTACTACTACACCAGGTTTGTACATATTGCCTTGCTGAATCAAAATGCAGCCCTAGCTCAACGCAGCCCAGCTGTATGTTACTCAGCAGCGCAGCGCAGCGCCGTGCGGTGCCGTGCGGCGCCGTGCCTTGCCCTGCGCTGCGGTGCTGTGTTATGCGGCGCTGTGCTTTCTTTCGAACATACAGCAATAGTACCAGGTATGATACAGGTACCAGGTACCGGTATGTACGTGTTGTGTACTCGTCTTTTTGCTTTCTTCAGTTGATTGTCCTCTGTCGGCCCCCATGCCCCCCCCCCTCCCGCAAATTACACACGTACTGTCGATCAGAACGTGACGTCGCCAACAAGCACACAGCTTAGCGCAGGGCAATAAGCTCTGCACAAGCAACTCTTGGCATTATCAATTCGCACTTCACATAAATCACCATGGGCCTCTTTCTGCCCCCTCTACATGTTTTAGTTGCATCCTTCTTTGCGTGAGCGTAACGGGCGGCGTCAGCCGCCTGCGGAGCGGAGCCCTGTGCTTTCGTTGGAACACACAGTACCACCAGGTATCTTGCGAAGTACCAGGTACCTGTATGTACGTGTGCACTCGTCTTTTTGCTTTCTTCATTGATTTTCTCGTCCCTCTCGGTCCTCTTCGCATTTGCTTTGCTTCGCAAACTACACCCGTACTGCCGATCAGAACGTGCCATCGCCAACAAGCAGCACAGCACAGACAGGGCAATCAGCTTTGCACAAGTAGGTCTTGGCATTGCAAAATTGCTAGTTGCACCGAAGTATGGACCTGTTATTTCTACCCCCTTCACATTTAGTTGAATCTTCCTTGCGCGAGCATGGCGGGCGGCCGCCCGCGGAGCGAAGTCCTTGCACATACTTTCATAGAAGATTATCCAGAGGTTGCACAAGAGCAGCCGAAGGCTCCGATTTAGACCAGGTTTTTGAGTTTTTGAGTTGTCTTTAAGATAACTCGAGCAAAGGTCCACCTCTCGGCGCGCTGTTTCCTAGACGCAACTCACCTTGCTCGGCTCTCCCCACCCTGCCGCGGTCGGCCTCGGCCGTTCTCGCTTTGTGTCGTGACAGCTGGTGCAAATTCGTGTTTTGTTCGAAATTGCTGTTGCGAAAAGTCAAGTGCGTAGTCAAAGGTATATAACTACTTACAAACATCGATTTCCTGAGCGGCCTTCATTTTTTTCGCTTCCCACACTAACTTTAAGACGTTCTCATCTCTGAATGGCTAAGCGGGCTCGGATGCCTGAGACAGCGCTTCTCAGCGCTTCTCACCATTTCCTTTTTCATGTGTATACTATCAATGTTTTTTTCATGAGTATCAATACATACATTTCTGATGACACCAGGATTCGAACCAATGCACACCAAGCTCATAAGCGGACAGTCTATCTACTAGACCACAAAGTCACAGTGACTGTGGTGTTCTTCTCAGCGCTTCTCACCGTCTCCCTTTTTACGAGTATACTATCAATGTTTTGTTTATGAGTATCAACACCTATATCCCCCCCCCCCCCCCCCGCCCCCACCCCCCACCTCCCCCCCCTCCCCCCCAACCCATCCCAACCCCACCCCCTCGAACACTCCACCCTCTCTCTACTCACCGATTGTACGACTTACCCCAGGATATACATGATAAACTGATGCATTATTTCCAAAACCGTCACATTTATCCCCTCAAAATAATGTATAGTTTCCACGCACATATTGAGCTGCCCCACACGCCCCCCCCCCCGCCCCAACCCCCCCCCCTCCCCCCCAATAATAAACTGGTGCATTTTTTTTTTTTTTTCTTCCAAAACCGTCAGATTTATCCCCTTGAAAGGATTTACAGCTTACATGCACAAATTGCCCCCCCTCCCGCCCCCCCCCCCCCCCTCCGAACCCGCTCGCTTTTGATCAAAACCAGGCCCCCACGTCCTTCAAAAGTCCGCCCCCCCCCTCACCGGTTATTCGACTTACAAGATTCACTTGATAAAAGGATACATTTCCCTCCACAGCTGTCAGATTTTGTCCCCCTCAGAAACGGGTTTTATCGTTTCCGCGCACAGACTGACTAAAATCACCCTGTTGACCCTGATAGCTACATTGTAGTTGTAAGAGGAGTCGCCGACCTATATCCTTAATGAGGACACACAACTCGTAATACGCGCGATCGGAGTATCACACACAGCTTGCAAAGATGAGTTTCGACGAAATCTTCGATCTCACAGCTGGATTGTATTTTCATTTTTTATAATATATATATACATATTTTGATAACACCGGGATTCGAACCCACGCACACCAGGCTCAGAAGCGGACAGACTATCCACTAGACCACAAAGTCACAGTGACTGTGGTCTAGTGGATAGTCCTATATGTACCAGGTATTCGTATAATTGTCATTTTTGCCTCTGCTTTCGGACATATCTCTTCGCGCTCGCACCTTTATCCGAAACGCCAAAGGGCGTGGGCACAATTCGACCGTTGGGGTCACGTTGCCGGAGTTTTGGGCGCGGTCCATGTAGTGTGTCGCGCGTGGCAAGTCTTTTTTAGTTTTTGACCTTGGGCATATTTGAGGCAAATCCTCTGGTTTCAGCCACATCCAGCAACATGCGCACGTACAATATTACGAGTACCAACAACGCAGCTTGCAAAAATGAGTATTGACCTGAAATTCGTCGAACTCACGGCTGACGTCCCTGAAAATTAGTTATAAAAGGGTATACCTTTTGTAGGTATGCCCTTTGCGCGCAGAGGTAACATTCAGTCTGTTTTTTGCCCTCATGTGAACACAGCCATTAGCACCGCCAACACGCAGAGAGCACAACGTTAAAAAACTACCACCCAGCAGCACCACCAGCAGGTAACGCCGTGCGTGTGTGGCACATCCATCTGCGCCGTACTGCTGTGACTAGTCGATTTTTTCGGGGCCTGCTTCGTATATGTAATCGATTACCTGTCATTTGCTGCTGCTGTGGGCGGCATCGCCATTCTGGACGAAAATGTTAGGACCGTTTAGATTTAAGACTTTTGCATCAATAGTTCTAATCAAATTATATTTCCGATCAATTTGTGTTTCTCCCCCCCCCGCGAGCACACCCAGCCATGTGTAGACCACAACAGTGAGCATGCAGATAACACAGACAACGTTACAACCGTGCCCAGCAGCACAAGCAACAACAGGCAATATCATCATGCGCGTGTGGCATAGCCATACGTGGTGTACTACTTCTGTGGCTGTGTGCTACATACAGCAGTGCAGCAGTATACGTACTGCAGCAAACCGATGGTTTTGTTCGTACCCGAACTTCGCTAGGCAACGTAAATGTGTCTCCTCGAGGGGACGATTTCGAATCGGACGACGATCAAAACAATCCGGCGTGATTTTTCTTGACTCTAAAACAAGCAGCAGTGGATAAAGGTGCTGATGCTCCATGAGAGAGGGATTCTTCTCGCTGTCTCAGTGACAATAGAAGCCCTACACTTCCTCATTCCGTGCATTTTCTGCGACGTGCTGGTGGCGAGGAGAGATGATTGCCCATCCTGGCGTAGATCACTCGTCGTCAATGGCTCGACAAGACAAGAAGAGTACCTATCTATCTATTCTGAAATGGCTGATTCCCATACGAAACAAAGAAGAAAACATCAGAACAACGATAGAAAGACCGTGCACGGAACAATTGCTGGGTTTTTTTTTCGTTGCCGGTTGAAAATCCACGTTTCGTCCATTTATTTTTCACCACGCAAATTTTACTGCTTGCATAAAAGTCGCCTGTACAAAATGTCCTCATCGTACGAGTACTCGTGCTGGACACGTACTGATGGGGTTACCACTTCTTTACGGCTATCCACCACGACGGGGAGAGAGCGAACGGTCCCCGGCAGGGCGCCTCCCCACACTCCGCTCCTCGAGCTGCAGACAAGAAGATAGTTTTCGCTACAGGCAGGTACATGTTTTTTGCCCACAGGCAGTCAGATGTTGGATGTTCGGACTTCGTTCTTGCGCCACTCCCCTAGGCACTTCCCGGAGAGGAACCTTGTATATGTGTACGTGTAACTGTCCTCTCTTTTTTTTTCGGACACATCTCTTCGTGCTCGCACCTTTACCCGAAACGTTAAGGGGGGGGGGCACAGTTCGGTCCTTGGGGTCACGTCGCCGGAGGTTTGGGCGCGACCCGTGCAGTGTGTCGCGCGTGGCAAGCCTTTCAAACTTTTTTGGCCTTGGGCATACTTGAGGAAAATCCCCGGGTTTCCGCATTCCTCTGGGTATTGGGTTTACGCATGCCCTATGCCCGTGTACGCGCGTAAGATTTGGATGCAAACCGGGCTCTTCTGCTAGAGGGTACACGTACATTTCCCTATTTTTTGCACAGAGCACCTCGCTACGATCCTGCCGCCCAGCAGCAGTCCAGCCCCCCAGCAGCAGCAGCCTGCAACTCTATGCGCGTGTGGTTGCTGTTATAGTAGCTGATTGCTTTGATCGGAGCGTGCCATTTGTCACCCCACCATACCCCATATTTCTGCTGTGCTGCCGCTGCGTGCGCATGTCCATAGCATGTCCATGGATTTCGCCCATTTGGGCGGTAATATAAGAACCTTTTATAGTGATTTATATACCAACCCATCCTTACATTTACTTGCACATATTTTGTGTGGGACATTTTACCCACACCACAGATGTCAGGCACCAGACACAACATGAGGACAGCATAACGCTACGTGTACAATCCTGCCGCAAAGCAGCAGCAGTATGATACATCATGTACGTGCACGTAGCGAGTCCTCGCTATGCTGCGGCGAGTTGCTTTTGTCGGAGCCTGTCATCTGTCACTCCACAATACCGCATTTTTCTGCTGTGCTGCTACTGCGCGTGTGTGCTACGATCCTGCCGCCCAGCAGCAGTCCAGCCCCCCAGCAGCAGCAGCTTGCAACTTTATGCGCGTGTGGCTGCTGTTGTAATAGCTGATTGCTTTGATCGGAGCGTGGCATTTGTCACACCACCATACCCCATGTTTCTGCTGTGATGCCGCTGCGTGCGCATGTTCGTAGCATGTCCATAAATCGCGCCCATTTGAGCGATGATATAGGAACATTTTTATAGTACTTTATATACCAATCCATCCTTACATTTAAGTCCACAGAGGCAGTATTTTAACGTACATGCCAGGGGTAATGTTTTGTGTCGGACAGATTATGCCCACACCACAGATCACAGGCACCAGACAACATGAGGACAGCACAACGCTACGTGTACAAACCTGCCACACAGCAGCAGTAGTAGGTTACATCATGTACGTGCGCGTGGCGAGTCCTCGCTATGCTGCGGCGAGTTACTTTTGTCGGAGCCTGTCATCTGTCACTCCACCATCCGCATCTTTACGCTGTGCTGCCGCTGCGTGGGTGTACTCTAGCTCATTGGTCGCGTAGCTTTAGACAGAAATACAGGGACCTTTGGAATAGTAATTATATACAAACCAATCCTTACATTTTAGTCCACAGAGGCAGTTTTTACGTACATCGATTTTTGCCGAGATTACTTGCCTACGTCACAGGTGAAGAGACACCTAACACTATGCGGGAAGCACGACGCCGTGTGTACGGCCCTGCTGCCCAGCAGCAGCAGCAGCAGCAGCAGCAGCAGCAGGCAGGGCAATGTGCGCGTGATGTATCCTCTCCATACTGCGGCGCGTTTCTTTTGTCATAGCTAGCCTATCATGTATGTCCTCCTGCTCCCTCTTTCTCAACATGTGCTATTCTAATTATTTTTACAGTATTTAAATTTTATGCGCCACATCCCATGCCATCGGTGTGGGTCTGTCATACCCCCCCAACAACACGCGCCGCTTCCTGGCGATCCTTAAGCAGCTGGAGATCGAAGCGTGGCCCTCTCCTCAGAATCTTGCATACGTATCCTACAAACGGTCTAAGAATAAATGTTGCGTTTTGAGAGTGAGTGTTTTCTCAATAACGATTTAACAGATCGCGGTCATGGGCACGTCTATCGAGTAAAAAAAGTGTTAAAAGTACTGCTATTGAGTACACCCAAGAAAGTGCCGGTTAATTACGAAATCGTTATTTTTCGGGGCGAGTTTTTTTCGTATGTACAACAATGGTCATCGCGTCCGGTAGTTATAAGAATGTTTCCTTTCGCCACTCCCCTACGAGCTTCCCGAAGGGGAACCTTGTATAATCATACTTGTAGATATTTTTCTGCTGAATGTGCTCGGTTCGTGCACCCGTGGCATTTCCGGGGGTCCTACTACCGCCTCCGTACATTACCTGCGGAACGGTCCAGCTTTTCTTTGATTTCTTGCTCTGCCTTATTATTTTTGTTTCTGCTCGTTTTGCCAGTTGTTTCTTGACTTTTCAGCTACTTCCTGCTAAATTTGTGTTTTCTGCCAACACGACTTTTAACTTTTTCGCGATTTTTTATTCCTTCTTGTGTAGTAAGTTGAACTTCCAACCATTTTCCACTAATTTTCCGCCTGTGCATTACTTGCGGAACGGTCCAACTATAGCTTTTCTTTGATTTCCACCATTTGTGTTGTACTTGCACGAAGTTTCATCAGCTCAGATCCCGGCTTGGCTCATCAGCTCAATGCCGCCCAGCACCCCACCGCAGCGCTATAGCTCAGCAGCGCAACGCCGTGCAGTGCCGTGCCCTGCAATGCCCTGCAGCTCAGCTCAGCAGCGCACCGCAGCGCTAGCTCAGCAGAGCGCAGCGCTGTGCTTTGACGTGCTTTGCCATGCTGCGTGTTTTGCTGTACTTTTACTAGTTCGTACGTGCCAGTAACATTCGAAGTATCATACCACGTACCGGTACTATTATTAATACTACACCAGGTTTGTACATATTACGTTATTGAATCACAAACAATGCACCCCCAGCTCAGGTCAGCCCGGCTATATATAGCTCAGCAGCGCAATGCAGCGCAGCGCAGTGCGGTGCCGTGCCGTGCGGTGCCTTGCCCTTCGTTTGGCGGTGCTGTGTCGTGCGGCGCTGTGCGTTCTTTTGAACATACAGCAGCAGTAATAGTATAACACCAGGTATGATACAGGTACCAGGTTTATGTACGTGTTGTGTATTCGTCTTTTTGCTTTCTTCAGTTTTCTGCACAGGCACCTCTTGGCGTTATTATTAATTCGATATTCGCACCAAATAATCACGGGCCTCTTCTTCCTGCCCCATTTACATGCTTCAGTTGCATTCTGCCTTGCGCGAGCTTAGCGGGCGTCGTCAGCCGCCCGCGGAGCGGATCCCTGTGCTTTCTTTAGAACCACACAGAGTACCACCAGGTATTAAGCGAAGTACCAGGTACCAGGTTCGGGTAGTATGTGTGTATACTCGTCTTTTTGCTTTCGTCGTTGATTTCGCTCTCCATCTCGGTCCTCTTCGCGATTTTTTCTTCGCAAATTATACCCGTACTACTGCCGATGAGAACGTGACATCGCCAACATACAGCACAGCACAGACAGGACAAGCGGCTCCGCACATGTATCTCTTGGTATTATCAAATCGCTAGTTGCACTAAATCATGGACCTCTTTCTGCCCCCTTCACATTTAGTTGAAATCTTCCATGCGCGAGTGTAGCGGGCGGCGTCAGCCGCCTGCGGAGCGGAGCCCTTGTATATATATTTTCCCCCATATATAAATACCGGAATTCGAACCCACGCACACCATAAGCTCAGAAGCGGACAGTCTATCCACTAGACCACAGAGTCACAGTGAGCCTGTGGTCTAGTGGATAGTCCTATAGACCTACTTACCAATATCGATTTCCTGAGCGGCCTCCTTTTGTGTTGCCTCCCAAATTAACTTGAAGGTATTCTCCTCTCCGGGCGGCTGAGCGGGGGCTCGGATGGATGCCCGCAACAGCGCTTCTCAGCGCTTCTCATTTTTTTTTTTTTTTTCAGAATTTAATACCATGTACCGGTATTACTACACCAGTTTTTTTTGTTCAGTAGTTAGTCGGACCTCTTGTCTTACCACCTCGTCTCACCTTGCTGCCTAGGAGTTCACTCCCGACGAAGATGCTTAGCGGATCCAGCGGTATACTTCCCGTTCCTTTCGTTCTCCTGGACTCCCACCAAGCACAGTGACAGATTGGCCATGTTCCAAGGTACCAGCAGCGTGATCAAGCGTTGGGGTTTCGGGATCACAGGGGACCACGTATGTGTGGGCGAACAATTCACCAGTGCACAATGGTTTCACTTTTCACGTTTTGTTTCGCTCAATGGGTCGTTAAAAATACTGAACTCGGGGAAAAGCTTTTAGTTACACCAGGATTATTTATTGCGGGGACTGAATATTCAACCGAATACCCTGTTCCCTGGGAAAGGCATTCTTCTCACTCGAATGAAACTGTCCGCGTGATGAAACGTCCATCCTAAAACCCACAGAGATACCTCCACTTCTCTGCGCCCAATGCACCGTGGTTGAGGCCACGACCCATCATACTTTTGGTGCCCACGTCTGACAGCTGTAACAGCCCGCCCAAGTCTGGCAAGATCAGCCAGAGCTCAAAAGGGTGCTGCCCCGGTCAGCGGAACTTCTCCGCCAGACCCGGCATTCTGAAACGGTTCGGGCTGAGATCGCCGGCTCCCTTTTCCCGTTTATCTGGCTCATCTTGGGCTCCCGAATGAAGCTGAAGCTGTCGCCAAATCCTTTCCGCGTTTGACGTCTTGGCGATTCGGTTCCTCCCAATCGCCATCTTGATACCTGACTCGCCAGTACGGGTCTTTGAAGACACACCCTTCCATAGCCAGCTCCGCCTCTTGAGAAAACAGTTTCCCACTTGTTAGTCGTGATCATTGAAGGCATACCACCTTCGCAGCCAGTGATAAGTCCCAGCTTCCATCTTGAATCGGATCGGGTGCGGTCTAAGCGTTTCTTTATCTCCCCGGCGCTCCCGCCGCTACAGCACCCCCCCAGCCCGGCGCATGTGAACGTCGGAGCCAAGCGGGCATCCCGGTCATAATTCGGTAACAGCCCGTTCACTTTTCTCCTCCGTCCATCGCCGTCGGTTCGATGTTACAACGCGCGTCCTTTCGTAGTGTCGTGAGAAATTCCGATCTTTGCGTTTTCTGCTCACAGTAGCATTCGACCCGCCGAACGGTTCAGACCAGAGATAGCCCCACTCTTGAAGCACAATTCCGAGCAGGCACTCACCCTCATCTGCCCGTTGGACAAAAGAATGACAGATGCACACCTTTCACCATCAAAGTGCTACCGTCGAACCTATTCGTAGCAATCGCGGCAGATGCTTACCTCATATCGCGACCAGCAGCGATTGACAACGTGCTCACTCCACATGTCAACCGAATACCGCCAGGGCTACACAAAGACGCTTATCTTCGCCAGCATAGATAAAGACGCTCACCTTCGCCATCATAGAAATGAAACGAAGAAAGGCGGTCCTTCAACACTAAACACAGCACAGAAACTCAGTGTAAGTGCCTCCTTGCCAGTATGGAAAGGCTATTCGTGTATACCCGGTACATCTATGATGTCAATAAAATCATATCAAAATACACCAGCTACACTCGTGAACGCAAACCTGCACCATTAGCTCCTACACGAGGAAGTGGAGCCGTTAAACCCTAAATACACAAAACCCAGTATCGATGCATTCGTGCCATAATCTAAATACTACATAATATGCCTAACTAATATGACGTGTGAACGCTCCCGTGCATGCGGGACAATTCGCCCTACTCTCGAAACAGTACACTTCGCAACTCCCTTCAGCTCCGCGTGGCCTTTGGACATTAACACTGTGGAAAGCTTGACGCAGTGCAATGCTTTTCCATCTGCGCACCTCTCCCCGGCACGAGATTCGGCGTGCGAGCAGAGTTACGGGTGCCCAAAATCAGAGGGTGTACGTTGTTTGCGTTGCTTCAATTTGGGTTGGGTCTGGCCTATTTCTATCCCCCATCCTTGAAAATAATCAACTTCCAAAAAAACAGGACCAAAACTGGCCCAAACGGGCCCAGCTCTTCCGTTTTTTTTTTTCTTGGGTTTGGTTTTTAGGTTTCGAACTGAACAGTACTGTTTTTGGCCAGAACAACCCACAACTGCCCCGGGCGAACGAACACACCGCGTGAGCTAGAAACCAGCATAAATCTACGTGACGTATGCGTGCAGCAGCAGCAGAAGCGGGACAGCCCGTAATTGCCCCCCCGGTGGCGTCGTTGGGCAGCCTTGGCATGTTTACCGTAGAGCACAGCGCATATTTACAGAAGCAGCAACAGCAGCAGCAGCTGGGCGTCGTTGGGCAGCAGCTACGTTGGTACATGTATTTTTTTTGTCAATCCGCATGTCGCATCGGAGCCGTTGGTGTTTTATCGTACTAATCAAATTCCTAGAAATTAATTCCCTCTTCAGAAACAAAGTTTTATTACTTTGGTTCTCGCGAGCATTCAAACCCGATTCTGTGTTGATCATCTGAATAACCTTTGGAAGTAAACCCAATCGAAATGTGGAACGTTGTGGGAATGCTCTTTGGATCGGCCCGATTCTGACCCGCCGGCTTTTCAGTGTATCCTATGCTCTTTTAGTATTTGCCTCGGTAGTCGTAATCACCAAACGGTTGTCGGCAAATTTTGTTTTCGTCTATTCCCGCCTGCCTGCGCAGTCATAGTACTCTCCCAACGCAGTAAGGCGTTTTCGCAGCGCATTTGTTCACGTAAAACGACATATTTTTATCTTTCTGCTGAAACTGCTCGGTTGGTGCATCCGTGGCATCTCCGGGGGTCCCACTTGGACACCGCCTCCGTGCATTACTTGCGGAACGATCCAGCTTTTCTTTGACTTCTTGCTCCACCCTACTATTTTTTTTTTTGCTCGTTTTGCCAGTTGTTTCTTGATTTTTCAGCTGCTTCATGCAAATTTGGTTTTTCTGCCAACACGACTTGAACCTTTCCGCGATTTTTCTTTCTTATTGTGTAGCACGTTGAACTTCCTATATACCATTTGCCGCTAATTTGCCGCCTCTGCATTACTTGCGGAACAATCCAGCTTTAGACTTTTTTCTTCGATTTCCACCATTTTTTGCTTGTACTTGCACCAAGTTTCATAATATCAAGCTGAGCTCTCGGCTTGGTTCATCATCTCACTACAGCGCTAGAGCTCAGCTCAGCAGCGCACCGCAGCACTAGCTTAGTAGAGCGCAGCGCCGTGCGGTGCCGTGCTTTGCCGTGGTTTGCCATGCTGCGTGTTTTGCTGTACTTTTACTAGTCCGTACAGGCCAGTAACATTCGAAGTATCACACCACACCGGTACTAATAATACTACACCCGGGCCGTACATATTACGTTTTTGAATAACAAAAAATGCACCCCCAGCTCAGGTCAGCCCGGCGATATATAGCTCAGCAGCGCAGCGCAGCGGAGTGCGGTGCCACGCCTTGCCCTTCGTTTTGCGGTGCTGTGTCGTGCGGCGCTGTGCGTTATTTGAACATACAGCAGTAGAACCAGGTATGATACAGGTACCAGGTGCCGGTATGTACGTGTTGTGTACACGTATTTTTGCTTTCTTCCGTTGATTGTCATCCCTCGGTCCCCATGCCCCCCCCCCTCGCAAGTACCACGCATACTGCCGTTCAGGACGTGACATCAACAAGCACACAGCAAAGCGCAGGGCAATTACCTCTGCACAGGCACCTCTTGACATTGTAAATTCGGTATCCGCACCAATTAATCATGGGCCTCTCCTTCCTGCCCCCTTTACATGTTTCAGTTGCATTCTTCCATGCGCGAGCGTAGCGGGCGGCGTCAGCCGCCCGCGGAGCGGAGCCCTGTGCTTTCTTAGAGCACACACAGTACCACCAGGTATTAATCGAAGTACCAGGTACCGGTACTACGTACACTACTCGTCTTTTTGCTGTCGTCGTTGATTTTGTCCTCCTTCTGGGTCCTCTTCGCGATTTTTTCTTCGCAAATTACACCCGTACTGCCGATCGGAACGTGGCATCGCCAACAAACACACCGCACAGCACAGACAGGGCAATCAGCTCCGCACAAGAGGTCTTGGCATTATCAAATCGCTAGTTGCACTAAATCATGGGCCTCTTATTTCTGCCCCCTTTACATTTAGTTGAAATCTTCCTTGCGCGAGCATGGAGGGTGGCGTCAGCCGCCCGCGGAGCGGAGCCCTTGTACTCAGTAGTTTTTCCGCGTCTTTGCCAGAAGCTGTAGAATTAGGGGGTCGCTTCTTTGACAATAACTGTACAAAACAGGCGGTGGCACTGCGTGCATGTACGTGTTCCGGACCTTTTCTTTTCTGTCTCTTCGCGTTGTGCTTGGATACTCAGACTTTTCAGCGTAAACTTTAGGCCTTCAGTGCTCACAACTTTCCAGCGTGAACTTTGGGGATTTCAAGTTCATAGCTTGTTATGTTTTCCACCACGGAAGCAGCTATGGTCTGACTTCCGGCGTAGATTTTGCGTTTTTCGCGTACTTTGTGTCAGGACGTCGGTCTGACTGCTCTAATTGACGTTGTGTGTTTTTTCTTGCAGTTGTGGCAGGATTTTTGCACTTGACGGACAACGGAATTCGTCTCCCATCCTTCCGCGCTCTCGGCGCATGTCATGCCGTCCGAATCCTTCTCTGTATTCAGGTAAGGTCTGGCTACTACCTTTGCCAATTGGCCTTACCTTACATATAATACGTTTCATATTCGGTTTATTTATGTTTTCAACCGTGGTTTTCTTTCCTTTTTCTTCCCATCTATTTTTGGCCTGTCAACAACACGACTGTTCTCCCTACTACCCAACCTTCTTATTTGCGTTTTGTTTCGTCTTTCTAGTTCCTCTATGCAGTGCACCAACACCCATCTTCACATATGCCTGTGCGCAAAACCACTCCCGACGAAGGCCAAAATGTTCAATGACATGTTTCAAATACATGCAGCACCTCAACCTCTTGGTACGGTCCATTACCTTCCCCTTCTCTTTGTCAGATCCATTGCGCAACTATTTTCGAGGGCGGGGCCGTCGATAGGCAGCGCCGCCCAATCCTTATATACCAATATAATCACACCAAGTAATAATGTACACCACGCAACAGCTCCCCAGAAATCCAAACTCTCAGGAAGGTGCTTACCCCGTCTCTCCTGTTGAGTAACAAGACAAGTGCTCACCTTCAATGTCTGGAAGCTACCACCGGTCCTACGATTAAAACACATTAGGGAGCCCTTTACCTTCAGCGTCCCGCTCAGCAGCGGCTACAACACGTTCTGACCTTCACGTCTGAACCCAATACTGCTGGCATCTATTCCAAGAACCCAGAGAAGCGCTCACCTCACTTCCCTATCTGTTCGGTGATAGCCTCACACGTGCTCACCTTCACTGTGTGGATGTCATCACTGAACCCATCGAAACGCCCACAAGAGCTGCTTTCCTCAGCTTCTCGTGCTCAACAGCGGTTAGCACACGTGCTTACCTTCACGGTCCACCGAATACTGCTGAGATGTACTCTATAGATCAATTCATCTACATCGTCTACGCAATCGGCCGTGTTATTTATGACGACCACCTTGTTGGTATCCTCGATAGGCGTGAATGACACTCGGCGTCGTGGTGCGATTCCCACAAAGTATGGAATGCCGACACTGGACCGTGATGTATTCCCACAAGCATTGGACACACCCAGCATAGAGGGAGTTGAACTCTCTCTCCCATCATTCTCGTTAAGTCAGTTGGGTCGTACCTTGATACTCACGTGTCTCCAATGTCGCTCGAAGGCATGCGATCGATCAGCACGTATATCAGTGCCGCCATCGTCAGTTGCCCGCGAATTGCGTAATCTCATCTTGGACGACATGGCGTGGCTTTACAGAGCATTCATGAATAGGCGTGATGTCCGCCACAGAGAATGAACACATCAATGTCCGGCATGACAATCGTCCATGATGGGTATGACAGGCATTTAGGAAAACATACCACACATCGGTGGCAGGCTTACGAGATTCACCGACACCCTCTCCTGGCGTTTCCAGCGTTAAACGCGTCAGTGTGTTTGCGCAGGAAATGGCTTGGTATCTGCAGCAGATATCTGCACCAGAGCCCTTTTTTCATCCAACTTTGGGATACTCCACCGGCTGAGATTAATCGTGGTGCTGAGTCCACAGCGTGTCGTCGAGTGACCCCCTTTTGAACGTCAGGATGCACAGGTTGCACCACGAAATATCATGGCATGCGGGGTATTGTAAACCTCGGGATGCACAGGTTGCACCACGAAGTAACATGACATGCGCCACAGAGAATGAAGGATTGTCCATGTCCAGCATGACGATCATCCATGCTAGACATGACGAACATTTCCGGTGAGCATAGCATACATCAGTGCCAAAGGCATAACATACATCGGTGACGGGAATGGTGAGTGTCACCGACACCTTTCTCCAGGTAGTTCCAGCATTAGCCACGTCGACGTCTCTGCTCATCACCATGAGGTGAACATTATACCCGGTATGAGAAACGTCAATGAAAGGTATGATGGACATTTAAAGCAGGGATGACAGACATCAGCGACAGACGCCACTAAGTGTCACCGACATCCCTCTTGTCGTTTACTGCCTGGGACACATCATCGGAATGTCGCTCGAGCAGGTTGCATATACCTGCCATGAATCCTTGCCAGAGTAGAGGAGGTTCCACTGCACTGTGGTACCTTCGGCACCTCGCGACTTCACCTTTATCAACTGTGACTCTGGAACCAACTGAAATCGTTCCGTTTCTGCCACCTTGATGAATAGTCCCTTCCCACCTCAGGGATGTGACACCCATTCGTCACATTTAAGGCATCCCTTACTCCATTCTCACCATTATTCTGAGGACTCAGTCTCAGGGCATGAGCAGCAACTCAATGAGTCGTTACCTTGGAGTCGACTGCCCTTCCGCTTCACCTGTTTGCCTTGGACAGCATTCTCCCCCGTTGCGTTTCACTGTACCGAGCGAACGAAAGCGTAGGTTGTGCCACCATTTTCGGCAGACCTTCGTCGTCGCGATATGCATGCAAAACTAATGCATTGGACGTGTACATGCTGACGAGCGAGCATGCACTCATACAAGCATATCGAGCATTGAACATGTTAACGACTAGCATCCATTCATGATAGTATAACGAGAGCATGCCACGGAACATGCACTCTTGAAAGTATAACGAGAACATGCCATGGAGCATGCCCTCATGAAATGGTCATGGAGTCCCAGAGCCCAGTGATGTTTCCATGCAACTGAGGAGCCAGCCCAGAGACGCACAGCGCAGATCCTCAAACGCGCAGTAGGCGCACGTTTCTGGTGTTCAGCGCGTAGCCACTCTTCCTCTGCCCTCTTTCCGCCACGTTGTCCCGGAAAAAATAGCGGAGTGCGCGCAACCACGAAAAAGCTGAGTACTCCCTCTACAGAAACAAGATATCAGTACTCGCTACGTCTTGGATACATTCAACTTCCTCTTCAAATCTCGCAGAAGTTTTGTTCTGACGCCAAACAACAACGGGTAGTTGAATGCATATATGCTCCATAACGGTAAGTGCGTGGTGTTAAGCAACGTCAAATTCCATACGCAATATCTTGTGTTTAGGTGTGCCTCTACCAGCGTCACCAGTATTACTTCTGTTTTTGCGTTTTTTTTTCTTTCTCGGTTCAAGCTCAAACGTGTCTAGAGTTTCTCGTTTTTTGGTGTTAATACGGGACATGCTCTTGCCAGCTTGGTTTTTGTCTCGATAAAACTAAACATGAAAACACGGCCGTTCATAGAACTTGAATGCAATGACATACTACTTCAGTATAGAATACTTGGTCGTTGGCATAGTTTTGTTTCGTGATACTAATAACTTATTCCATGTTATCACATTTATGATCTGTGGCCTCGTTTCTTCGGTTTTGTGGGCACGCAGAAAACATCATATTCCATAGACTTATGGTATGTCGCGACTCTGGCACAAGAGACACACCCACACCTACACCCCTGAACTTAGCAGGAGGGGCCCGGGGCTGACATCGTCTCGCTAGGCAGATGGACCCAGCCCGATGACGCAGAAAGGTAGAGAGACAGAGTACATTATTATGCCTCGTAGTCGGCGAGGTTCCCAGTAGTGGGTACATGTTGCGGTCCACGTAAGAACATGCATGCCTACGTATCAGTTCCAACCCGTGGATATGCCAGAGGATAGTCCCCAGACGCCACAGCACCCCCCCACAGTAACCCACAGGCTCGAAGGGACTTGGGGAAACTTGACAAAAGAAAAAGGAAGGGACAGGCGAATATCCACGGCAAATTAACGCCAGAAGCCCTCCTTAATATCTCACCCATATGAAGTACAATAAGATACCCTGAAAAGCATGCAGCAAAAGCTACTCGCACATGAAATCTCATAATTAAGGTATTACCCCCACAACACAAAATACTTCCACAATACAAAACAGATACGGCGTCCAGACCAAAGGCCTGAGACAAAATCAAGCAGTATACAACCGCAAGATATGTGAATACTTAATGCCACCAAAGAAGGTACAATTACTGTTGCAAATATTTCGAGGGTCGCTCTCCCAGCCAGCGAAAACTGACCAGGGCCGCCCTAAAAGCGTGGAAATATAAGAGCACAATAAGACGGACTCAAAATTGCCACAGATAAATTCAACCTACTGAGCAGATGTTTTCAGGTTACACACACCAGCACGAAAAAAACACAAATATCATTGGCCACCCTGAGAGCAACTATGACGGCATCTCAAGCAACACATGCATCCAACCATTGAAAACCTTTCCTTACGATATATGCTCCATATCACGACCAATTATTAGTCGCAACGATATGCGCGCATGTGGTAGTTCGTTCTCATCAAGCAACGATCGGATGCCGTGTTCGGAACGCTCCTCCGAAATCTCTTCGAAACATTATTATTCTCTTGTGACCGTGCGAAGACAAATATACCGACCTCGAACGATTTCAGACGAGTTGTAGTGCGTAAACACGTAAATACGGACACTATGAAACAGACCTACCAATTTACGTTAGTATATTGATACTTGGTATATTGATAACGATTCAGTAAGGTATGGACTACCTGTTCCATTTTACGCTACCCAGCTTACCCGATATCCGTAACGGGAAATCGATGTCCTCCAGCTGTAGCAGTGCTTATTATCTTGCTCACCCCATTCAAGTCCCACATCTGCACTCACATATTAGTTTCAGCAAGCCAATTATGCTCGACAGCTACTTCTCCAGGTTTTTCCCTACTTTTGTTCATGGTTCTCCTGCGGTTGAGATTCTCCAAGCACCAGCCCTCATGAAAACAGCTGGAATCCGGTACTATTGTTCGTCGCTCCTGGCGTCCACATTCTCCATCTGGCATTCTCCTGACCCGAGTGTCGCCGAATAAGAAGCCTCCTTTATCGAAAATGTCGGCGTAGCTTTTGCCCTCGACATAGCCTCATCAGTCCGACGCAAATAAAGAGTGAAGCTCTTGGTTGCGGTTGGCAGCACAGCAGCAGAACCAATCAGTACACATGCAGCCACAGCTATAATCCACCAAAACAGCAAGCCGGAAGGCAGTCGGCGCCCAATGCAGGCGTTATTCACACCCGATGCGGTACGGAGATCCTCGCCGGGTTCATCAACACCATTTCTGTCGCTGCTAGCTCGACTTTTCCATTTTTATCGACGGCCGTGCTACGGACGGCAGGCGCAGCTTCCTTGTCGCTTTTCTGCTTTTCTTCGACCAGGAGTTATCTCCGAGGATGTGACGGAACGAACTTCCGTTGTAGAATAGTATCCAGGCTTGTCGCCTGCCACGGCCATCGCTCGCTCGTCCACATTTGGTGCTGCGACCGCCGCCATATTAACGCTTGCCGTCGATGACACCAGCAACAAAGTGGCGGCATCGCCCGTTGCTTGCTCCACAGCAGCACATTTCGTCCGTCAAACAGGAATATCCTTGGACCGGGCTTGAACCCGCATCGCAGGAGACACCGCACTTTTGCCGAATATATCTGGCATTCCGAGAGAACATTCAGTGGGATCGCTGCCTGTTTGTTTCTCAGGTCCATACACCCTGCGACTAGTACCAGCAATATCATCAGTTGGTTTAGTCTCACCACGGTGCTCTGCCTGGCGTTCCCCTATTTTTTTCAAATCGGGAGAGCGCAAGTCCCCCTGCTGTAACAAGCCGTTAGACCCACTGGATCCACGGAACTTGAAGCGCGGTGGCTGTCGTCTGTCAAAACGCTCCTTGGTTGTGCCGTGCCGTTGTCCGTACACAACAGCAGCTGGAAATAATGCGGTGGAGATGTCATTCGGACGCGACGGTGCTTGTATGGGGCGTATATGGAGGTATTTTCTCCAACGTTGTGGCTTGAGGTATCCCTTTCTGGAGCCATGCGTGCACTCGTTGCTATAGTACTCCACTAGGCGACCGCGCTGATCACGTACAGGCCCAGACTGGTCCGTTACTGCCAGACGCTGGTGTTGGTTCACCCTTTGACGCGGGCATAAGTCCCGACGATCGCGCTCGTCCCAACTGGTGCGACCTCTTCCACCCCTACCACTCCCGTAATTGTCAACTACCCTTGCGTCGACGACTCGCTGTATTTTTCGGCCATTCGGTTGCTAGGCGGAACACATGTCGACTGAGGGTTTTTGAATTTTCCATCGCGGTATCATCTATGCTGAACTCGTTTTTCACGCTTTCGCGAAATTAATGCGGCCGAAGGGCGTCAATGAATGCCTTGCTGAAAGACTTTCCTGCAGCAGGCTTCCAGTTGCCCCACTTGTTTCCGTTACCCTTGAAGACGTGCCAGCAGTTTGCGTCGGTGATGGCATTCTGAGTCTCTACCCACGTGGACAAGGCGTGATCATAGACCTCACATGCATTATGTGGAGGCTTTACATTTGCAGCCGCAACCTGTGACCGGTGAAGCATGACCACTGCACTAACGCTGCTACGAGGCTGCACTGCAGAGCGTAGACTGTCCAATAGTTCTGCATCACTTATAGACGGAAAGGGAGTGGTGGGAAATCATTTCAGACGGCAAACGGTAGCTAGCGTAATTTCGGACATGCATGCTCGCATCGCCATACCCTCCTCTACGGCCGTGGTACTTCTCTGAAACTCATCCCACAGGCGGATGGATTCACCGCAGGCGTCCGGTGTGGACTCCTTCAAGCGCAGGGGGGGGTTGCTTCGGTGCTACGCCGCGCAGGGTGTGTATCATGGATCCATGCATGGCTTGCAGCATATCCGCCATTGCCGTGTGGTTCTTACCAACGCCCAAGTTTACCGCAGGCTGGCTGTACGTCCGCCTGGCTGGCCACTCCCCGGGACCCTTGATCGTTTCGATTCTCATACCACCGGTCCGCCTGTATCTCTGCGTGTTTTCCGTCCCCTGGGCGACGCGAATCGACGGTACGGCTTCGCATGCTTCCTGTCCTGAGGCCGCCACGATCATGCTCCCTTATTGATGAATCCGGCACGGTACCTCCTCGAATGATGGACGACGCGGCGGGATTAAGAATATGTGTTTCCTCGAAGCTGTAGATGATGCGGCGGGATTAGGACGTGTATCTTTGTACCCGGTACGTGTACGAGTACGTGTTTCTTCATTTTTTGGTTTGTTTTGCAGAGCGACCATGAAACTTGCGAGTTGGTCTACCCAGCTTGCCGGTTGGTCAGCGCATGGACCACACTTTTTCTTCACGCGGCGAGAGATGCTCCTGGCCGCGGCTTTCCTAGCAGGGCATCGGGACTGGATCGTCCAGGCCACCTCTGGTTTCTTCACGCGGCTGGAGACATTCTCCGGGCCACGGCGCTCCTCTCACAATAAGTCACGGACGTCGTGGATTCGATCGAATTATGGTATCTCGCGACTCTCGCGCAAGAGACACACCCACACCTACACCCCTGTACTTAAGCAGGAGCCCGGGGCTGACATCGTCTCGCTCCCGGCTTGGCAGATAGACCCAGCTCGATGACACAGAAAGGTAGTGAGACAGTGGATTATCTGACCTCGTAGTCAGCGAGGTTCCCAATAGCGGTTACATGTTGCTGTTCACGTAAGAACATGCATGCCTACGTATCAGTTCCAAACCCGTGGATATGCCAGAGGATGGTCCCCAGACGCCACAGACTATTGCTTATCGTTTGGCCACTTGAGATGTTTGTTCATTCCATTTCCGTATGTTTTTCTGCAGGGAGCATTTCTTAACTCGATGCATATCTGTAATGTACTCTGCCAGATTGGTTGTGTACGTACAAGCAATCCAAAAAAAATGTATCAAAATAGTAAAATCACCCCCCGGGGCAGCATTTTATAGAGTACTTCCAGGGTGTCGGCGACCAGTTTAAGAGTCGAAACTCATCTTCGTAAGCTGTGTGATACTCCGGCCATCGTTCGTTTACACATATATTTCTTTTTGAAGATGTATGTCAATAACGCCCCTGGCTTTTGTCAGGATGTGAAACATATCCTGACAGGATGAACAGGACAGACGATTTCGATTGTGATTTCTGGCCATTTCGGTTAAAAGTTATTCCAACCTGTATGAAAATTGATCATACATACTTCTTGCGTTTTCTTTTCTTTTTTTCTTCTCTTATTTCTTCCGTCCTCCGTTGTTTCAGTAATCAACCACAGGCTGGATACTGTTGTAGTACTTATAATGTATTTACGTCTTCTTTACCATTGTTAGTTGATTTGGATGATGCCTCGAAACATTGATAATACTTTTATGGTCATACTTCGAACAACAATACAACTGAAATACCATGACTCATAGCAGTAAGTGCAATATTGTACTTCGAAGTAAATCTTATAGAGTATGTGTCCATGCAACGATGTATACCTGGTATGTAATAGAATTCTTCCTCCCCTTGGCTGCCCCTCGGCCGGGGTGGTGCTTGGGCCTGAGGCTTCCCCAACACGTGCCAGAGCCCCTGAGGGGGAGTGTGGCGTCGACCGTACTCGTGCGCTGAACTAGTGCTCGAGTATGGCCGGGCAGGCGGTGACAGCCAGCGACAAGGCAAAAAAGTTCGTCGCGGAAGTTTTCAATGCAGCAGGCTTGCCTGCGGACGCAATGTCGCGTTACCACCGCGGAAAGCGTGGGGCTCGTATCGAACAGAGAAGAGAGGATCGAACCCAAGTGAGCAAGCACCAAAATCGGGAAGGAGATAGACGTGGCGTGTCGGGACTGCTGCCCCCTTCACGTTGGCATTTAGGCAAGTACCGGGCTGGGCGAAGGGAGATAGGGAGAGGGAAATACTCTAAGAAAATCGGGGGATGGAAGGGAGAAAGTCGGACGCTCGGTAGAGGAGACGTAGGAGGATTCGAAAGGCTGCTCAGAAACTACGATCAGATGCAAGGGCTAGGTCCAGAGCGGGGGAACTCGTCGTGGGTACGTTCAACGTCCGCACACTCGCTTTCAAGGGCACGAACGGCATAGGCCGCGCCGAGGTGATACTGAAGACTTGCGAGGACGCAGGTTGTGGCGTCATAGGATTGCAGGAGATGAGGCGCGATGGACAAAGTGCTTTTACGGCGGCGGGGTATGTTGTGTTTTGCTCGGGAGTAGATGGAGGAAAGCCCGAGAAGAAGGGGAACCACGGGGTAGGCTTAGCTGTTAGAGAGTCTATCGTAGCAGGGATGAATAAGGGCGACGTCGCGGTTGAGTGCATCAGTGCTAGATTGATGAAAGTTCGCATCTAACTCAAAGGGAAATATAATGGTGTCTTTTATTGAGGCTATGCTCCCACTCTCGATAAGAGCACCAGCGGAAAATACCACTTTTGGAGTTCAGTTGACGAGGTGGTCAAGGGGGTACCCAGTAGGGGCCATCTCCTTGTCCTGATGGACGCGAATGCTCGTACCGGCATGAGAGGGGGTGGACCGACAGTAAGGTGATGGTTGCATACGGACGTGATGAACTGAACGACGACGGAGAGCGACTATTGATTCAGGCAACAGACAACACTCGCCCTCCTCAACGCGTACTATGCTACACCCGCTCGTGGTATATCGTACACTTTCCAGAGTCCTCACGAAGGAAAAGCCCAATACAGGCTTGACTACATACTGACACGGGAAGTAGATAGACGACTGGTCCGTGATATCACTGTGCGGACCCCATCCGAGGAGAACGCTAAGTCGGACCACAAACTCGTGTTCGGAAATATTCACCTTTCGGATCGCATCGCACCAAATCGCCCAAAGAGAGTCATCAAGAACCGGCGGGCTATTGATCTACCAAGGTTAATGGCGGACCCGCATCTCCAGATGAATCCCAAGAAGCGATAGCCGCCAACGTTTCCTCCGCGATACCCGGTACTAATACCGGAAGCGTTGATGACATGACCTCAGTACTAACCAAGACAGTACAATCAAAAGCGGCCGACATAGCGCCCCCTATTCGGCTCAAGCAAGTACCGAGGGGTTGGGTGCGACCGAGGAGACGAAAGCGGAGTTGGATGCACGATGGCAGGATAGGGAAGACGCGAGGAAATGACTTCATTCTGCTCAAAATGATCGTGGTTTACGGCGAACCTTGAAGGCGACCAGCAAACAGGTCAAACACACGCGAGCGGAAGCTGTACAGAGGTTCTTCGAAGATAACGTCAGTCAACTCGAACGCCGTATCGGAGAAGGTGATCAGTTTGGCTTCTACAAACATCTAAAGGGGATGGATGTGGAAGGGAGGAGGACGTGTAACTCGCAGTACATCAAGGACGAGGAAGGTTGATTGCTGCGGGATGATGCCCTAATCCGGCATAGGTGGGTGAGGTGGTTTCGTAAAATTTCAAACACCAAGTCGCCGACCCTCGATCCGAGCATTGTGGACGAGCTTAAGCAGTGGCCCCCGTGCAGACCACTAGACGATGTCCCGTCTAGGTACGAAGTAGAGGAGGCGATTCGTGCGTTGGCGAACCGAAGGGCGGTAGGGCCTGATGGCCTCCTGAAGGTCTCGGCCGACGAAAGAGAATTGGACACGCTCGGAAAGTACGACATCATCGTCGCTGTGTGGAGGGGAGGTGGCGTGCCACAACAATGGAAAGATGAAACGATTAAGGTGCTGCAGAATCAGAAAGATCGGACAGAGCGTGGCAACTGTCGTGGCATCTCCCTCGTGGCTCACGCAGGCAAAGGACTCCTCAAAGTCATTGCGGGTCGCCTTAGTGACTGCTACGAACGCGAGAACATTTTGCCGGAGGAACGGTGTGGATTCAGACCCCAACGCTCGACGGTTGACATGATGCTCGTAGTACGACGACTGCTGGAAGTGCCGCGGAAGGACTCCCTCTTGTACTTGTGCTTTATCGACCTCACCCTAGCATATGACTCCGTCGATCGAACCCTTCAGTGGCTTGTCCTTGTTCGTTTTGGCGTGCCACCGAAAATGCACGCCGTCATCCGCCAATTCCGCGACGGCATGCAAGCATGCGCGGTTGGATGATGGAGAGTGCTCGGATAAGCTCGACGTGGAGCAAGGTCTCAGGCAACGGTGCATGCTCGCACCACGGCTGTTCAGCATGTTTTTCACGTCGGTACTGCGTGTGGCCGAGAAACGCGTCCTCTCTGATGCAGCCATCACGGACAACATGGTGCAGCTCCATCGAAATATGGAGAAAGGGGAGAAAACCGGCACACCACGCACAGGCAAAGTCGACGGGCGGGGGGGGGAGGAGGATAAGGTGCAGAGGTTGTGGGGTATACTATACGCTGACGATGCGGGCGTCGTATCGCGATCATCAGAAGGGTTGGATAGAATATGACTGTGATCGTGACTGCGTGCTCGGCATTCGGGCTTACGGTCTCCGAGGCCAAAACGGAGATCATGTGCGTACAGACTGAAGATGGCGGGAAGGGGTAGTTCGCCATCAATACAGTCGGCCAGGTATACAAGCAACGATCGAGTTCGTACTTGGGCGGGGCTATCAGTGCGAACAGAGACCTCAGCATCGAGGTAACGAGGCGCCTTCATTGAGCCTGGGCGTGCTTCCAGCGGTACAAGATGGAAGTCTATGGTCGGCCGGGTGTGCGCTTACGGTTGAATGTGTGGCTGCTTAAAGCCGAGGTGATCGAGACACTACTCTACGGTTGCATGACGTGGAGCCCGAACAAGCGTGACTAAGACAGGCTACGACGGGTTCACCACTCCATGCTCCTCCGATGCCTCAGATGGCGGAGACGGAAGCGCGAGGACCACACCCTATCGTATGCCGACGCGCTTGCCAAGACAGCTTCCGAGAGCATAGAGGCGATAGTGCGCAAACGGAGGATATTGTTTGCGGGATTCGTAGCACGTATGGGAGAGGAGCATCTGCTACAGATGGTGATGTTTGGGAAGCTTGTTGGGGGTATGGACTACTCAGGGGGACATGAGAAGGACTGGAAGGTGCACCTGACGGAGGATATGTCGGCCTTTGGAATGAAGTTCGAAGGGTGGCGCAAGGATGCACAGAAGGCCGGCAGATGGTTTCGACGAGTAGAGGAGGGAGCCGAGTCTTTCATGCGGATATGGCATGACACGGAGAGATGCAGAGCTGCACAGCGACACGCAAAGGCCGCGGCAGCGCCATCCACCGTCGGCATCTCTAGGCGGCCGGGGGGAGGGAAGCGGGGGGAGAGGGGGGGAAGGGGCGATAGGGTTGGGGGGGAGGGGAGGCGTCCTGCCCACGTGACTGAAGTCTGGGTCTGGCCATCATCGTCTTGAATCTTGTGGGCCTTCCAATGGCCGTCACAAGTTAGCGTAACGCCGCCCTGAGTTCTTCGTCTCGTTGCGCTCTCCCCCCAGTGCCATTGATGCACTTGATACCCTCTATGAGCGCAGTGTCGTCTTTAGCCAGTTCCTAGCGTCTGCTAGTGTGTTGCGTTTCCTTTCCTTTCCTTGCTTCCTCTTCTTGTCTTGTCTTTGTTTTCTTCTCTTCTTCTTTCCTTTTTCGCCTTCTTTTTTTTTTTTTTTCCGATGAACTTGAGTCTGACGTGCGTATGCGTAATGATAGGTACCACGTGTAGTTTATGTAGTAGTTTTTTCTGGGTGGCAAGTGGTGTCGACGGTTTTTTCAGGCGCGAGTAGTGCAACGTATGTACCAGTATGGACCTGGCACATCGTAGGCTGACTCCGGATTTCACTTTTTATATTTTTCTGGCGGAGGCATGAATTGCGTCAGCTATGATATGTGCGTGTACCACTTTTGGTTTTGTGTTTTTCCCATGGGGTGCTCCTCCACTCCAGAGTCGCTGGAGCCTGTCCTGTGACCACGGACTTGATTATGCGAGTTAATGTGAGAACAACAACAACAACAACTACTACTACCACTACAACTACAACTACAAAAACTACTACAACTACAACAACTACAACAACTACAACTACAACTACAACAACTGCTACAACTACTGCAACTACTACAACTACTACAACTACTTCAACTACTACAACTACTACAACTACAACAACTACAACAGCTACAGTAACTACAACAACTACAGCAACTACAACAACAACTACACTGCTACAACTACTGCAACTACTATATCTACTACAACTACTTCAACTACAACAGCTACATTACACTACAACACTACAAAGCGCAAAGCACACAGCACAAAAGCACAAAGCACAAAACAAACAGCAAAGTACGAAGCACAAAGTACAGGTACGATATTTCTTCCATCTGTCCCATCGGTATTTTGTTGCGAGTGCTGTCAGGTTGTTTTCAACCGCGACAGTGCCTGACTTACTCACAGCTTAGCTCATTTTTTTGGTCGCGTCAATGCGTGGTACTTGTCACTCACAATTGAACCCAAGAACTGTAACCGACCTGGCACCCCCCTTTTTTTGTTGTTGCGCGTGCTACCCATCTTTTGACTACGCACGGAGGCAGCAAAAAATATTTTATTGTATCATGTTTTTTATTATAAGAGGTTGTATTGGTCTGTTTTACAGTGGTAAATAACATGAATAATATAACCACCCATACTGTATATTCTTGTTGTGGACGACCACTTGTGTTTTTGTATGTTACTCCTACTACTGCTCGTTTGTATTCAATAATACTATAACGTTGACCACAGCTCTTGCACATGTAACTTCGTTGGTGCAATTCGTCAGTGGTGCACACCTACATGTAGTGAGTTGTGAGTTGATGCAGAGGTGCACTAACTCTCAAGTTGTACCCGTTTATTATTGAGTTTGTCATTCCATGTGATCATGTCATCACGGCCAAAAAAACGCATGATATTAACTGGTCGAACCCCTCTTTGTTTTAGTGTGTATAGACGAGAAAACAGCAAACAAAAGAAAATGCTTAAACTAGTGTTCGATCATGTGATTATTATTAAAATGACAAGATGAAGTGCATGATGTCCAGAGAATGAGCTGTTTTTCCAACATCAACAATAATACAGTAAGTAGTAGTGTCAATGATCAGCAGTAACCTATGCAGCAATGTACGTAGCCTGATTTGTTTTTGCTGGCTTTCTACGGCAAACTCGCTTGACTGATTGATGCCGCTTTAGTGCTTTCGTCTTCATTATTCATATCGGTATCGTCCTCGCCAATTCCCCCCTGAATTTTTTCTTATCGACGAGGTGTGTGTACAGACAAAAAGAGAGACAGTGTTACCCGGGTTTCTTACCGCAGTAGTGGTACAGTACTACTAAATACACCTCTCTATAGCATCATAATAGCATCATCATACATACAGAGTACCTGGTAGCATGCAATGTTACTGCAGTGCATTATGGGCTTCAACCGCAATATTGATCAGAGCAAGGAAACCGTGGTAACCATTGTATGCGTTTCGTACACAATTCATGAAAGCAAACGGCATACAAGGACTATCAGTGTATGATTACTACTCGTTCTGTCAGTAATCGTATTGAACAGGGTTCGAGAGGCAAAGTATATTATACACTTTATCCGCCTTTCTCATATTCATCGCATTGAAGTACCTTCGCACTACTCTCGCGCTCCCTCCCACTAGTAACTCAGATCCGGGGGCACATAGCGGGCCCTCCTTCCTCTTATGGTGCGTGCCTTCATTTTTATCGCCAAGAAATCAGCCTTTTCTTCCCTTGTCGGCTCCCGTCAAATACCCGCGCTGTTAGGCGCTCTCAGAAGTAAGTGATCCTTTTTTCGCATTTGTGCGAATATCGGAAAGGCATCTACGCTACATTGTCGGAGGGCAAAAATAATAATAATAATAATAAAGTCAAAATCTCATCACGGGAGAATTCGAGCTCAAGGACCAACGCCAGTAGTATAAGAGGTTATAATAACTAGACCCCCGGGGCGACCGTTTACACTGTATAGTATCACATAATAGTTACTCTGGTTTTACTCACATCATATCAACGATGGTTATAACAATCTACCATGTATCTGATGTATATGTATACGTATAATTGTATTTTTTTTTTTCGGGCACACCTCTTCGTGCTCGCACCTTTATCCGAAACGTCAGATGGGGTGGGCGCAATTCGACCGTTGGGGTCACGTTGCAGGAGGTTTGGGCGCGATCCGTGCAGTGTGTCGCGCGTGGCAAGCCACGTAAACGTTTTTGGCCTTGGGCATACTTGAGGCAAATTCCCGGGTTTCCGCAACATCCCCGGGGATGGTGTTCCGCATCCCCTATCCCCGTCTACGCACGTGTTATTTGGATGCAAACCGGGTTTTTCTGCTCGTAGACGGTACAAGTACATTTCCCTGTTGTTGCACAGAGCACCACGCTACAATCCTGCCGCCCAGCAGCAGTCCAGCCGCCTAGCAACAGCAACCTGCAACTCTAAGCGCGTGTGGCTGCTGTTGCAGTAGCTGATTGCTTCGATCGGAGCCTGCGATGCTCTACCCGCCTATACGCCACTACCTCTCGCTGCGGCTGCTACTGCTGCTTCTGTTAAGTGTCGAGTGACATGCCGGCGTAAAGTGTAAGGATCGGTTGAAAATCATATAGTACTCAAGCGGTCCTTATATTTGTGTTCATGTTGGTGTGCTTCGTATATAATATCGTACCATACCAAGAGAGCACAACGCTACAACTCTGCCGCACAACAGCAGCGGTAGGCAACACCATTTATGTAAGATCGCAGATGACAGACAGTAGACAACATGCGGAGAGCACAACCCTACAACCCTGCCACACAGCAGCAGCCGTAGGAAGCACCATTTTTATACGCGTGGCGTATCCTGTCGCTATGCTGCGGCGAGTTGCTTGTGTCTGAGCCTGTCATTTGTCACCCCACCATACCACAAGTTTCTTCTGCGCTGCCTCGGGGTGCGCGTGTCCATCGATGCGGAAACATAGGGACCTTTGCAATAGTAATAATTTAGATACCAACCCATCCTTACAATCACAGCGACAGAGGCAGTTTTTGCCGAGTATGTGTGCTGTTTTTTTTGCGAAGATCGCAGATGACAAACAGCAGACAACATGCGGAGAGCAAAACGCTACAAGTAGGACCATGTGCGCGTGCCGTATCCTCTTTTTACGGCGTTGCTTTTGTCATAGCCTGTCACGTGTTGTCCTCTTGCTCCCTCGTTCTCAATACGTGCGCTTTACCTAATATTCTACAGTAAGCCGCATCCCACGCCACACGTGCCCCTTCTCGCTTCCTGGCGGTCCCTAAGCTGGAGTTCGAAGTGTGACGCTCTTCTTCTCGAAATCATATATATCATACGGTGTAAAAGTTTTGTGTGTTGTTTGTATTTTCTCAACAACAGATCGGTCGTGGGCACGTCAATATCGAGTACCCCCAAAACTTCTAATAGTACTGCCATTGAGTACACCCAAGAAGTACTGCTGTTAAAATGCGAATTATTTATTTTTCTTGCTTTTTTTTTCGTATGCACAACCAATTAATGGTCATTGCGTCCGGTAGTGATAATAATGTGTCCTTGCACCCTCCCCTAGGCACTTTCCAGAGGGGAACCTTGTATCACATATCGTTCGTTGCCTGTCAAACTCGTAGTTTGTTTGAGAGAGATATAGGTGCTACATGCCTCATGCACAGCTCTTTATGATATATGACAGCAGTAGTGCTCCTGTTGTATATGTTATGTCTTGTGTGAAAGTGATGTTTTTGCGATGTGTGGTATTATCCAAATACAATATACCTGTATTTGTAGTACATTTTACCCTGAGCAGCAAAATGAAGTTGCAACTGGGTGGCAAGCGTATAAGTGGAAGTGTTGACCTTCACATGCTGGTATAAAGTATCGACCTTCATACACTGGTATAAAGTACCAAGTACCTGATATTAGCCTTATTACAATCTTCACACATTAGTGACCCAACTTGATTTTTCTTGTGAGAAAGGTTAGATAGCCAATCATATGTACTACGCCGTCAAAAGACTTACAAGTACAAAGTGTACGTAGGTGCAAGCCCAGTATGTATGTGTATCAGCATCATCCCCCCCCCCCCCCCCTCGTTTTTTTATGCGCTTTTATTGGCACCCAAAGACGAGAGATAGAAGCAGCTTGTTCCACTTTCCCGGATCAGGCCATCCTTGCATCGCACTTAATATTTTTGTACTGGTCTGCAAGGTATCAATGCATAACGTTCGTCTCATTCGGCGCGCAGTTACTCGCGGTCCCAACAACAGTGCAAATCGCCAAGTACAAGCAATATCCACAGCATTGTGAACACGCAGCAGCGTGCATGGTGTGTGCGGGCATAACAGTGCAGAGCGTCGAGTGCAAATGGTACTCACGGTAGTGCAAACATTCATATCTGGGCGCGCTGGTACTCGCAGCTTGCTACGACTACACATATACAACATTCACATCGTTTCATGTTGTGCCAGTTGGTCGAAAACGCGGCGTAATATTTGTGTGGCATTCCTTGTTCCAGTGATACAGGCGTCACAGTCTCGGAGTATTTGGTGTCGGTATGACGAGTCTGAACGTTTCTTTCTGTCTTTTTTGTCCCCGTGTACAGCAGTAGGCCTGGCTCACGTATGATATGATATGATACCGATGTACGAACTGCGGCTGTACCCATGTACGGGCACTTCACACGTGTATGCTCTCCGTTCAGTCAGTTTATTCCTGTATAGGGAGTTAAGCTTCAAGCAGTGTGACCTCCTCTTCAGAGTACTACAGTAGTACGCCTGCTAGACACCGGTTGCAAATCTGCTCGCACGTCTGCAAAGAAAAGCTGCAGGGGTGAAATTGCCTAAAATATACCAAATCTTTCTCTTGGCCTGTGATACCAACTCCTTGTCTGGATCCTGTGACTGAATGCCAAACGTGCAGAAAATGTAACCACAGTTAACCTTTGATTATATAAATATACCTATGATAGTCCTCAGGCGGATTTTGTGTCGCACATCTCTTCGGCCTCTGACCGCCTTTCCGCACGGTTTCTTCGCCGGTGCGTGCCTCCGCCTCGCCTGCATCGGCCGGCGTCGCGGATCCGCCGTCTGCGCGCCGTAGCGCCTGCGCGGGGCCTCAATGTCTGAATCTACGACGGATCTACGAAAATCGATGAACTGTCAGCGTTTTCGCGCATTAATTCACGACAGGGCTGATGTCTGCGCGTATTTCTTTCCGGCATGTCCTCTCTGACCTTCGACCCTCGGGGATCGGTGGTCACCCTGCCCAAGCGACCATTGTGGGAGCCTACGCCGACGGCTAAATGGTCGGATCTTGGACGCAATTGAAATACCCCGGTAACAAATGCCGTCCACGCCTCGTCGAGAACTGCCATCTGTAAAAAAATCCCGAACGCCATTATTCTTGCTCGAAGCTACGCATACCAGGTATGATACTATGACAACAGCTGTACCGCCAGGTACTACGCATACCAGGTATGATATTATGACAACAACTGTACCACAAGGTACAAGAGGCAGCAGAAACTATGCAGCAGTCGCAGCAGATCACCAGGGTTCATGGCGCCAGCGCATGAGTCAGATATTCTGTTATGAAATCAAGCTAGCAACAGCAGCCGTTGGCTCCCTGCTCCGCTATCCAAGTTGCACCGCCATTGTTTTTCTGTTCAATACCATTGTAAACACCCACTCCACACCACACCCCCACACCACACCACACACCGCCACCCCACACCACCCACACCAACCTGCTAGCCACCCTACCCGATGGACCCGCTTAAGCGATCTCCGGCTAAAAAGGCAAAACCCTCGGAAGCCGCCGCCCCAGACACAAGGCCTTTCCAAGTGGTGGGAGAGGTAACTACGAAGCCTTGCGGGGACGGCTACTGTGACGGCCTCCTACTGAAAAGAGTAACTGGGCGTGGCGTGGTTTGGTACTGCTGCGACAAAAACGTCCAAGGGGACCCCAACTCGTGCCCGTTAACCGCAAACAACTTTCGCCCCGAGCACGATCCCTTTAAGACGCAGACGAAGCTGATCTGCGTCATGTGTATCCTGCCCGTCAACGGGGCTGTCTCCATAGGGAAGAAGCTGGAGGGAGAATCAGACGAGGACGGCAAAGCCAGTAAGTGTTTTTTTTGTTTTTTTTTCTGTTTTTGTGAAGTTGTTCGGGGCGGGTTATTATTCCCTCTACAACGCACATATGGAACGAGTGTTATCACACAGCAGTGCAGCAGTCTTTTCTTTCCTTTCGTCTCCTTCTGTGTATTGCCTACTGCTATGTGTCCCAAATTTTCACAGCAGCGCATATCCTTTTCGTCTCCTGCTGTGTATTGCCTTGTGTGTGTCCTGAAATTTGAGAGCAAATACGTTGAAGTGTGACTGCTTTGCCAAACTGACCCGAATCAAGTACGTACCGTACGTACTGTGAGTATTACTGCTGCAAAGTACGTTGAAATCACTCTTTCTGTCCATTTTTGACTAGCGTAGCCGAATTTTTTTTTTCTTGTGGTGGAGGGCAATCAGTTCCTCTCGAATACGCCCATATGGTACGAGTATGATATCATACAGAAGCACAGCAGTCTTCTCTCGAGCGCATCCTTTTGGTCTCTGGTTGTCTTTGTTATACGAGTATGTGTCCCACATTTTGAGCGAGCTCTTTTCTGTACTACTGGTGCAACGTACGTTAAAGTTGCTCGGCTGCTTCCTGGCGATTTTTTCTCGCTCTCATATCTGACCCGAAACAACTACGACATGTATACGGTATGAAAACTACTGCTGAAATGTACGTTGAAGCTAAAACCGCTGCTGCAATGTACGTTTTTCTCATGAGTACGTTCCCACGAAACAATACCCCTACCAACGTTCTTCCTCCAGGTGGCTAGGTCTCCACAAGACTCGTTCTCCGTCCACCATCTACATCGTCGTCTTTCCAACACGACTCCACTGCCCGACCTTCGCCACCCACGCAAGGGCGTGTCAACCATGACAGTCGTCTACGACTATCCGGCGCTTATCGTCCATTTTTTCAAGATATATATTTCACGATATGGAGTCGCTTCGTCTACTAAGCAGTTTTGCTTTTTCCAATTTCAGAGAATCCCCCCCCCCCTTCGCATGACATGACGCAGGAGTACTGGGGAGTACTGGATCTGCTACTCTGTCCTCGTATTGCTGGGTACTGTATTTTATGTGTAGTTTCTGCTTTAAGGCGTGTTTAGCCGCCGGCTGTGAGGGACAGGTGTTGCCTTCCAATTTTGCCTTTGCATCTTGTTTAGCTGCCGGTTTGGATGGTCACATACACGCTAGGCTATACTTCAGACATACGTAGTGTTTTTTCTCTTTTTGATCCGTGGGCGGTTTTGGTAGTTGCGTACGTCTACAATGTTTAGTGTAGTGCCATCCTTCGACTCTATCCGGCACTTTTTCCTCGCCTTTCTATTGCTATGTTGGGCAAATACATAGGTGTTTTCCATCGAGCCCAATGCGGTACTTTGAACGACACGTCGACCATCGGTGCAGCCTCGGTTGAACACACTCCCCACCCTCTTGGCCGGCCCAGCTCGTATGTGTCCCATCGTTTACGCGACTGTCTGTGTTAATTAGTAAGAAATATATTATCAGGTCATTACACACTTCGCCACCTAACTCTTGGCAAAAATCTTATATCTTCATCCTTTCCCACACCGCTGCTATATTGTTATGTGGAGACGCGATCCTGCCTACTGCGGACGTCCACCGCCTAACCCTTGGCATCAAATCGTATGCCTTCATCGCTTCTGTTAATAATATTGTTGTTGTGCAATTACGCGATCCTGCGACCGGCGGCCGTCCAGGCCGCCGGCGGAGCCCCTTGTATCAATGGCGATAACTATATTTACGACCACAGTGCCGGGTCATCTCGAGCAGTCGGTCACAGGCGTGTATCGTGGTTCTTGCTGCTTCCACTGATGGCAGCTCGCGTACAATAAGCCCTCACCAATGGCAGGGTTACTACGACACAGCATTGATGCATATCTTTGTATCGTAAGACTCAAGAGCAGGAAGGCTCCAGAGTTGGTTCGATGGGGGCCGCCATGAAATACAGCACTCTAGTTCGACCGGCTGATGCACTGATGCAAAAAATGTTTGGTAGTGTACATTGAAATAGTATATGCAGCATGCAAACCTGCCGAATGTGCCGTGAAATACCCTGCCTCCCTCCTTGGCTTCTATCGTCGACCCGTGCTACGTCGTTACCCCTAGCTTGTAATACCTGTGCAAGATGCTTACCTCTCCCCGGGTCAGTGGCGTTCAGTGTGTTTTTCGTTTGTCAACTTTTTACGCCTTGTGCTCCACGCTGTCCACTTATATATTTGTAAAAGAGAGCCGCGGCCTGGAGCTTGTTCGCACGCACCATTATTATCTAGGAAAGAGAATGAAAAAAAATCGGCTCAATCAAGCGACAATTGCCACAGCAGCAGCATCAGGTTCCAGGTTCATGACACGAACTCGCCAGACTACTCACCCAGAATTACTGTTGTAACGCCCGCCTGTCACCACATCCATGTCACTTTCTCCTGCTTCTGCTCCCCATTCTCTATACTCTCCCTGGTGTTCGCCATGGTTCAGCAGCTAGTCGGACCTCTTGTCTTACCACCTCGTCTCACCTTGCTGCGTAGGAATTCACCCACGACGTAAAAATTTAGCGGATTCAGCGGTAAACTCCCCGATCCTTTCGTTCTCCGGGACTTCCATCAAGCACAATGACAGGATACCAGCAGCCTGATAAAGCGTTGGGGTTCCGGGGTCACAAGGGACGACGTATGTTTGGACGAATAATTCACGGGTGCACAATGGTTTAACTTTTTTACGTTTTCGCGTTTGGATTTTCACGTTTTTTTTTTCTCAATGGGGTGTTTATAAAGGCTGAACTTGTGGGAATAGCTTTTAGTAACACCAGGTTCATTTATTGCGGGGACGGGGTATTCAACCGAATACCCTGTTCCATGTGAAATGCGTTTTTCTCACGCGAATGAAACTGTCCGCGTGATGAAACGTCCATTCCGAAACCCACAGAGATACCCTGCACTTCTCTGCGCCCAATCCGCCGCGGGCGAGGCCACGACCCATCGTACTTTTTGGTCACCACGTCTGACAGCGGCAACATTTATACATACCAGGTAGTATGTTGTAGAATCACAATGCACGCTGAGCTCAGATCTGCCCAGCTACATAGAGCTCAGCAGCGCAGCGCAGCGCAGTGCGGTGCCGCGCGGTGCCGTGCCTTGCCCTGCGGTTCGGTGCTGTGTCGTGCTGCGCTGTGCTTTCTTTCGAACATACAGCAGTACGAGGTATACGTGTTGTGTGCTCGTATTTTTGCTTTTTCTTCGTTTGATCTCTCTCGGTCCCTATGTTTCCCCCCCCACGCAAATTACACCCGTACTGCCGATCAGAACGTGGCACCGCCAACAGCACAGCACAGGGCAATTTGCCCTGCACCAGCAGCTCTTGGCATTGTCAATTCGCTATTCACACGAAATCATGGGCGTCTTCTTTCTGCCCCCGTTACATGTTTTAGTTGCATTCTTCCTTGAGCGAGCGTAGCGGGCGGCGTCAGCCGCCCGCGGAGCGGAGCCCTTATATAAAATAAAATACGGGCTCAGTAGTAACTTGATAACGGAAGTAGCTTAAGGGGTAGCCCCGAACGATTGTTGTTGGAGTTGGCTCGAGTTCGAGTCTCGTTAAATCATTTTATTTTCAAGTTTGTATATTTTTTGCATTTTTTTCAAGATTGTTTCTTTGTTGTTTTTCCTCTGGGTTCGAGCCTCGGTGTGTACATTGTTCGATACTCTTTTAATATGTTTTCCTCTTTTTTTTGTTCTTTATGTACAGACTCAAAGCAAGGTGAAAATATCCTTGTACGCCTACTATCATATTGTAAGTGTTGCTTGCTGTTGTCGAACTGCCGCAGCTGCCGCTCCTGCTGTTGTTGAAGTTAAACTCACATAAATATTTTATAAAAAAAAGATGGATGGAATATCTGGCACAGCAGTACCTGGCAGTTTCTTCATTGGGGTGCACCGGCACAAACCCATGCATGACAGTTTTGGTGTTCGTTAGCACCGTGCTGCGCAGTTCCTTAGTTGAGATACACTGGCCACTCATATCTGGCACAGTTAGGCTAGGGATTGGAGGCCTATTCTGACCCAAAAAAACGGCAGGCTATTCGGATCGACCAGCCAAAAAAGATTAAAAATTCTGAAAAAGTAAAATTACCGCCATGCCCCTAACTACTTGGTTTTAGTGGAGGTGCACAGAGAACTTGTTTGTGGTTTGTCTCGGAGCTGGAGATGATTTCAATACTGACATCATACAGACACCCCACACAGGCACACGCCGTTGGGATGGCGTCTTTTTTTTAGCAAAGGAGTACAAATTCACGTTTTTATAGACGGAAAGGTGCGGAAAAACATGCTCTCCTGCGGTTTCTGCCTCTTGCTTATATGACGTTCTTTAAGTAGTGCCAAATATAATGCCATGCCCTGCATTGGGATGTGCGCTATACAGCAAAACAACCCCGCTCGAATCGACGTAGTATCCGTAGAGAAAAAGCGAACGGAAAATCGGCCCTTCAGTCACTTTTTGAGGCACCACGACAATCGATTTCGTGATGGGTAATTCGAAAAAACCAGAAAGAACCTCGAGAAAAGGCAAACGAAAAAAACTTGTCCAGGTGAACTGGGGGGCATATCTGCAGCGCACGGTGTCGACACGCGGCTCGCTGCTGCTGCTGCTGCTCCTTCCGCGCTCAGGATGGGCAGGAGAAGAAATATGATGATAACGAACACAAGTTCCACGACACCAGCAGCAGCAAGATTTGGAGCAAGGCTGGTTCATCGATACCTGGCACGAATCTGGACAGGATTGTAACGATCGTTTGGTTTTCATATTTACATATCAACGTTGCTTACATTTCCGGCCAAATATGATTTCTCGATACAATTTGTAGATGATTTTATCTGGTGCCGCTCTGTAACTTCGCACGACAATCGTGTGTCGACCCGCACTTTGCTGCTGCTGCTGCTGGGGCGGAGACATACTGATACCGAACACGACAAGATTCGTGACCAGTCGGTGGCATTTGCAGCAGCAGCAACAGGAGGCAGGGGCAGTATGGTTTGTAGAAGCGTTGGTTCATTGATACCTGGTATGATACGAGTATGATACGAGTTCAAATATTAGACTAATTTTGCATGTTTTGTCTGGTTTTTCGGTACCAGGTAGGTGATTTCGTGTTTTTCCTCAACGCTATTTTGCACGATAATAGTGTGTTGACCCGCGCGCTGCTGCTGCTGCTGCTGCTGCTGCTGCACGGGCGGAAACACACGGATAACAAACAAGCTTCGCGCTTCGGCGGCCGCAGTTGCCGCAGCAGCAGCAGGCAGCGTAAGTAGGATTCGTAGCAGGGCTTATTGACACCTGGTATGATAAGAGTATGATACAAGTATGACACACGTGTCCACACAGACCCCAGAAGCGCTACCAAGTGGTCCTCCTTCCACTCATGCTAACTACCTACACCGAGAGGACCCATGAAACAAGGAGTTGTCAACTCTGCAGTCACGGAGATGTGCAGGATGTACAACACGCGGCCGAGGTGATGGCAGTGGATGGGAACATCTTGTACCGCAGCAGCAGGATGAGCAGCAGCAGCCGGGTCATCAGCAGCAGCAGCCGCACCAAGATCAGCAAATCCACCTTCAACCAGGCCCGGTAGGGGCTGCACTTGCGGGCTGTCAGCCATCGAGGCCGAGGGTCCACTAGTGAATCCCCCTCACGCTCACGCGCTCGTTTGTTTGCTGCTGCTCAAGCACTCGTCGTGGTGTTCCGGGCGAGAACGATACCAAATTCACGTACTTTGCGTGCGCTGCTGCGCCCTTTTTCAGCCAGACGCTGCAGCTCCTCTACAATTAACTCTTTTAGTGTCTTGTTATATGTGATACCACACATGAATAGTTCTTTTTTGTGACGTGTCCATTATTTCCCCAGCGCTGATTGGTAATTTTTTTCAAGATTCATTTTCTTCAGCTAACTACCGCAGACATTTTTTGGGACTTTTTTACGTCTAAAAATATTTCAGTCCCTAGCCTAACAGTAGTTGCTTCGTTTAAATACACGGGCGTATAAAAGTTGCTCACGTAATATGCACTGGCATATAACTATGGCAGAGTTGGGTTTCCATCTGTACTACTGTGCTGCGCGACGGTGGGGCGTGGAAATTCTGGCACGGCAGTTGTTTACATGGGATACACTAGTACTAGCTCAGAACCATGGCAGTTTTGGGGGTTCCATTATAGAACCGCGCAGCGCGGCGGTGGGGCATGGGATACCTGGCACCAATAGTAGTTGTGTAATTGGGATACCCCAGCACAGAACTATTGGCAATTTGGTGGTTCAAACCACGATGATGTCATCATTTGCCTAGTATCGACCGTTACTTTTCGCCAAGGGATGTGCTGGTACAGCAGTGAGCGGTAGTTTGGTTTTGCTACCCGCTCATTGAAGTAGCAGGAGCTGTGGTCGTGGCGGCAGTGGTGGGAGTAGTAGTACAGTGTTAACGCGCACCTGTGACTCACCGTGCATGGGATGTTCGGTGATGGAATCGTGTCCATGCTCCATTTTCGCATTAATAATAAGTCTGCTGCATTTCGCTTTTCTTTTGGCTTACATGCCAGAACGGAGATTGGTTGCACGTTTGACTTCATCCAATTATTCCGGTTGTTAGTTCCATTCGTTACCTTCTGAACTCCCAATTATTTATTTTCCGTACTATGTTACCCTGTTTTTCCTCTTATCCTCAACCCCTTGGCAGTACGTTCTGTCACTTTTTTATTTTCTTGAAAACCTTGGCAGTATGTAGTGCCTTTTTTGCGTGTATGCCTTTCACATCCCCGACCATGCCGGGCATGCGCGGGGCCGCAGGCGGCCGTCAGCCCGCCGCGGCGAAACCTCCTTTGTATTTTTAAAATATTCCAAAGTTGTGCTCTGTAGGGTACGTACAAACCATACCCTACAAAGAACTTCTGTAAGTTCTGTAGGACATTCATACCCGTAACGGGGTTTCTGGAAGTTCTGCACGATATTTATACTCGTACCCGGAACTTCTGTAAGTTATGTATGCCCGTGGCTACAATACCCAGGTTCTGGGTATAGCACGTTTTGTATCTGGAACTGTGCGTTCTGTACGCCCGTGGCACAATACCCGGAGCTTCTGGAAGTTCTGCAAGACTTCCGTACCCGTACCGGGAGCTTCTGGAAGTTTTGTAGATCTCCATACCCATACCCGCAATTTCTGTGACTTTAGTAAGACTGACACAATACCCGGGGTACAGGTATACCTTTGTTACAATACCGGGGGAGCCCTGTATTTTTCAGGTTTGATACGAAGAGTGTATTATGCATTATGATATCATGTTTTGTCAGTCATACAAACAGAACACCGAACAGCAGTACGTATCATACAACAATTGCACCTGCTCATGTTTCTTTCGTTTGTAAGGGCCCGTATTAACGGAGGACGCTTTTTAATCGGAAATGTTCCTTTTTTATGAACCGAATTGAATTCGATTTGATTTGGTGGAAACATACGAATTTTCCTCCTATCGGGAAACCACGTGCTGCGTGTTGCCATTGTTTCTTTTTTTCCGATCGGAATAATACAGATCTCGCTATAATCGAAGTCTTGAAATATCCTCTGTATTTTCGGTAACTTCGCTTCTTCGTCGTGGCACTTGGCTTATCGAGCTGGAGACAAAATTGGGCTTGCGCCTGCCATTTTATGTTTGAGGCGTCACAACCGGGGTACGCTATGGTATGGTTACAGACCAGTAACATGATCGCGGCTGTTGCCCCGGTCGACGGACACCCTGGACAATAGGTTCCAGGTCAACAGACAATCAATAGGATCCTATTTCAATAGGGGGCCTATTGTTGCTTGCGATAGGTGTTGATAGGCACGTCTTGAATCTTGTTGTGGCCGGCAATAGATATCGATTGACATCTTCATTGATCAATTGTTCGGCCAATATCGTACTGACATGCAATATCAAAATCTATCGTTGAAACAGATAACTATGGATAGGAATTTCCAGAGCATGCCTGTTCGGGCGATATACTATTGGGACTGCGAGACGAAACCTATTGTTTCTAACCATAGGTATCGATTTACTTTTGACCAAACGTGTTGTTTGGGACCACAGGTATCGATAGGAATTTCACCAAACCTATTGCTTCGGAAAACAGGAATCGATAGACCTTTCACAACTCCATTGTTTCCGACGATAGATATCGACAGACCTTTCACCATTCTATTGTTTATGATGATATGTATCGGTACGTAGGGGTTTCGCCATTTTATTGTTGAAGAGTGGGAGAGCAAAGATGCTCGAAGACAGCCCGTCTGGGTACAATGAACTAGTAGTAACTCCAGTTCCCCATTCATGCACCATCCACGCCGTACGCCCCTCCAGCCCAGGGGAGACTCTCCCAATACGGCGCTGTCTGTCCTTGTTGTGCCCTGAGAAGCTTAAGGTGGACGGTCTCAACAAGGTGGTGATTACTACTATGTGGGTTCGATGCGAAGCTCAAGCATGCAGTGTTTTAGAGCGACCTGTTTGTGTGCCGTTCAGTTCCTCCTTATACCCTGGATAATACCCTATCGAATAGGCTATTGGGCCAACAATAGGTCCGCAATCATGACGATCGACACCTATTGCGGGGCACAGTAGCTCGGCTTCGGGGTTTATCGATAAGTGTGGGATCTATCGATAGGTATTGTAAGCAACGATAGGGTTAAGGCAGTAACCACAAAAGCATATTGTGCTACCGACATGCTCGCGAAGGTGTGTATCGACAGGTATTTGGGCACTAACACGATTTGAAAACGACTCCCGACAGGCTAGTGTTCGAGCAATTCCTTTTTATCGCCGCCAATAAATACCTACTGGTTAAAGCGATAGGTGTGCGATGAGGTCGATCGATACCTATTGCTCAATGTAATAGGGTTTCAAGGGCGTCGATCGATGCTTAGTGCCTAGTTTAATAGGCTCGCAAGGTATCGATCGATATCTACTGACAAGTTAATATATTTTCAGGGGTTTCGATCGATACATACTGTTTGTAATTGTTTACACTATTGCGTAGAACAACATACCTATTCCGTATACCCTAGGCTATTGTTTGAATGAATATTTTGGATGATAGCAATATGTACCTTGACCTACTTCTTGCCTCTTGTTTCAAAACAGCAGATTTACAATAACACCGGGTAATAATGAAGTTTTAATCACTAGGTTTGTGAGGATTACAATCGATAGCTGCTACTGTTGAACAGAAACACCTCTAACAATTTTTTTTCGAGGGTATCAATCGTTCCAATTCCTCTGAACCTATTGGGCAAATAAGTAGGTAACCATAGACAATTTCACCCTCATATTACAGGTTACAATAAGTATCGATATTGAACACACTACCTTGTGGCCAGACCAACCGGCGAATTCAATAGACTATGCACAGAACTTTATTCCTACTTGTCAAAGTAATATACATATCGATCGACACTTTCACATACCTATTGGTCAAACGATAGGTACCGATGGACAATTTCACGTACCTATTGTAAGAACGATATAATATGGTGCCGATTTATCAGAGCCTATTGGTCGAAGAAATAGATATCGATAGACGGGTTCACGGATCAAGCGTAAGAGCAAAAGCCATTGCACCAATTGCTCTGGAAGTATTGGTCCAAGCAATAGGTATCGATCGACAAATTCGAACACCTATCGAAGGTGTCAATAGGTATCGACATCCAATATCCCAACCTATTGACATATCAATAGGCGTAGTCAATAGGCTATTGTCCGGGGTGTGGTCGACACTCGTTGAGGTTCACGATTTATCGCCTCGGTGTTGTTGTCGATAGCCCTCAAAGCTACGACAGGTTTCCTCGGGGATGTTGGCCCAGTGAGAACATGCCATGCGAGTTCGATTGAATCCTCCATTTCAGATCGAATTCCTCCCCTGAAGACGTTTTCTACTCGTAGCCGGAACTTCTGTAAGATATGTACGCCATTGCCACAAATACCCGTGGTACGGGTACAGCATTTTCATGCCTGCCCGGAACTTCTGTATGTTCTGTATGCCCGTGCCACAATACCCGGAGATTCTCCGGAGATTCTGGAAGTTCTGTAAGACTTTCAATCCTGTTCCCGGAATTGTTGTAAGTTCTGTAGGGCATTCATATCCGTAGTTCGGAACTTCTGTGAGTTCTGTACCCCTCGTGCCACAATACCCGGGGTACGGATACAGTACTTTTGGCAGGGCTTTTAAACCTCGCGGGTCGGGTCGGGTCGGGTCGGGTCGGGCCAGCTGACCGGACCCGACCCGCGAGAATTCCGAGACGTCTTGACCCGACCTGACTCGACCCGACCCGACCCGCGAGAATTTCGAGAAGTCTTGACGCGACCCAACCCGACCCGCGAGATTTTAAGACCCTCTTAACCCGACCGGACCCGCGAGATTTTAAGATCCTCTTGACCCGACCCGACCCGACCCGTGAGATTTTAGAAGCCTCCTGACCCGCCCCGACCCGACCCGACCCGCGAGATTTTGAAATCCTGTTGACCCGACCCGACCCGACCCGCCACACTCCGTGTGACCCGTGAGGTGCGGGTTTCATGCAGGTCGGGTCCACTGGACCCGTGATATATTTCCCGGGTCAAAGTCGAAAAGTCACGGGTCCAACATGCCTGGATATGTACCTTGGTTGGTTGGTTGGTCCTTGGTCCCTCGTACTTTCCCCAGGATGTCGTGCTCTCTATCTTTTATACCGGCATTGTTTGCAGCACTACTATGTGGTGTGCACGCGAAAAATGGGAAAGAGACCGCAACCCACGCATGGGCAATTGCCACGCCCGTAGCACTAGACCACCAGGTCCACCCGACGTGCGACCCGACGAGCGAGCTAGTTATCTATGCAGTCTCCGGCCCCGTCAAGCAGCCTAGCTGGGCCGCCTCTGGCGGCAAGCCCACAACTGGGGCAGTGGATCTCTCAGCAGGGGCTGCAATCCGTGAGGATGCGTTGTCTGCTGCTGGTGCTAGCTGCTGCCAGTGCTGCTGCTGCTGCTGCTGCTTCGACGACGACTGCTCTTGCTATTTTACGTTCGGTCACGTTTCGTACTCGTATGATAATTCTCGAGCTACGTAGCGCTATCGTTTCTATCTGCTACGGTATCTATCTACTATACAATCTCCGGCCCCGGCAAGCAGCCTAGCTGACCTGCCTCCGGCAGCATGCCCACATCTGGGGCGGTAGATCTGTCAGCAGGGGGTGCGATCCACGAGGGTCCGGGGTCTGTTGCTGGTGCCTGGTGCTGCCAGTGCTGCTGCTGCTGCTTCGACGACAACAGCCCCTGCCTTTTTACATTTGATCACATTTCGTACTGATGGTATGATAAACTCTATAATATCTGCTGGGGCTTCATCCGGCACGGGGTTCGCGTCACGCTGTATGTCTTGGTACGAGTAGCTACTGCCTGGTGATTGTTCCACACGCTGCGATGACATATGATCGGAGCATCGGCATGGCAGAGGCAGGAAGCGGTAAGTTTCCTATTCCTTACGGATCCGCGAGTCCGACCCGCGGGGCGCCCGCACGGCAATGACCCTCGGCTGTAAGGTTGGAAAAGGCGGATCCCCGGGCCAGATCCGCTGGTTTGACCCGCGGGTCAGCCGAAAACAACTCGCAGGTCATGATGGCTTGACGCGCGAGTGGCCCATATCTCGCGGGTCATGACCCGACCCGTGAGATTTTAAGACGCAATGACCCGAACCGACCCGACCCGCGAGATTTTGAAACCACCTTGACCCGACCCGCGGATCGGGTCATGACCCGTGAAAAGCCCTGACTTTCTGTACCCGCCCGGAACTTCTGTGACTTCTGTATGCCCGTGCCACGATACCCGGAACTTCCGTGAGTTCTCTAACACTTCCATACCCGTCCCCGAAACTTCTGGAAGTTCTGTAAGACTCCCATACCCTTACCCGGAAGCCACAAACCCTACAGAACGTAACCTTGAAATCTTCTAAGCACGTCATCTGAAAGTTCGATAAATTGGGGTCGCTGCTCATCTTTGCAAGCTACGTGGTACACCGGCCGCTCGTTTGTTCTACGGATGTTGTCAGGGTGAAGTCAACAAATTATTGTACTGTTAGCTTATTTTATGTTATAACAAGGGCTCCGCATGGGCGCCGGCGCCCATGCTTCGGGTAGGGCAGGGCAGCACTTCGACAACTTAATAAGGTGTAGCTGTCCGATTTGGCATGCATTGAACTTTAAAGTAATGCCAAGAGTTTAATACGAACATGGGATTATGAAAGTCATGCTTTGACAAAAGAAAAAACGTAATATTATACAACAAAGAAGGCAAGGATAGGCGAAAGTTGGCGTCTGTCGTACAAAAATACCGAAAAGAGTATTATAATTGAGAACCTGCGTCGCCTCTAGGTGAAACAAAAGAGGCCTTGGCATTAATGAAGAGACTGCACTGCTGTCCCCGTGGCAATGGAGGTTCGAAGTTGACAGGATGCAAAGTCGGTTTGCATCAAACGTCGACATGAGGACATGTCAGCCGGCGAGGTTTTGGAAGAAGATTGCTTTGTTTGTTACGTGAAGGCTGTCGCATTGATTGGTCTGCGTGGTCGCGGGCGAGCAGGAAAACGTAGAAGAGGAGGGCGATCTCTCGTTGAGGCGGCGTTGTCTAAGATTGGTGCGGGGATGGCTTTGCTCGTACGGGAGGTTGGCGTAGCGCTTCTTCTCTGTTTTTTCTCGAGAAGGCGGGATATGTGTGTCTGCTGTCTTTTCTTCGTGGGGGCTTTCACGTTGTCGAAATCGGACGCGTCCCCTCAATGCATAATATCCGGAGTGTCTCTACCATGACGACTGCTGATAGTGCCGTGCGTATTTCCTAGAGACTGACATATTATTTACTGGTAGCAATAATAATATACCTTTGCAACATTTTTTTTCTTCATCCCATGTATTATCCCCGCACCACTCTCGCGCTCTCTCCCAGTAGTAACTCAGATCCGGGGTCACATGGCGAGCCCTCCTCCTCCCTCCCCACTTCGGCACGTGCTTTCATTTTTACCGCGAGGAGAATCCAGCATTTTCTTCCTTCGTCGACTCGCGTCGAACCAACCCACGCTGCTAGGCGCTCTCAGCAGTTAGTTGATCCCTGTTTTTTTTTTCTTGCATTTTTGCAAATGAAGTCAAATCTCATCGTGGTGGGTGTCGAACTCAAGGACAACCAAACGTTGGTAGTATTCGAGGGTAAAACCACTATTTATTATTAATAGACCACCTGGGCGGCCGGCTGACAATTGATTAAAACAAAACAGGATATTTGCATAGAGATTACATTCCCTCCCCCATATTGTATGATATTACGATGGTTGACGCGATATGCATAGAATAAAGCGCCAAATACCTAAATATCAGCGTACGCGGAGTTTTAGATATCATGAATAACGAACGACCGCGACGGCAGAGCACGGCAAAGCATAGCGCTTCGCTCTGCTGAGCTAGCGGTGCGCTGCTGAGCTGAGCCGCAGGGCATCGCAGGGCACTCCACGGCGCTTCGTTGCTGTAAGCTATAGCGCTGCGATGGGGTGCTGGGCGGTGTCGAGCTGATGAGCCAAGCCCAGATCTCAGCCGATGAAGCTTCGTCAAGTACAAAACAAATGGTGCGAATCAAAGAAAAGCTAAAGCTGGACCGTTCCGCAACTAATGCACAAGCGGCAAATTAGCGGCAAATGGTAGGAGGTTCAACTTACTAGACAAAAAGGAAGAAAAATCGCGAAAAGGTTCAAAATCGTGTTGGCAGAAAAACCAAGTTTGCAGGAAGCAGCAGCTGAAAGGTCAAGAAACAGGCAATATTTCCGTTGTTGTTGTTGTTGTTGTTGTCGTTCTCACATTAACTCGCATAATCAAGTCCGTGGCCACAGGAAAGGCTCTAGTCACTCTGGAGCTGAGGAATACCCTAGGGGAAAAACACAAACCAAAGGTGGTACACGCATGAATCACAGCTGACGCGGTTCATGCCTCCACCAGAAACATGTAAAAGTGAAATCGGGAGTCAGTCTACGATGTGCCAGGTCCATACCGGTGCATACGTCTCATTACTCGCGCCTGGAAAATCCGACTATACCGCTTGCCACCCAAGAAAGACTACCACGCATATATTACACGTGGTATCTATCACTACGCATACGCACAACAGACGCAAGTCAATTGGCTAAAAGAAACAAACAAAGAAGAGAAAGGAAAGGAAATGGGTGCATGGGGCCAAGAAAAAGAAAAGATATATAATTTTTGGGGGGTCTACTGGCGAGTCTGCCACCAGAACGATGCCACGTGGTTTTTCGACGATCTACAGCAGTACTACGAACGACTTCCGATACACCCACCGAAGCACGGACTACCGGCGAATTACGCGATCGACAGCTGGCTGTGGTTGTCACGTGTCTCTGTGTTGGGGGCCCCTGTGCGCTGCCTCTTGTTGGCTCTGGTTTGGGTAAAACATGCGGTGTGCTCCATGGTCTCACGGCAGCAACACACCAGAATCAGAACGTCCGCTCGTATGACGTATCATTCTTACAGGAAATGTAATACTCGAGAGTATTTTTTTTCTTATTCATAAAACGGTTGTTATATATTGGACAGAGTGATGCGTGTACGACTAAACTTGCCAACGGCACTTGTACTGCACTTTGAGCTATCTGCTGTGGTTCTGGTTGCTACTAGTTGCTGCAGTATGTGCTAGAAGTTTCGCCCTTCGGCTATTGCTGCTGCACCTGATGTTGTGTGTTTGCCAATGTTGTCAGTTGGCGTTCATGCTCGTCGTACATACTGCTGTTCTCACCCAGTACGTACGGGTTTCCTCGTACCTCGACGGCACGACGACGAGCTCAAAACAGAAGGGAGGTGGCATGAAATGGCATGGACAATGGCCACATAGAAGCGAGCACAGCGAGATAGTTCGCTGCGAATCAACCGCACTCGATGCCTACAGCAGAGGCTGCCTGGAGTGTCAGCGGCCGTGCTAAAGCCAGGGCCAAAGGCCGAAGAGACGGCTCTTCTACGTGCTTGGTTTTGTCTCGAGATTCTGTTATATGTTGGACAGAGTGATTCGTGTACGACTAAACTTGCCAACTGCACTCGTACTGCACTTTGAGCTATCTGCTGTGGTTCTGGTTGCTACTGCCACTAGTTGCTGCAGTACGATATGTGCTAGAAGTTTCGCCCTTCGGCTACTGCTGCTGCACCTGATGTTGTGTGTTTGCCAATGTCGTCAGTTGGCGTTCATGCTCGTCGTACATACTGCTGTTCTCACCCAGTACGTGAGGGTTTCCTCGTACCTCGACTGCACGACGACGAGCTCAAAACAAAAAGGAGGTGACATGAAATGGCATGGACAATGGCCACATAGAAGCGAGCACAGCGGGATAGTTCGCTGCGAATCAACCGCACTCGTTCATGCCTACAGCAGAGGCTGCCTGGAGTGTCAGCGGCCATGCTAAAGCCAGTGGAAACATTATTACGTACGGTTTGGAAATGATGCCAATTTCGTAAGTCATGCAGGCGCGTGCAATTAAACACACCTGGTGTACAATCTGTGGCCAAAAATTAGAAAGTTGCACATGCCACCGCAAAATTCCAAACATTATCATGTACCGTTTGGAAATGATGCCAATTTTGTAAATCATTTAGGCGTTGCAGCCATTAAGATTCAACAATTTTTCCAAAATTCCTTCTCGACACTCGCTCGTCTCGCTCGGCGCCCGTCCGCGTTCACGTCGATGTGCGGAGCGGACCCCGAAGGCGGCGCTCGAACCAAGCCATATTCGACCGAGAATTCTAGTTCCGGGAATCGCATACTTAGGCCGAGACAAAAAATTCCTGACCAAAGTCCATGACACCAAGGAATGACTCGATGTTCAAGGAATGATTTTATATATATTTACAAGGGCTTCGTTCGCGGGCGGCTGGGCGCCGCCCGCTACGCTTGCGGAAGGAGGAATGGACATTCAGTAGGAAGGCGGAAAAGAAGCACAAATGGCGCAACTGGCGACTTGAAAATGCCAAGAGGTCCATATATAGTACAACGGTACAGGATAGAGACGATTATGATTATAATGAGTTTGTTATTATCATCCATTTGCCCAGTCCATGATGGGCACGTCGGAGGACTTGCTTGGCATATCCTTCCACCTCTCAGGTAGCACCTGTACACTTATTAATAGCTCTCTCTAAGTCGATCATCAATAATAAATTATCGCAGTGCATAAACACCAGGCACGCGCTTGTCAAGGATAGAGACAGGAAAACTACAACTTAAGATGTAAAGGAGCGCAGTGCCAAAAAAAACATGCTGGAAGCTGGAACTTGAACGCACACACCGCAAACGTGTGAAGTACATTTGTATTCCTGAAAGACGAAGAGCACGCATTTAGGCATAGTTCTCAAAAAACGATGCTGGTATAATAAACCACAACTTAACGTTCTATAAAGAACGTGCTGTCAACATTGCTTCCGAAGGAGCATGCAGGCTTGCTTGGACTCTTCCTCCTCAGCGGAGGTACCCAGCACCTTGCACTCTTGTTTTTTGTCGATGATCTTGTGGATCTGTCCACAAACGTTGAAGCATGGCGGGAGGACGTCGATAAGTATGCGTAAAAAAGTATTGGTACTTCTCTCCAGCAGACGTCGTAACCATCCAAATTATTGGAGCTCCTTTCGTTGTTGGTAATTGTTGTGGTATTGTTGTACTTGCTCTTGGTACTCGGAAAAAGAGCCGCACTTCATAGACTATATCCGCACGCCATCCCCTAGTCTTGAGCAAGAGACATGGATGTCTCGACTCGTGACACACAGGACGCAAGATAAGAGTAGAACGTACCTCGATGTCGAACGCCCTCGTGACACCGTGGGAATGGAATGCGGGATGTATATCGAGCAAGTGGTCGCCTGCCTTCTTCAGGAGGTCACCGACCTTGATGTCGCCGGTGCACTTCGTGTTTATGTCCTCGCCGACTTGGCGGCCCTCGGCGGCTGCTTCGCAGGGCTTCTGCAAACGACAACAACGGATGGGAATACCTTGCGTTCAGTGAATGTTCAAAATAGTAAGGCCACGTAGCTGTCGTCGATTTCCAAAGTTTGAAAGGAAGTCGTACAATTTAACACTGTTGTAATGAAAGCGGTCGTTTATGGGCAAAGCCCTGCCTGGTACCACAACGTTGCTAACACCTATGAAACCACCACTGGGACAGGAACGAACGGGATTCACAGTCGCAACTGGTAAGCGTAAGCCCCGGTACACTGCTATATAAGGCCTACCGGCGGAATACCGACAACGAAGGGTAAGAGACAGTACCTGCTGTATATATTGTTCGGTACTACTCTATTACTGCTGCTATCAACACTATTACGACCGACGTGTACTGCGATTCCTGAAGAGGTTGCGCACCCTACTTGTACTCGTTAATACAAAGAGTTCATGTGGTTGTATGAAAAATGAGTAACAGTAGTAGTACACCGCGTCACTACATGAACAACTCGCTAACCCCAATCACGGGACTGCTCTCCAGCATCAACCAGGTTAACTTCAGCTTCTGTTTACTGCTATATATCAACCTCCAGTGTGTACTGCGACTGGTGCTGAGTTATCATGCTGCTGTGTTATTTATCACTGCATGGACCATTTTTACAACCCTGGCTGACCCCCGTGATGAGACTTGCCCGTTTTCATTGCGTCTTACATGTATAGATACCACGTAGTCGTAGTCGCACATCCAAAACGTGTGTTTACATCACAGCACAAAGCGTCACTGCATGGACCACTTGTCCAACACCCGCTTACCCCGATGACGGGACTGCCCCGTACTCGTAGTCGTACATACATGAAGTGTGTTTGGCTGTACGTATGAAAAAGAAATCGCATCACACAGCGTCACTGCATAGGTCTACTCGTAGACCTGAGTACTTGTACAATTCCCGCTTATACCCCGATGACGGGACTGCCCCGTACACGTATCGTACTCGTACATGCAAAAGTGTGTGTTGTACGCATGAAAAAGAAATCACAGCACACAACTGCGTAGACAACTAGTACAACATGCTTACCCCGACGACGGGACTGCCCTCCGTGACCACCAAGGCGAACTTGAGTTTGTTCAGGCTACGCGTCCCCAAGCACAGCTTCCACACCGTGTGGTAGTTCGACCACGCTGGTGTAGCACACACATGCTACAGCAGACGTTGCAGACAGACACACAAGGTCAAACAATGTAAATTTCAATGTGCATCATTATTGGAAACAGGATTCGCTTGAGTTCGCCAACACCCAAAACCACATACTGGTAGTCTATTGCGCACAACTTGCAGCACACTCAGCCAACACTCAACGCAACACTACCGAAAATACAGGGTGTTGACATCTGGTGTCTTACCTATGTCGCACGGCGCTGAACACACTGACAACGGGAACAAACTCTCAACATCAGTAGTATAGTAGCTGACAGCGAACATCAAATTCCAACAACACGAAGAAATGAAACTCACGTTTCGTCAAGCTCTCAGCTCCTTCGTTAGGGACGCCGATCGAAGGTGAATCACAGGTGTCCGCGTCACACCAGTCACACACACGAGGGTTGTCGCCGCTTCCCCAGTGCTTCTTGTTAAGGTTACATGAAAAGCTTGGCACGTGGAAGGCTCGTCACTCCTGCAGGTGTCGCAGACAGCGTACTGGGAACTCCTGTTTTTCCTATTTCGTGCGATGAGGAAGCCGTCACAACCCTTGCTCGGGCACGGCCAATCAGGATTGCCAGAAGAAGCTGAGTCCCGTTCTTGCCCAACCAGCTTCCACACGCCTGATCCTGAACCTCCACCACCCCTACTGTTGACGGAGCCTCCTCCTGCACTAGCCTTGGTCCGCTTCGCAAATTTCAACTTCAAATTGTTAATGCCGATCCGGCAAATTTCAAATTCAAATTGTTTGCAGCCGTCAACGGCAATTCCCACCCCTACTGTTGACGGAGCCTCCTCCTGCACTAGCCTTGGTCCGCTTCGCAAATTTCAACTTCAAATTGTTAATGCCGATCCGGCAAATTTCAAATTCAAATTGTTTGCAGCCGTCAACGGCAATTCCCTCCCAACAGCCAGCAATTGGCCAACTTCAAAAGTAAAAGTACAAAAAAGAAGTTGCTGAAAAAGCAAAATAAAAATATCAGAGCAAGCAGTAAAGATGAGAGAATGAGAGCTAAGTAAGAATGAGACTAGGGAAAGCAAGGAAGGCAAGGAACTTCGGGACGGTTCTTTTCCCCAGCAACTAATTTTCTTTTCGGCAATTACGGGCTGAGAAGGGCTGAGAGGGGGGAGGATATGCCGAGCGAGACGTCCGAGGGGGGCGAGGTCTAGGTATATAGTTTTATGTTAGGTACTACACGTACTTCAACCCAAGTTACTAAGTTGCTATAATTCTTCGGTGTTAACAACAGCATATTGTTTTGTTTGTACGGGATCCGGCAACTACGGGACTGGACGCTTTTTTTTGTACGGGATCTGGCCACCGCGGTATTCCACGGAACGGGATGTAACCACGACTGGACGTAACGGAATTTGACTCAACGGGATGCAGCCACGACGGGACTCAACGGGATTTTTTGTACGGTATCCGGCCAGCTCGGGACTCCCCCGGCGGGATGCAGCCACGACGGGACTCGACGGGATTTGTGACGAGAGCAACGTCTTGGAGCTTGGTAGCGTGCCAAGCTGTACTCCTGCAGCCGCCGAGTCGGCAGGTGTGGTCACAAGAAGACCATCAAGTCCTACAGACCCGACACCCACGGACCCTTGGCCCGCGGCAGGCGGTGCTACTTCGCTATCAACAGCCTCGTTAGTGTTCTTGCTACTGTATGTCGGTCAGGACCGTGTGTGTGTCGTCCGCTTCGCGCTCGGACCTCTATGAGCTCTCTAAAAACTAAACACAAAAGAAAAGGGTTTCTTTGGTGTTTTGCGACGTTGTACTGGGGGGCGAGGGAGAATACACTACTAAAAAATTAGATTTATACAAGATTCCCCTTTGGAGACGGGTGACGCAAGGCTGAAGGTTTTCATCTATCATTCAATTTTCATTTTTTACATGTATACGTTTCATTGTCCTTTTTGCCTCTTTTTTGGGCACATCTCTTCGTCCTCGCACCTTTATCCGAAACGTCAAGGGAGTGGGCACGATTCGGTCCTTGAGGTCACGTTGCCGGAGGTTTGGGCGCGATCAGTGCAGTGTTTCGCGCGTGGCAAGCCTTTTTAACCTGTTTGGCCTTGGGCACATTTAAGGCAGATGCCCGGGCTTCCGCAACATCCGCACATCCCCCCTATCCCAGTTTCTTTACGTACTTAAGGTTGTTGATGCAAACCTAAAAATATGTGCAAATCATGCGCGCGTACCAGGTAACATTCGGACTATTTTTTGCCCTCTCATGAACACAGCCATGATGAGCACAGTCAACGGGCAGAGAGCACAACGTTACAAAACCAGCGCCCAGCAGCACCAGCAGGCAACACCGTGCGTGTGTGGCACATCCATCTGCGCCGTACTGCTGTGGCTAGTCGATTTTTTCGGGGCCTGCTTCGTGTCTGTAATCGACGACCTGTCTTTTGCTGCTACTGTGGGCGGTATCGTCATTATGGACGAAAATATTAGGACCGTTTGGAATTAAGACTTTTCCATCAACGGTCCTTGAATTATACTTCCGTTCAAAAGTTTGTGTTTCTTGCCCCGCGAGAACACCCAGCCATGTGTATACCACAACAGTGAACATGTAGATAACACAGACAACGCTACAAGCGTGTCCAGCAGCACAAGCAGCATCAGGCGACGTCATGCGCGTCTGGCATATCCATACGTGGTGTACTGCTGTCGTGGCTATGTGCTACATACTGCAGTACGTACAGCAGCAAACCGATGCGTTGGTTCATACTCGAACCTCGCTACATCGCTACAGGCAAAAGTAAATTCGTCTCCTCGAGGGGACGATTTTGAATCGGACGACGATCAAAACAACCTAGAGTGATTTTTCCTGGGTCTAGAGAGCAAACAGGAGTGGATATAGGCGCTGTTGCTCCATGAAAGAAGGCTTCTCTGTGTCGACGACAATAAAAGCCCTACAGTTCCTCATTCCGTGCACTTTCTGCGACGAGCTGGTGGTGAAGGGAGATGATTGCCCATCTTGGCGTGGATCTCTCGTCGGGGAGTCCAAAATCTCGCTCAACAAGGCGAGAAGAGTTCTCTTCTGAAATTGCTGATTCCCATATGAAACACAACCCCCCCATCAAAACCACGATAAGAAGACCGCGCACGGAACAACTGCTGCATGCTTTTTGTTTTCCCGGTTGAAAATCCACTTTTTCTCCATTTATTTATTTTTCACCACCCAAATTTTACTGCATAAGAGTCGCCCTCGCCCTTACGAAAAAGCCCTCATCGTACTCGTGCTGGACACGTGCTGATGGGATTACCACTTATTTACGGCTCTCCACTTTAACGAGGAGAGCGAGCCGTCTCCGGCAGGGTGCCTCCCCACCCCCCGCTTCTCGAGCTGCGGACAATAACGTAGTTTTCGCTACCACCAGGTACATCTTATTTGCATACTTGGATTTCGTTCTTGCGCCACTCCCCTAGGCACTTCCCGGAGGGGGACCTTGTATAATCTATGGTCCAGGTCATCTGTTATAACACCGTTTGTGGATCTGAGCATGAACGTTTTCGGGTCGCAAATCCTGTTTGTCTATCTTATTGGCCCGGAAAAATGTGATTTTTCAGGCTTCCATTTTCGGACATCGTTTTCGGGTCGGCCTCCAACAGAAAAATGGGGTCCATTTTCGGATGAAGGCCATTTATGAAGATGTACTGATTCTGAAAACCGAAAATGGAAGTTTCAGCACCTTCGCAGACGTACTTGACCCGGGGAACGGGAGAGCCGGGTCCGCTCTTTTCAAGTTCGGACTAGCCTTTTTTCGAGACACATCGAATGACGTTTGCCGTTTATTCAGGATATCAGATTGAAACTTTGAAAATATATTGACAAAACAGTTTCGGGTGTATATTTCGCAGTTTCATCCGACAAAATTGCCTGTATTTCGGATTAATGACGTCCGAAACTGATTTTGAGGACACGACGGTGTGTCGGAAAAAAACCAAACTCCTTCTGATAAACTGGCAAACGTCATTGGATGTGTCTCGCAGAAAGGCTAGTCGGCCTTCGAAAAGAGCAGACGCGATTAGCCCTTTCCCCGGGTCAAATACGTCTGTGAAGGTGCTGAAACCTCCATTTTCGGTTTTCAGAATAAGCTTATTGTAAGAGATATCCCCATCCGAAAATGGCATCCGAATTTGGTTTTACACATGTCATGGAAGGCATCATAGTTTGAATATGCCGAAGAACGGCAGGACAATCCGCATCAGCTGCATCTGGTGCTTTGTCTCGCTGCGCACCCGCGCACGCCTTAGGCATCGCGAGAACCCCATGGAAACGAACAGTGATGGTGGCGATGGCGACTGCGAGACTCTGGGGTTGCTCGCAATTGCGGTCGCGAGCTTTGCCAAGCGCAAGCACAATTTGTGGTCGAGGACGAGGACGGTCGCAATGTGGGAGATGCTCTTGAAGAAACACCCAGACTCAGACGGCGAGGAGGAAGGCACCGCCCCCTCGCGTGAAGCGTACGCGTAGTGTTTTTCCCCGTGGGGACTAAAATGCCTACGTGGGCTCAGATGCGACGATGCGAGGCTCTGGCCGACCACCAATCGGCGGAAGCTAAACTCTTTCGAAGGCGCTTTCACGTCCCGTACGTCTTTTTCCTGCAATTGATGAAGGTGGTGAAGGATCGCCGGTGGTTCAAGGCTGGTCCTTTCGACGCCGCGGGACGAGCGGGCATCCCGGTCGAGCTAAAGGTCAGAAGAGAGTCACCGCTCACGTATTCTATCGCTTGGCACGCCATTGTTTCTCTGGCCACAACAGTAGTTGCAGTCATACAATGTACTGTCCAGGTGGAAATGTGGCTTGTTGTGTGCCTGAGGAAGCGTACCTCGCATCTTACATATGAATCGTTCAACGCGCGATTCAAGCACAGCAACACGTCCAGGTTGCTACAAACCGTTACTCGTGCCAAAAATGTATTCGATCGTACGTAATCAGAGGTGGCGGTATAGGCCGGGGCCACGTTGGTGTTTGAATGCATAAGCTATGTTGTTGGACCATCGCTAATCTCCCAGGTATGTTGTCACTTTTTCGCTTGCGCGCTATCAATAAAACACAGCATCTAACGCTGTCCATGTCAACGGTATGTAACCTACGCTGCAAGTGCACGGCAGCGGCGTGTCGTCGTTCGTTGTCCCCACACACAGCGAGCGCCTTTCTTCATGACTGTCTTGCTATGTTCCTATATATTTTTGTCAAGAATAACTGCTGCATAGCAGTACCTTCGGGGCGTGCGAGTGGAGACGAACACGCTTCGGTGCTATTCTGACAATGTTGAGTACACACAGCCACCGCAATATCTCTGACAACAACAGGGTTGTTTTTCCTCCGCTGCGACAGGTGCTAAAAGCCGTTCAGATTGTCAGCCGAGGGAACTGATTTTTGACATCAAACAGTTATCCTTGATAAGGGAGTCGATGACACAGGCGACGTTCCACATGTTCTGCGCGCACTTCGCGCGAGAACTCTACGACGAGCACATCCGTGTACCGTGTACCAGTTGGAGCAGACAAAAAGAAAGCGGTGGACGAGTACAACCGGCTCGGTCTTACAGGGGCGATTGGGTCGACGGGTGTCACCCACATCCTTTGGGGTTGCTGCAAGCACTCCCTTAACCACAGCTACACCGGCAAGGAAGGCTTCCCTACCATCGCGTACCAGGCGACTGTATGTCACTCGGGCCGCGCCCTTACCATCACCCAGGGCTTCCCCGGTGCCTAGAACGACAAAACCATCATCCGCCACGACACGGCAATCAATGCCATCCGATAGAACCCATCTACACGGAGGATACGTTCATCCTCTATGCCGCGGACGGCACCGAGGTAGAGCACACGGGCAACTTTCTCAGTGTGGACAACGGCTACCTGCCGGTGAGTTGACGACATTAATACTTACATTGGCTACAACACGCGCAATAATCTGCGCCGTGGACAACCTGTTATTCGTTTCGTGTCATGCGTGTCGCTGTGTCGTTGTTGTTGTGTTGTTGTTTTGTTTTACTCTTGTGGCAACATCAGAGCTTGAGGCTCCGCCAGGAAACATTGCTCTCGAACCGCTATCATGCTGTAGCTTCATTTCGCCCTTGCCCCCCTCCCTCCCTCTCTCCACCCTTGCCCCCCTCCCTCCCTCTCTCCCTCCCTCCCTCCCCTCCCCTCGCCCCCCCTCCCCTCGCCCTGCCCACCCTACCCTACCCTCGCCTCCCCTCCCTTCCCCTCCCCTGCCCCCCCCCCCCCCCCTACCCTACCCTACCCTACCCCCCCCTATCGACCCTACTCTACCCTACCCTACCCTACCCTACCCTATCCTACCCTATCCTACCCTACCCTACCCTACCCTACCCTACCCTACCCTACCCTACCCTACCCTACCCTACCCTACCCTACCCTACCCTACCCTACCCTACCCTACCCTACCCTACCCTACCCTACCCTACTCTACCCTACCCTACCCTACCCTACCCTACCCTACCCTACCCTACCCTACCCTACCCTACCCTACCCTACCCTACCCTACCCTCCCCTACCCTACCCTACCCTTCCCTCCCCTCCTCTCCCCTCCCCTCCCCTCCCCTCCCCTCCCCTCCCCTCCCCTCCCCTCCCCTCCCCTCCCCTCCCCTCCCCTCCCCTCCCCTCCCCTCCCCTCCCCTCCCCTCCCTCTCCCCTCCCCTCCCCCTCCCCTCCCCTCCCCTCCCCTCCCTCTCCCCTCCCTCCCCTATCTCCTCCACTCCCCTCCCCCCCCCCCCCCCCCCCCCCGACGCTCCCCTCCTCTCCGCTTAACTCGCCTCCCCTCGCCTCCCATCCCCTCCCTCCACCACCCCACCCCACCCCATCCCCGGCTACGTACGCTCTCTTAATAATTGTATTGGGTTCTTTCAGTGGGGATCCCTCATCGCTCCCATGGAGTGCCCCCTCACGAACGCTGCGACTGCGTGGAGCAACAGTCTGGAAAGCTTGCGGAAATATGAGGAGTGCCTTTTCGGCGTCTTGAAAGGCCGCTTCAGAAGCTTGAAGCTTCATCTCCTCTACCGCAACAAAAATAGAATCGACAACATGTTGTTCTGCTGCTGCATCTTGCAAAAATTGTTGCACGCGATGGATGGACTGGACACGTTTGAGGCGGGGGTGGAGTGGGCAAGTGGATGGCGATCACGATACCTGATCTCACGACCCTTACGTGGACGTGCGCCCGTTCTGGAACCAGGGGGCTGAGTGCAAAGACCAGGTATATCAAGCACACCGACTACTGACTGATCGGCTGATCGCCCACTACGACTACCGTAACACCGTCTTCCACGACGTCGAGTGGCTGAGTCGTCCTTGGGCTCCCGGTGTGTAGGTGTTTATGTGTGTGGTCACCGCTGCCCCTGCCGCGAGTTGTGTTCGTCTGGGTGAGGTTCTCGTTTTTTGTCGTCAGTTTGTGGGCGGAGTCCCCTACAGCTGCAGCTGCCTTCATATATTTTTTCAAGACTGTCAGTTTCTTGTACTCTTTGGCGGGCATAGTTTGGTCCTAATGTGGCCGACCCTGCTCTGTAGGGTTGTCGCGCTTTGGCTTCGAAGGCGCACGGTGGCCTGCTGTTGTTCATATCGTGTTTTCTGCTTGGCGGCGTGAACGTATTGTACATATGCTTCAAAACTTGGATCGGTGTTGCTGCTGCTGCTATGGTGCGTTGTTCGTGCCCGTAACATGTTGATATTCCTGTTGTTTTGTTTTTGCGTTCGTCGCGTACTCTACCGATGTTGGCGCGGTGACGGACTCGTTTATTATGGTGTTTGTTTCGTGCTTGTAGGGCTGCAGTAGTTCGCCTTCGACCGACCAGGGTAGCCCCCCGATGCCGTGGTCGTGGTTGTTTGTGCAACTATACGGGATGTTTTTGGTACCTTCGTTGACATGTTTTTTGTTGCTGCCTTGTAAGTCTTATTTGGGCACATACACTTGTTGTACTGCTAGACTCGGAGGGCGTAATCCCCTACCTCAAGCAGCAGCCGCAAGCATGCGTGGTCGTCTGGTTAACCGTACGAAACTACGTATTTTTTTCTTCGATGAAACATGTTGCTGAGGTCGAGAGCACTTTATTTTTGTGTATCAGCTTGTCGTTCTGACGGGGCCCAAGGATGTCATCTGCCCCTTCTCTTGCGGCAGTCGTATTATTTGTTTTCGTTTTGCATGAGCGTGTCGTACTTCCCCTTTGAAGGCGTGTCTTTTCGGAATTAATGCTGCGGGTATAGATACATGGAGGATTATCCAGAGGTTGCACGAGAGCAGCCGAAGGGTCCGATTTAGAGCAGGTTTTTAGTAGTCTTCGAGATAAATCGAGCTGAGGTCCCCCTCTCGGCGCGCTATTTCCTGGATGCGCCTCATCTTGCTCGACTCTCCGGACCCTGACGGGGTCGGCCTCGGGCGTTCCCGCTTCGTGTGGCCACAGCTGGTGCAAATTCGTGTTTTTTCGAAATTTCTGTTTCGAAAATTGAAGTGCGCAGTCATTGGTATATAAACACAAAAAAATGGCTCTTCAGTAACCGTACAACATAAGTTGTTTGAGGGGTAGCCCCGAACAATTGTTGATCGACGTGGCGCGAGTTCGAATCTCAGGTCAAATCATGTTTCTTTTCAAGTTTGTTTCTTTGTTTTCTTTTCCCTGGGTTCGATCCTCGGTGTGTACATTATTCCATACTCTCTCGACTTATGCTTTCATCCCCCCTCTTTTTTTTGTTCTTTATGTACCGACTCGAAGCAAAGTGAAAATATCATTGTATACCTATTATTATACAGTGTTGCTTGCTGTTGTTGAATTGCCGCAGCTGCCGCACCTGCTGTTGTTGAAATGACACGTACATCCTGGTTATAAACAAAAAAAGATGGGGCATGGAATATCTGGCACAGCAGTAGTTGCTTGGTTGGGGTACACGGGCACAATAAACCCATGGCAGTTTTCGTGTTCGTTAGTACCGTGCTGCGCAGTTGCTTAGTTGAGATACACTGGCAGATAACTCATATGTGGGACAGTGCTTGCTTTGTTGAGATACGCTGGCGTACAGTAGTTGCTTGCGTGATATACACGGGCATATAACTATGGCATAGTTGGAGTTCCATTAGTACTACTGTGCTGCGCGACGGGGGGGCGTGGGAATTCTGGCACAGCAGTTGTTTACTTGGGATACACTAGCACTAACCCAGAACCATGGCAGTTTTTGGGGGTTCCACTATAGAACTGTGCTGCGCGATGATGGGGCATGGAAATATCTGGCATCAATAGTAGTAGGTGTGTAGTTGGGATACCCCGCACAGAACTATTGGCAATTGGGTTCAAACCACGATGATCACCATCATTGCCTAATACCGTCCGTTATTTTTCGCCAAGGGATATGATGGCACAACAGTGAGCGGTAGTTTGGCTTTGATACCCGCTCATTGAAGCAGCAGCAGCTGTGGTCGTGGCGGTAGTGGTGGGAGTAGCATTACTACTGTGTTAAGACACGTCTGTGACTCGCCGTGTATGGGATATTCAGTGATGGCGTCGTGTCCATGCGCCATTTTCACATAAATAATAATAAGTCTGCTGCGTTTCACTTTTCTTTTGGCTTTCTTGCCAGATGGGAGGTTGGTTGCACGTTTGACTTCGCCTACTTTTTTTGGCTGTTGGTCCCATTCGTTCGTTGCCTTTTGAACTCCCCGTTATTTATTTGTCCTGTTATGTCAACCTGTTTTTTCTGATTTCCTCAACCCCTTGGCAGCACGTTCTGTCACTTTTTTTTATTTTCCTAAAGCCCTTGGCAGTACGTATTAATTGTGCCTTTTTTTGCCTGTTTGCCTTTCACATCCCCGACTATACGGGGCATGCATGGAGCCGCAGGCGGGCGTCAGCCGCCGCGGCTAAGCCCCCCTTGTAAATGCGTGGATGATTATTCAGAGCTTGCACGAGAGCGGCCGAAGGCTCCGGTGTAGACCAGGTTGTAAGCCGTCTTCGAGATAACTCGAGCGGAGGTCCCCACCTTTCGCCGCACTGTTTGCTTGATGTGCATCAGCTTGCTCGACTCTCCCGGCTCTGCAAGGGTCGGCGTCGGTCGTTCTCGCTTTGTGACGTGGTGGCCAACGGTGAATTGCATTTTTGCAAAAATTCCGTTCCGGAGAGTCAAGTGCAGAGCCATACGTATAGAAACACTACAATCTCGTTTCAATGCAAGACAGTGACAGGAGTACAGTAGTTCAGCAGGTAGACACGCACTGTTCGCAGTCACCAGTCGCGGGTTCGAAGCCGACTATATTCCCCCCACCCCCTTCTTTTTTGTGTTTTTTTTCTTTGCTCTGCTGTTTGTGCGAGCCTCGAAATGTATATTTGCACGATAGAGTTCTGTAGGGTTTGTGGATCCCAGGTAAGGCTATGGGGGTCTTCCAGAACTTCCAGAAGTTTCGGGTACGGGTATGGAAGTGTTACCGAACTTCCAGAAGTTCCGGGTATTGTGGCACGGGCATACAAAACTCACAGAAGTTCCGGGCGGGTACAGAACGTGATGTACCCGTACCCCGGGTATTGTGGCACGGGTCTTACATAACTCACAGAAGTTCCGGGTACGACTATGAAAGTCTTGCAGAACTTCCAGAAGTTCCGGGTACGGGTATGAAAGTCTTTCAAAGCTTCCAGAACCTGCGGGGATTGTGGTATTGTGGCACGGGCGTACAGAACTTCCAGAACTTCCGGGCAGGTATACACATGCTGTACCCGTACCTCGGGTCTTTGCGGCACCGGCGTGCAGAACTTCCAGAAGTTCCGGGTAAGGGTATGAGTGTCCTGCAGAAGTTATAGAAATTCTTTGTAGGGTAATACCCGGGGTAAAAACCCCGGGCATGGTTTTGTGTGTACCCTACAGACAGGACGGAAATAGAAAGTTCGGGTACGGGTATGAATATCGTACATAACCCGCAGATGTTTCGGGTAGGGGTAGGGTTGTACAGGATTCACAGAAGTCCCCGGTGCGGGCGATTCCGGGTAAATACCCGCCTCAAAAGGGGCAAAAAAAAAGATCAAATTGACTGGTAAAAAAAACACGATTGACAACGCACATCCTATTACTGCGATTGGCATTCTGCATAATACACTGATGTACTCATAGAAAATAACACGTACGTCTACTACTATTCTGCTGTAACACAGATCATACTATAGCGTACCCCGCTGTGGCGCCTAAAAAAAAATGGCGGTCGCAAGCCCAATTTTTCCACTAGCTCGATAAGCCAAGTGCGACGACAAAGAAGAAACAAAGCCACCGAGAACACAGACTAGATCAAGACTTCGATGATACGATAGCGAGATCTGCATTATTCTGTTCGGAAAATAAACATTGACAATACGCAATACGTCGTTTCCCGATAGGAAGAAAAAAACGCTGTTGTTTTCAATTCGATTCATAAAAGAGAATAATTTCGATCCAAGAGTGTCCTTCGTTAATACGTTAATAGGCGCCCTTAGAAACGGAAGAAATATCAACAACAGGTGCTCGTATTGTATGATACGTACTGCTTGCTGTATTCGGTGTTCGGTTTGTGTGACTGACAAAACATGACATCCTCATTAATACATAATGCACTTTTCGGATTAAACCTGAATGAATACAGAGCTCCCCGGGCGTATGAATGTCGTACAGAACTTTCAGAAGCTCCGGGTACGAGTATAAATGCCCTACAGAACTTACGTAAGTTCTTTGTAGAGCAATGCCCGGGTTAAATACTCCGGATACGGTTTGTACGTACCCTACAGTACACAACCTTGTAATATTTGTTTCCCCTTTACTTTTTCGATTTTATTTTTTTGCCCTATTTGTATTTGAGCCTCGATGTGTGTCCAATATTCCACGGTTATGTTCTGTAGGGTTTGTGGATGCCGGGTAAGGGTATGGGCGTCTTGCAGAACTTCCAGAAGTTTCGGGCACGGGTATGGAAGTTTCACATATCTCACAGAAGTTCCGGGAGGGTACGAAAAGTGCTGTACCCGTACCCTGGGTGCTGTGACACTCACAGAAGTTCCGGGTACGGGTATGAAAATCTTGCAGAACTTCCAAAAGTTCCGGGTATTGTGGCACGGGCGTAATACTTACAGAAGTTCCGGGTACGGTTGTCCTACAGAACTTACAGAAGTTCCGGGTACGGGTAATATCCGGATAAATGCGCACCCGCTCTGGGGAGGAGTTTGATTTGAAGTGCAAGATTCCATCCAACTTGCATGGCATGTTCTAACTGGGCCGAAGTCCCCGAGGCAATTCGTCGTGGCTTTCAAGGGCATTATAGACAAAACCACCACCGAGAGAGGCGATACATCGTGAACCTTGATGAGTGGCGACCGGGGCAACAGCCGCTCTCACAGCTACTGTTCTGTAACAGATCATACCATAGCGTACGCCGGTGTGGCACCTCAAAAATATCAGGGCTTTTTACGGGTCGGGAAAAATCTCGCGGGTCGGGTCGGGTCGGGTCGGGTCAGCTGACCCGACCCGACCCGCGAGATTTTTGAGACGTCTTGACCCGACCCGACCCGACCCGCGAGATTTTCGAGACGTCTTGACCCGACCCGACCCGACCTGCGAGATTTTCGAGACGTCTTGACCCGACCCGACCCGACCCGCGAGATTTTGAAATCGTCCTGACCCGACCCGACCCGCGACAATCCGAGTGACCCGCGAGATTCGGGTCTTCTGGCGGGTCACGTTAACTTGACCCGTGACATTTCTCACAGGTCAAAGTCAAAAAGTCACGGGTCAAAGCATGTATACCTCGGTCGGTTGGTTGGTCCTTGGTCCCTCGTACTTTTCCCAGTATGTCGTGTTCTCTGCGTTTTTTACCGGCATTGTTTGCAGCTGATGATTATGTCATGTGGTGTGCGCGCGAGAATTAGGAAAGAAACCGCAATCCACATGCATGGACATGCCCGTACTGTTAAACCACCGGGTCGACCCGACGAGCGACCCGACGAGCGAGCTAGTTATAAGTTACAAGTGCAATCTCCGGCCCCGGCAAGCAGCCTAGCTGAGCCGCCTCCGGCAGCAAGCCCACAACTGGGGCAGTGGATCTGCCAGCAGGGGCTGCGATCCGCGAGGATGCGTTGTCTGCTGCTGGTGCTTGCTGCTGCCATGGTGCTGCTGCTGTGCTGCTGCTACTGCTGCTGCTTGCTGCTGCTGTTTCGACAACGGCTGCTCATCTTCTTGCTTTTTTACGTTTGGTCACATTTCGTACTGGTGTGATAATTCTCGAGCTAGCTCCTACTATTACTACTGCTGTATCTATCTTCTATCTGTGCATTCTCCAGCCCCGGCAAGCAGCCTAGCTGAGCCGCCTCCGGCAGCAAGCCCACAACTGGGGCGGTGGGTCTGTCAGCAGGGGCTGCGATCCGCGAGAATCCGGGGTCTGCTGCTGGTGCTTGCTGCTGCCAGTGCTGCTGCTGCTGCTTCGACGACGACTGCCCTTCCTTGCCTTTTTTACGTTTGGTCACATTTCGTAATGGTATGACCGTAATATTACTACTGTTGTTACGGATTCAGCAGGTATACGGGATTCGCGTCACACTGTTGTATGCCTGGGTACGAGTAGCTAGGGGTACTGCCTGGTGATTATCCTGCACGCTGTGATGACATACGATCGGAGCATCGGCAGGAGGGAGGCAGGAAGCCGAAAAAATGTTTGTATTTTATTGGCGGACCCGCGGGCCTGACCCGCAGGGCGCCTGCACGGCATCAACGTGGCTCTCAGCTGTAAGTTTGAAAAAGGCGGATCCGCCGGCTAGATCCGCGGGTTTGACCCGCGGGTCAGCCTAAAACAACTCACGGGTCATTATGGCTTGGCCCGCGAAGTGACCCGTATCTCGCGGGTCATGACCCGACCCGACCCGCGAGATTTTGAAAACCTCTTGACCCGACCCGACCCGACCCGCGAGATTTTGAAGCCTTGTGACCCGACCCAACCCGACCCGCGAGATTTTGAAAACCTCTTGACCCGACCCGACCCGACCCGTGAGATTTTAAAACGTAATGACCCGACCCGACCCGACCCGCGAGATTTTGAAACCCCCTTGACCCGACCCGCGGGTCGGGTCATGACCCGTGAAAAGCCCTGAAAAATGTCATGGCGGTCGCAAGCCCAGCTTTGCCACCAGCTCGATTTGCCAGGTGCCACAAAGAATCGAAGCTACCGAAAGCACAGAGGATAGTTCAAGACGTCGATGATAGCTGCATCGCCCATGCGTTGCCGAGGCAGATCTGCATTATTCCGATCGGAATAACACGTTGACAATACGCAATACGTAGTTTCCCGATAGGAGCCAAATTCGTATGTTTCCACCACGGATTCATAAAGGAATATTTTCGACTCTAAAGTGTCCTTCGTTAATACGTGCCAACGAAAGAAACGTGAACAGGACCTAGGTGCTACTATTAATATTGTGTTTTATAAAAACAAAAATACACTCCAGCTGTGAGATCGAAGATTAAGATTTCGTCGAAACTCATCTTTGCAAGCTGTCTGATACTCCGATCGCGCGTATTACGGGGGGTGTGCCCTCACTAATGAAATACATCGGCGATTCCACTTGGTACTACAGTAGTGTAGCTTGTACCAAGGTCAACAGGGTGATGTTAATCAATCTGTGCGCGGAAACTATAAAACCCGTTTTTGAGGGGGACAAAATCTTACAGCTGTTGCAGGAAATGCATCTGTTTATCAAGTATACCCTGTAAGTCGTATAACCAGTGAGGGGAGGGCGAAAAGACTTGCGTGGGATACTCGGGCGACTGAACGGCGCCCCCCCTAGGCTGGTCTTCCTTGTTGTGGGGTCGTTCTTCATCCCTCCGAGCAGCTTCCCCGCGTCTAACTACCAGTACAGCAGCAACGAATTCCTTATGGAGACGACGGCGCTCTTCTTCTGGCAGGGTGGCTCCGATATTGGGGTCCGTTTCGCTCTAGCCCCTAGCACCGGTTATCTAGTCGTACGATATATGCTAGCATATCTAGCCACCGCTCTTACTGCGTTAGAAATGTCTGATCGAGTCTGGGTTGACAGCCACATTAGTGAGCCGACCAATTCACGAAACGGCCAGTTTCCTGGTGCTTCATCCTTGTCGAACTTCGCAAGTTTCGTGCCAACCGGGAGCGGGACACTCTTACCAAACTCTATCCCGTGTTCATCCGCCAATTGTTCAGCGAATGTCTGCTGGGAAATATTCAACACCCCCTTCACCCAGTCCCTCTCGTAAAAACATCCCGAGTACCAACGCAACTCTCCCAGATTTTTGACCGGGACCATTTGATTCAAATCCCTGCCAAACTGGTCACACCTTGCCTTCTCCCCCACGGCAAAGATGTCGCCGACATGTACCACTATAGTCATCACTACACGACCTACCTCCATCAACCAGAAAACGCATGCATCAGCAAGGCACTGCACAAATGCCAAACTCGATAAGCACCTAGTAAGATGTGCGTGCCATTGCCTCGATGCGAGCTTCAAGCCATACAAGCTCTTGTTCATTCTTACTATCTTCACTGACACCCTACCGCAACCCTGAGGCAAACGCATGTAAACATTTTCCTCGAGGTCAGACTGCACGAAAGCCTGCTCAATATCAAAATGGCACAAGTCAAGATCCAGTTCGCACGCCATTGCTGCCAACAACCGAGCACTCGACACAGCAACGGTGGGCGCAAACAGTTCCCCGAAACCAATGTTCATTCTCTGCTCATCCCCCCGCGCTACAAGTCTCGCTTTGGTTTTCGTGGGCCAGCCGTACTCATCAGCTTTCCAGTCAAAAACCCACATTGCATTGATGTAGCTTTCCACTGATTGCCACGCCGGCTCAAAAGTCCCCGCATCCAGCAGCCCATGAAATTCCCGCCCCGCCGAATCCTTCCAAAGATGAGCGTGCTCCGATCGCATAGCCTCCTTGTGGCTCCTTGGTACCTTGAGGTCAGAGGCGCAACAGTGTGGCAAGTCCGGCGGTTTGTATGGCGGCCGCTGGTCGCCCAAGGTCACTTGGATGTCCTCCCGAGTGGCGAGCATTGCCGCCATAGCGCATGGGATCCCCCTGTTCCCCCCAACCGGTGGTGCCTCATCGCGGTCCTCAACGGGAAATGACGGCTGCCCGCGGCCTCCAAACCTCGGCGGCTTGTTGCGGCGGCCGGCGTCGACGGCTCCATTCGTAGTCACCATCGACAGCAGCGCATTCTTGCTCATCATCGACACGAGCCCGACGCTATGATGAAGCCCCTGGTCGCTTGGTTTCACAGTCTTTGAGCGGGTACGGCCAGATATCCGCTGCGGCTCCGTGTGCGTGTGCGGTCGCGGCAGGGTGACAGCGGAAGGCATCGGTGAGCTCTGAGATGGCGGTAACGGTGGCGGCGGGGGCTGGAGCAACGGCGGCAGTGGCTGTAGCTCTGATGACCGAATCGGTGGTAGTGGTGGCACGTAGCAGATGTTGAACATTGGCGTTGCCGGCCCGACGGCGTTCACTGATCCCTCCGCGATCGCCGGCGCCGGCGATGGCAGCACCGGCGTACGAGGGACTGTCCACACCACTTCGCTGGTGTAGCAAATACTACCCGTCGAGGCCTTGATGACCTTCACGGCGGACGAGGGATGGTTGTGGCCGTTGTTAAAAAAAATAGCACAATTCCGATTGAACGTCGGATTTAGTGCTTCGGTCCACCCGCATCATGCCCCCCTGAAAGAACGGCACCACCTGCAGAGCCGGTAGTCGCGAGAAGAAAACCTCGTACGGCGAACGCCACCCGGTGTTGGCCTTGGTCGCCGATCGGTTAAAACAGTCCGCAGCCCAAAGAAGAGCCTCCAGCCACAGACGGTTACCGTTGGCGCCGAGGTTGGGGATGCAGGTCGACGCCGGGGAACATCCGCCGGATCTCGCGACGGGCCGCATGACCGCCCTTCATGGCTCGCCAGATCGCGCTTTCGACAACCGCGTTCTGTTGCGGCTTACCCGGGGCCGTGTGTTCACGGCGAATCCCCGCGGAGTCGCAAAACTCCACGTAGTCGCGGCTGGCGAATTCTCCACCGTTGTCCGCACGGAAGCAGTGCGGCCGCCCTATGTTGTTCATGTCGGCGACGAACTTCCGCACGTACGTGGTGGTCTCTGACTGTTCCTCGTCCCGTACGGCCGCATCCACCTCGAAGCGCTGTCGACGAGCATGATCAAGTAGACGGACCCGCCCACGGACGCCTCGTAGGGGCCAGCCAGGTCGATGTGCACCGTCTCCATGGGCTTCCCCGCGTGCGATGTCGTCCTCCGCAGCACCCCAGCCCGCACCCCCTTTGCCTCCAAACACCCACCACACGGTTGCAGTACTCCCGCCAAGGTCACACCATGCTGCTGAGCCGTTTCCCTCAACAAGCGTTCATTCAAGTGGCCGGAGGAGACGTGAAAGTGGTCAATGTCTATACTCTTGTTGGGTTTTCCAACAGCAAATGGGCCTCTACCCGGAGCGAGTACAGCAGCAGCAGTCATGCCTACGCTTCCAACGTGAAGTTCATGCCAGTCCGTCTCTGAAAGAGCTTGCGCTGCCGCAGCATTAAGGGGGACAGGGAAAAAGTCCGTGTGCAAAGCGTCATCTTGACCATGCATTAGTCTAACATCCGTGAATACGCTCATATCTGTCTTCTGCACGCCCGGGGCAGCGACAAGATGTCTAACCCTAACCGCTCCTGGCTCTACTTTGGGGGGACTCACAGTAGACGCCTTATGGGCACACTGCACCGATGGTCCTACACGTGGTTCATCTGAAGCCGGGGGGGGGGAACCAGAAACCGCAAGTACTACACCACGAGTGGTGGGCAGAAAACCTGAATCGGTAGGTAGTACGTCGCTAACGACGGGCGGGACACCATTGTCCGCAAACACTACCCCTTCTACACTATGAAGGGGAAGGGGGTGGGATCCAAAATCCGAGGGCCTTGCCCTCTCTGTAGGTACTACGTCGCCAACGACGGGCGGGAAACCATTGTCCGCAAACACTACCCCGTCTACACTATGGTGGGAAAGGGGGTGGGATCCAAAATCCGAGGACCTTACCCTACCTGTAGGTACTACGTCGCTAACGACGGACGGGAAACCATTGTCCGCAAGCACTACCCCTTCTACACTATGGTGGGAAAGGGGGTGGGATCCAAAATACGAGGGCCTTGCCCTATTTGTAGGTAGTACGTCGCTAACGACCGGCGGGAAACCATTGTCCGCAAGCACTACCCCTTCTACACTATGGTGGGAAAGGGGGTGGGATCCAAAATCCGAGGGCCCTGCCCTATCTATATCGAAGGGGGAGGGGGGGGGTCGACACCGGGCACACGAACCTCAGAGGAAAGGGGGGGGGGGGGGGGGGCACCAGACATGGCAGGTACAGCAGCAAGTTTTGTACTTGGCGTTGGGTCAAGGCGGGTCGCGAACAAAGATGATCCAGTTGAGTCACCTGGGAAAGTCAAACGCCCATCAAAAAGATGTGCGCCATCCTTGTCAAAAGTAGTTTGCTGACGTGCTTGGGCATCATGCAATGAAAACAGGTTAAAACCGATCCCTTCCGTGACGTATACCTCGCGCAATTTGACATGAAAGTCGGTTTTTGAGTGCATTTTAAATTTCAAGCTGCCTACACCTAGCACTCGCATCGCTCTCCCATCACCAATCAACACCTTCTCCTTACCAGGGGGAATCGCGACCCAATCATACACATTGCGTGGATCGTTAGTGATATGGTTCTCGGCTCCGTTGTCGGAAACCCAAAGCTCACTGCCTCTCGGGCCTAACCCACGCCCCGCTACAGCAGTCACACTGTGCGACTGGCTGGCAAGCCCTATCCCATTCATGCTTACTCTATTTGTATCACACGAAAAATCAGACTTGCCTTGTGGCACCGAGCGTGCCATCAGTAGATGCAGCGCGGCCTGAGGAGACGAAGATGCTCCGGGAGAAGGCGAAGAGGAAGAGGACGCGGCATGGCTTGCAAGGTGCTGATGCTGCTGGAATGATGGCGGTGGCGGCTGCTGCCCGTAAGTGTACGGTGCCATCTGTTGCTGGTACTGCGCCGGCGGAGGTAGCGGTTGCTCGTAGTAGGGCCCCACGTGCTGCTGGTACTGCACCGGCGGCTGTGGCTGTTGCTCGTAGTAGTACCCCTGCTGCTGCTGGTACTGCTCCGGCGGCTGTGGCTGTTGCTCCTCCTCGTAGTGGTAGTAGTCGTCGCCATTGTTGTTGCTGTCGTACTTTGCGGCGGCGTTAGTGTCGGCACTATATGCGAGCAGAGCATTGCCGTAGGCGGCGGCAGCGGCGATATGTGCTTGACCGTATGAGTGGGGCCATGGCTGCTGGTAGCCTGGCGGCCCGGGGGCGGTACGCCTCGGGCGAGCTGGCGCAGGTCCGGCGGACCCCGGGGGGGGGATCGGGTATCCTGGATCCACTCGCCACGCGCAAAACTGATGCGTGTGGCCCAACTCATTGCAGGTTTCGCATCGTTTGCGAGGGTCAGCCCCATGTATCGGTGGCTGGTTACCAAAAGGACGGGGAAGGTTCGGCGGGTATCCGGCATAATTATATCCGCCGCGGGGGGGGGGGTACGATGGCAAACCTTTCCCCCTACCCCCGACCGGTGGCGCACGCCCACCGAGATACCTTCCGCCGCCTCCTCTTAAAATCAGTGAACGCCGCCGATCCCTCTACCTCCAGCTCCCCACTGCTGTGGCCCTTCGTTACAACCCCCACGCCCGCGACCGCTTGCGTGCTGCTGCTGCTGCTGTCCGCCTTTGTTGCCGTTCCTCCTGCTTTTTCCACGGTCTCCTCGTCCCCCTCTCCCGCCATTTGGGTCACCCCCGTTTCCCCGACCAGACCAGTCGGGAACAACGAGAGCGTGTCCCGTCGCGGTCCTCTTCTCCTCCTCCCTCGCCATCTCCATCTCCCCGTATGCATTTAGCACCACATCTGCGAGTACTTTGCATGTCAAATCTGCGTTCGACAGCAAAATGCTCTTTTGCACTCCGAAAACATGGGAAAGGTTACGGGTAAAATGTTGGTTGGCATCAACATCAGAGAATGTGACCCCATGCAGTGCAAGCCGACTTCTTAGTACACTACCGCGCGCAAAATACTCGTTGGGGGGTTCGTGTTCCTTCATCCGTAGGCTATACCACGATTGAGTGAGCCTAGCCTTCTCAGCGGCAGCCTGTGGAGCACAGTATTTCTTGAATATGGACCAACCCTCGCTGGGTGAACCAGCTGCGATGATCAGTTTCAGAATGGTGGGGTACGAAATCTGGTTGATTAATATCTTCCAAGCAACACGTGCCCTGGCTACGGCCTCCTCTCCGAACTCCCTGTTTAGCGCCTCTGGGCTAACTCCTGCAGACGCTACCTTGATAGGTACACCCCTCTCTACCGCATCTAGGCAACTCTCCTCCCCAAAATGAGCAAGCATCTGGTTTACAAACACCATTACCGTTTGCTGAACCTCCTCTCCATTTTAGAACATTCCATCGAACACTTTAGGTCTAATACTACTGCTGATACGATACGTGCCTGGCAGTGGGCCTGTTGCCCATTGATGCTGCTGTGCTCGTGCTGGGACTTGCGTGGGATGCTCGGGCGACTGAACGGCGCTCCCCCTAGGCTGGTTTCTTGGTTGTGGGGTCGTTCTTCATCCCTCCGAGCAGCTTCCTCGCTTCTAACTGACAGTACAGCAGCATCGAATTCCTCATGGAAACGACGGCGCTCTTCTTCTGGCAGGTTGGCTCCGATATTGGGGTCCATTTCGCCCTAGCCCCTAGCACCGGTTATCCAGTCGTACGATATATGCAAGCATAATCGATGAACCCAGGTGTTAAGGGCGCAAGTAGGCTCGCGGAGACAGAAGTCACGCAATCCGGAGAGCCATCGAGCTGGAGAGAGAGGAGCAAAGTATAGTTTTGAAGAGTTTTGAAGTGCGGCTTTGGGGCTTTTCCTCCCCAGCCACGTGGTGGCCCCAATCATAAGAGATTGGAGACCACATACAATTTTATTATTATCTCTCGGGGGACCAACCTGGTTCCGCCGCATCTTCGAAGTTGCGTTACGGTTCACAAACCACAAATAATATCCCAATCAGGCTTTGATACAAGCACAAACCAACAAACCCCAACCCCAACTCCAACCCCAACCGCAACCGCAACCGCAACCGCAGCCACCGCCACGACCACGACCACAACCACAACCACAACCACGACCACGACAACAACCACAGCCACAACAACAGCCACCACAACAAAAACCTAGGACCCCTCCAGCCGTCTGTCATATGCACTCCTCCAGCCGTCTGTCGCATGCCATACCTGCATTGTGCAGGTAATATTTGATATTATGATGAAATTCAAATTAACGAATTAACAAGGAGTGGTTATTCAATTGTAAAGTGGGCGCTGCAGTAAGTACACTGCTTGTACTTGACAAGCACGGCAAACACACGCCATCAACGAATTGTGTGTGTTGTCGTCACACTAACCATTATTTTTACCCAACGATATCAGTACACCCATTGTCCGTACTGATTCTTCATCCTAGAGAGGTACGAATTCTGTGGTCGCAGACTGCGAGGCAGAGTAAACCAAACAATCGCAGTTTTCTCTTTGACGATGTAGACGTAGGCTCTTTGTTTCTTACCTCGGTGCATGCCTTCGTTTCCAATGGCTGGGTTCAGCCGTCCCAGCCCATCCCAAGCCCGACACTCTCGTCCTCGATGTCGTGGCTTTCGCTTACCCACGCGATGCCCAGCCTCTCCCCTCATCACGCTGCACTTATTACGTTCTCCGTTGTGGCGATGCTCCTCCTTTCCTCCGCAAGCAAGAAAAACGAAAGAAAACAAGAATAAAGGAAAAATACATCACAATCCAACAATGGGAACAGAATGACATCAAATGCTCCTATTAATAGTACAATACGACGCAAGTTCAGTCGATTTTATATCAGAACGACATCATCTACGCTATACGCTTTTATTTACTTAATCCTTCTAGCACCGCACTCCCGATATGGGGACAAAGCGTTTGGAACTAGACTGTGGAAACTATATGAGTTGGAAATGGGTATGTACACAACTTGTACCCCCGTCAAGAGTACTTTGTATTTTGTGTCTGGCCAAGCAGCTCTTGCCCTCTTTCTCAAAATAATTAATAAGCAGGAGAGCGATCCTCACAACTACCCACCTGATGCCTCAACGAGCGCCTCTGCGCGCTGACTCATTGTCTGTGCTGATCTGCTGCTCGCGGCAACATCCAACTTCCACTCTAGACTGCGTCGTGATCCTTCTGAAAATATCTGATCAAAGCCTTCGTACCATTGTGAGTGCACAGGGCACACTCGTTGCCTTCTCCGCGTTTAAGGCAGCATTGGACGTTCTCGCCATGGTTCGGCCTGGACGGAACCGCCGGTGAAAACGTCGCAAAGGGGGGTCAGACAGGGGACATCTTTTGGCCGAAACTTGCAGCGACATTCACCTTTGCGGGTGTCGGTTGTCGAACCAAGGATGAAGCTTGCTGCTGCTGCAGTAGCATGGGAAGCCGCCACCAAAAGATAACTTTTCACGCGCCGGTGCGGGGTGGGGTGTGGCGGTTTGTGACAACGCAGCTGGGTGGCGTGCACGGTTTGGCACGCCTTTCCGGGTTTCCTGTGTATTTGTGCTTGCAATTTCGTATTTTCTATTTTCGGACGTTCGTAGTTTGCACTTTGTCCCGATATCCAACAGAGGAATTTTGTTTCTTCTATTTTCACGGCGTTTTATGAATTATTAATTATTAATACATGTACAGATGCTATCATACACCGCCAGAGGGTCGTGATCCCTCGTCTCTCCGGGACACGGGAGTGTTCTGACTGTTGAACTATGACGGCGCAGTTGGACAAACTGAAGATGATAAGGCTCGGAGGCAGGGCGAAGGGCAGAAGCGCTGGGGCAGATGAAAAGGGACACAGGGTGCGAGGACAAGCCACCAGAATCTTCCAGGAATCTGCAGTGGGAGTCTAGAAGGCGAGACAAGGATGAGCCAATCTCCTGGATGTTCCCTAGGAACAGCTCCCGGAATGATGATGGAGCTTGGGGTTTTCGACAGAGGTTTCGACATATACAGCGGGCGTGTTGGTACCGGGGATATGGTATCCACATCATTCCCCAGTTTTAGTGGTGATAGAGCTCGAACTCCACCAAAACTCAAACATAATGGGACCAGAGACAAGGGTTTCAACACGTCTGCTGGATGACATTTTTTACTTCCAGTGGCGAATCGCTCAACGCTTCGGAAGATTTTTCACATTTTTGTTTAGCAGGCCAAGACAGGGCAAAGTATTATTGCTAAACATGTTGGAAAAATGTGGACAGACAGGGCAGCTGGACAATGAAATGTTCGGCTGCGGTACCGTGGACAAAGGATATCCAAACATGTTGGAAAAAACCCGGACAAGGATCGGACAAGAAAAACGAGCGACAGCAAGACTAATCCGTTCGCAAACGATATGATAATGACAAAATATTCATGATCCTGGGTAATGGCGTGCAGGAGCAACGACAAAAGTGAACAATATCCCGGGATTGATAGCAAAAATATGCTGATCTTCCGCACGCTACACGGTTGAGCTTGTACTCATCGTGTATTAATAACGTGGCTGAGAAGGCTCTTCATACGTCAAGGTGCATGTCATATGCTCATAGCGACATGACGTTCCTGACGCGGACAATGGAAACGTACCAAACATATAATCCTGCGACATTGACGTCTGTGACTGATTTAACTGCTTTGGGTATCTGGTGCGTGTGCGAGACCGGACCAGAATTCAAACTGCTGATGAATCTACTTTTGGCATCTGATGGGCGTGCGAGACCTTATCAGAATTGAACTGCAGTTCAATAGCCTATGCGGTGACAAAAGTAATGATATGACAAAGCAGACTGCCTGCAGTTTATACAGTGTTGTTAGTCGCGTTTCAGCACGAATAATACTGAAAAAATGTGCTGCGGTAAAGACAACTATTTGACTGACTGAATCGTTGCCCTCTGGCTTTTGACAAGAAGCCTCAGGGTACAAACGATTGGAAAACGTGCAATGGGTGACAGAAGCAAGCAACAGACAAAATCAGACACGTATTGTATGCCATAATCCAATGATGTCTCTGTATGGAAACAGAGTGTAACGGAATGAAAGGCATATGGTAGAGAAGATGGTATGCGCGAACGCTTGATTTATTTTCATGTGTATCCACTAGTACTGGTGCACCACGGTGTGGACTACGTGTACCCGTTTAGTCCAGGAAACCAAGTACCATACAAGCAAAAGCCAGAGACGAAAAAATCGACGACGACCCCCCAAAAGCGAGGAGGTCAGGATACATGGACATGTATTCTACTGTGACGTGCATCGCGCCAATGAGTGCTGACCTGTAAAGGCACGATCTATTCTAAAAAAAAAAGTTCCACTAAGGGCACTATGGGCAGCGACAAAACAACTGTGAGGCTGCTCGCGGAATCAATTCACCAAATCACAAACACGTTGGCACCCATCCACTAAACATGTACTTGTTTTGACATCCCTTGGCTTACTGCTGATCACCTCCCTGGAGCCGGGGTTGACTTATGATCGCAGTAATCCAAAATAAAAAGTCAACTGCAGGACATAAGGTACTCAACTTGTGCTCACCACAAAGGGCGATGCCATAAGGGGTGCACGGTACTAGCACTCGACAATTTTAGCCATGGGGTGTACTCTTGTTGACCCAAATGGAACTTTACTGTACTAGCGTGAGCAGTCCGACACAATTGATGGGACGGGTAGCACAGGGCGGACATCATCAGGGTTGCTCAGTTTGATGTGACAAAATGTAGTGCTAATGACAAAAAAAAACAAGCCCGATAATGGTGCTACGAGACAGCCGCGGTGACAGGACGAGATTCCGCGGAGGGGGATCAAATACTGAGGGGTCCTTCGACAACAGTGCAGCGCGGTAGGAAACAATTATTTCTCTGCACTGAGGGAGGGCATTGACGTGACGCCATATTTCCATCTGAGTGGGGTAACCTTCAAGCTTGACGTCGTATTGAAAGGGGGTGAGAGATGATGCTCCTACTCCCCTTTTATGTCCATCAATGCTCTCAACCGTAAAATTGGACGGATAGCACAGGGTGGACATCATCAGGGTTGCTCAGTTTGATGTGACAAAATGTAGCGCTAATGACAAAAAAAAACAAGCCCGATAATGGTGCTACGAGACAGCCGCGGTGACAGGACGAGATTCCGCGGAGGGGGATCAAATACTGAGGGGTCCTTCGACAACAGTGCAGCGCGGTAGGAAACAATCATTTCTCTGCACTGAGGGAGGGCATTGACGTGACGCCATATTTCCATCTGAGTGGGGTAATCTTCAAGCTTGACGTCGTATTGAAAGTGGATGAGAGATGCTGCTCCTACTCCCCTTTTTATGTCCATCAATGTTTTCAACCGTGAATGCGCCGATCGTAACTTTTGACAAGGAGCCTTCGAGATCGGGCACAGGGAGAGTGCTCCCTAAACAGACATCATCGAGCGCATCAAGATCGGGGTTTGGTGATGACAGGCGGACAAAATATTTTTTCATCCGACCGAGGTGGACAGTAATCTCAGCAGGGTTGCCATCCTTAGTAACCCGATAAATGACAGGTGATGTTTGCGCTCGTACGGTACATGGTCCACGAAGGGCTTTTCGGGTTGGGACCATCAGCTTCAGAGTATGGGCCGCGGATTAATACCTGTTCTCCAGATTTAAAGCTGGGAAACGACAGGGCCTCATTTGCGACCGTTTGCTTATCCGCTCGCTCTTTAAGATTACGGCGAGCCAGCTCGTATGCAAATTGCAAGTTTTCGACAGTTTGTTTAGAATAGTCGAGCTGCGATTGCGGTTTGGAGGTGGACGGAACTCCAAAAAAAAGATCGACAGGCAATACTGCTGCACGTTCAAACATCAGAAAATGGGGAGTTTCCTGGAGCGTGGTAAAGTAAGCTGTGTTGTGAGCTAACTGGACCAAAGGCAACAGCTCTGCCCAATTATCAAAGGACAAATTGCTATACATAGCTAATATATTGTGTACAGTGCTGTGCACATGCTCTAGAACAAAGTTTTCTTGAAGGCGAAAAGCGGCTGTACGCGTTTTCTTATATCCAAAAACTGACGGTAATTCCTTGACCAACTCGTTTTCAAATTTCTTTCCTTGGTCGGAATGGAGTGTTTCTGGAGGGCCAAACACCGAGAACACACGTTCGATTAGGTGGCGAACAATCTTGCGCCGCCTTATCTTTGATGGCTATCAAAATAACAAATCAAGTACGGTGGTCAATGATCGATACAATGAAGCAATTACCTTCTGACATGCTTTTATACTCGATAAGATCAACGGCAGCACATTGGAACGCGCACGTGACAGGGCGGTGTCCCACAGGAATCTTGGGCGGGCGGTGGGATGACGTCCGGCGTTGGCAAGACAGACAAGTTTCGACATGAGTACGGACGTCCGTGTGCATTTTTGGCCACCAATATCTATCTCGAATAGTATTGAATGTCGCTTTGAATGCTTAGTGACCCCCTTACGCGGGTAGGTCACGAGTTAATGACAATTTTTCGGAGGGATGTAGGCACTACCAGCTGATCGCGGAAAGTGCTACGCTTCCTTACATGGCCAGGAAGATACGACGGAAATAGTAAGCCTTCGTTTAGGAAGTGGCTCATCGTGTACTTTGATTCTTTAGCGGGTAGTGGGGCCGATTCGGGTGCACGGAGATACTCGAAGTATTGACAAAATTCCTCTTTCAGTAGATCGGCCAGTTTCGCAGGGTCTACAGTAGGGAAGACAGACACCGCGCTCATCAAAAACTCACGATCGCTTTCGACAGGTGCTACGTCGTGCAAACTAAAAGCGGAGAGTTCATACTTGCGGGGTCCGGGTGGGTGGTAGGGACCATCGTCCGGTATGTTACGACAAATCGCGGCTAATCTGGGCTCGGATGGAACAGGTTCCGCGTTAACTTCGCTAAATGCGCAAGACAACATGTCAAGAACGACGTTTAATTTTCCTGGGACATGTTTGACAGTGAAATCGGAATTTTGAAGTTCGATCGCCCAACGGGTGAGCATGTTAGAGGTATCCTTCATTTTATACAGGTATGTAAGTGCTTGGTGGTTCGTACAGCAAATGAAATGATTTCCCGATAAACAGGGGCGCCAGTGGGTGACAGCCCAAATCACAGCACAACACTCTTTCATGGTCACACTATAGTGACGTTGGCTTTTTTGAAAAGCGTGACTTTAATACGCGATGATATTGAAATCAGAGTCGGACTTACCGTCATATGAGGGTTGAGCGAGAAATGCTCCTACTCCAGCTTCTGATGCATCGGTATGGACAATGAACTCTTTCTAAAGTCCGGGTATTGAAGAACCGGCACGGAAGTTAGAGCACATTTTGCGTGCGCGAAAGCTTCACGCTGCGCAGGCACAAAAGCCTTCTTGAAAGCAGTATTTTTGACATAATCCTTGCGAGTAAGTTCGACCAGCGGCGCTGTGATTTCAGCGTAACCGTCTATGGAACGGCGGACATAATTAAGTGTACCTAAGAATGCTCGATTAAATTTGATACACTCATGTTTAGGCAGGGCGATGATGGCTTTGATACGGTCGGCACTGATTGAGATGCCTTATTCTGAAATGACATGGCCAAGGTAATCGATTCGTTTCTGACCGAGTTGGAGCTTACTCGGTTTCAGAGTTCGGCCTGCTGCCTTCAAAGCTGAAAACATTTGCTCGAGGGGTTTCAGGTGATCTTCGAACGTGGAACTGAGACAGATAATATCATCTATGTACGTAAGAATACCTGACTCAGGGCCAAGGTGGGCGAAAGTGACAGACATCATGTGTTGAAACAACCAAGGTGCATTACACACTCAAAAAGGCATACGCTTAAAACAGTACTTGCCGGTCGGAGTGACGAATGCTGTCCGCTCCATGTGCTCTTCTGCGACGGGTAGCTTCCAAAACGCGCTCAGGACATCAGCCGTAGAGATGCACTTGACGCCTCCGACTGCATCCAGACAGGAGTCCATATTCGGAAGGGACCAACTCTTTCGGACAATGTGACGGTGAGAGTGTGACGATAATCGACACAGAAACGAGGGGTTCCGTTCTTCTTTGAGACTAAAGAGTACACGGACTACCCCAAGGGCTCGGACGCTCTTCTATTATTCCCCACTCTAACATGTCTTGGACACACTTGTCGAAAACGGTAGCAGTGCGGGGGTTGGCGCGGTATGGAGCACGATCGACAAGACGGGTGTCAGGTGGCAAGGGACACGTTGCTTCAGCATAAGTGCAACGACCAAGCTCTGACATGGACAATGACAAGACAGGGCGGTATTGTGCGCATAAGTTGAGAACCGGGGTTTGTTGGTCAAGTGACATGTTGGTATCATTAAAAACTTTGGACTAAGACCTTCGCTCTGATTTTGCTTGAGCAAGTTCATCGGCCGATTCAGGTGTTTTCGCTGTAGCGTTGACATGTAATTGATCAGGCGTTACTATGGACACATTTAACAGCTGACCGAGACATAAACCAATCCGAAGTGCGATAAGTGCGACCCCATAAGATGGTGGGTTCGCGACTTGCACAGCAACTGAACCATCGGCAGCATACCAAGTAGCAAGGGTGCGAGCGACAATATTTTTCTCGAACACCGAAGAGCTATTGGCCGGCAAGAAATCTAGTTCGGACATGATTCGCGGTTCTATTACAAAAGCGCAGCCACACGAAGGTAGACAATCAGTAAAAGCTACGACAAGGGTCTCGTGTCCAGGTTTGACATCGACACGTTCGCGCAAGCTGGCATTGGCTCCTTCTGCATCATGGTGAACAACAACGACGGACATGGTATGGTTGCAAGAAACAGGGGAGGGGTTAGCACGGCGAGAGGCCGGGTAGCTAGTACGATGAATTGCTGGGATCGAGCCACCAGCGGACAGGAATGACACAGTTTTGTTTTGCCAATCAAGCACAGCTCCAAAAGTAGGCATGACCTTGTTGTCTAAAAGCAACGAGTCGGGACCGAGGGACGGTACAACTAACGCTGCGACATCATGCGTGATCGCACCAAGGGTAAGTGAAAAAAATACAAACCCTAAAATATTCAATGAAGGCCCATTCGCTGCTCTCAAGGCGACGGCGGCGGGGGGAACAGGTTGAATGGTGATAGCACGCAGGGTTGGGTGAGACATAAACCGTGCACGGGAGACAACGGAAACATCAGCAGCAGTATTGAGTATAATTTCAGACACTGGACAGTCGTCTACGGAGCCAGAAATCTGGAATCTGCGAGACGAAAAATACATGAAAAAAGGATGGGATTTGCGCGCCAGCCTTGAGCTGTACCACACAATTTTCTTTTTATTACTTTTTCCGGGGTGATCATCACCCGAGACACTCAGGACACGACTCGAGCGGCATGGCCACTGTGCACTACGATTACATTAAGACGCGCACTCAGACACGGAAGTGTCGTCAGCAAATGTCACCCGCTTGCGCGGACGATGTGAGCTGGACCCCCCTCTACTAAGACCTGAAACAAGGATCCTCTTAACGGAAACAGAACCACGATCAATTCGTTGGTTATTCCCATCATTGACAAAATCACTCGGAACAAAATATTCAGTACCTACTGCTGCTGCGGAGAGTTTCCTCTCCGCGCTAACCTTGCCTACCACATTAGTAGCAAGGTGCTCTCCAACTGATGGTAGCGCAACGCCAGCTGGGCACCGTCAGTTGTCGCGATCACTGCCGGCTTGGCTGTCGTCGTCGTTGTCGTCGTTGTGGCGACCACGGTGACGGCGGTCGACATTGGGGGAGGGCGACCGGTCCCGCTTCGGGCCCCCGCTAGGGTGCCGGGGACGGTGCCGTTGTCTTTCTGTTTCTGAAAGCAAGTGGCCAAGTGGTTTTTCGCATTTGCTAAAGTGCAAAAGGGTCGAGTTTTTCTCTCCTGCTGAACAGGTAGTTGACGAGGACGGTGCTTGTTGTTATTACCCCGAGCTGTTCCCTGTTGGCGGCCATGTTGGCGCTGTTGGACGCGAGGGGTGGTCATCAACTGGTGAGCGGCAGAACGGTTGGGCACCGGGGTAAATGACAGCGCTTATAGTGCCAGTTAAACGTGCGGCTTCATGACGTCGGGCGCACTCAACCGCCTCTTTAAAAGAGGTGACTGGGTTTTCGCCGCTCCGCAACAGTTGCAACGCGGGGGGCAGACTGTGCTGTCAGAGAGTGACAGTTATCGCTGACCCAGGTGTACGACCTTTTGCATGCCTCCCAACAGCCGACTCGAATCGGGGCATCAACGCGCGGAAGCGGAGGGCAGATGCAGAGACAGTTTCACTACAGTAAAGATGCTACCGTACACCACCAGAGGGTCGGCCCTCGTCTCTCCGGGACACAGGAGTGATCTAACTGTTGAACTATGACGGCGCAGTTGGACAAACCGAAGGAGTTGATAAGGCTCGGAGACAGGGCGGAGAGCGGAAGCGCTGGGGCAAATGAAAAGTGACACAGGGTCCTGCCGTCGACGCCAATAAAGATGCTACCGTGCACCGCCAGGGGGTGGTGATCCCTCGTCTCTCCGGGACACAAGAGTGTTTTAACTCTCGAACTATGACGGCGCAGTTGGACAAACTGAAGGAGATTATAAGACTCGGAGACAGGGCGAAGAGCAGAAGCGCTGGGGCAGATGAAAAGTGACACAGGTTGCGAGGACACGCACAGCTGTAGATTCGTAGCTCGAGCCAAGGACAAGCCACCAAAACCTTCCAGGAATCTGCCGTGGGAGTCTAGAAGGCGAAACAAGGATGAGCCAATCTCCTAAATGTTCCCCAGGAACAGCTCCCGGAATGATGATGGGGCTTGGGGTTTTCGACAGAGGTTTCGACATATACAGCGGGCGTGTTGGTACCGGGGATATGGTATCCACATATAAACCAGCTGATAAATAATCCATGATAATATAAAAATATAATAGTCACTCCTGAGTATATAAATATACACTGTATACTATATACGAGTAATAAATACCTGGTATTAAATTTCATGTATTTATATTCAACAATAATAATATAATAATTGAAATATGAAATACATTAGATCAACCAATCTAGCGGGGATTCTTTTGGCTTTTGACACTAGACCGTGCACAAACCGTAATGAACCGTCCGAAACCGTGGCCATATATTACCGTTCTGCGGCCGATAGAATCGCGGGTTTTGTGCGGTTTCATGTTAACCGCATCGTTATATAACCGGTCTAACGATTCTTGGCTTGATGCACACGGTGCGGTGCAGTTTCGATGCCATTCCTACGGTGCGGTTCGGTGCGGTTTTAAGAAATTGGGAATCTCACGGTGCGGTTCGGAGCGGTTTCCGGACATTATAAATCCTACGGTGCTGTTCGGTGCTGTCACATGTCCTACAGAGCGGTTCGTTGCGGTTTTGAAAATTAGAAAATCCTACGGTGCGGTTCGGTGCGGTTTTCAAAAATCGTAAATGCTACGGTGCGGTTCGGTGTTTTCATGTATTCCACGGTGCGATTCGGTGCGGTGTTCATGTATCAGGAATTCTACGGTGCGGTTGGGTGCAGTTTTTAAGAGGGCAGACATCCTACGGCGCACTTCAACCGCACCGAACCGCACCGAACCGATAGGAAAAACCGCACCGTAAAGAACCCTGATTTTTTTTTCATCATGAAATAAGAGTTGAAGGCGATGCCCTCATATTTTGTTTGAATTTGAGGATTTTTCTTTTGAGCTTCCATTAGTCTAGATGGTATGAACTTTATCATGACAGTTGTCACGAGCTGGGGGATGTAGCATTCACTCTGTGTTCGTATCAATGTCTGATGTCTGATGTCTGGTGTGTGTTGTGTACGACTGCATAGAATCTAAGGAGATGGTAGTAGAGTAGAACTATTGATGTGATTGGTGGTCCCAATCTTCGTATGCTCGAGTTGAGCCCCATTAGACCCAGTTGTGCACTATTGTCTCCGTTCAGTGGTCATCTTCCAGTTCGTGTCTGCGTCATCTTTTGGTCTACGTTGGAGTACGATCGTGTATGCAACTATATTTTTCTACTTGTCTCTTCTCCTCCGCCTGATGGCCCCTCGTCGGGTACCGAGAGAAATCCCCCCATGAGCCACCCTACTCCAGGCATACAGACTACCATCCATCAGACATTGGTACGAGCACATAGTGAATGCTTCAAAGTGTCCTGTAATACCAACGCGTGTTGAGAACTTGGCATGGACTAAACCAGAGCGGGACTGGTTAAACAAAATGTGGCTTGACTCCGGAGTGGAGGAGTTATAGCTTAGCTGTTTTTTTATCATGAAATAATAGTTGAAGGCGATGCCCTTATACTTAGTTGAAGCTGAGGATTCTACTTTTGAGCTTGCATTAGTCTACATGGAATGAACATTATCATGACAATTGTCACAAGTAGGGGGGGTGTAGGATTCACTATGTGCTCGTATCAATGTCGGATGTCGGATGTCGGATGTCTGATGTGTATGACTGCATGGAATCTACGGAGATGGTAGTAGAGTAGGACTATTGAAATTATTGCCAGTTATCATATGTTCAAGTTGAGCCCCATTAGGCTCAGTTGTGAACTGTTGTCTTCGTTCAGTGGCTATCTTCCAGTTCGTGTCAGTGTCATCTGTTCTACTTTAGGGTACGATAATTTACGCAACTCTTTTTTTCTACTCGTCTCTTCTCTGCCTGACGGCCCTTCGTCGGGTACCGAGAGGAGTCTCCCCATGAGGCATCCTTCTCCAGGCATACAGATATTCGCTTAAACCCAACGCAACTGGCTCATGCATGGAGCCAGCATAGAGCCAGCGCCACCCGGGGAGGATAGGGTCCCAACCCTGGTTAGAAATCCTTCTATACATCCGACAACCCGGGAATGATGGCGGAATTCCTGGGTCGCTACCGCTCTGCTCGGTATAGAAACACCAACGCCAGTGGGTGGTTGCAGATTGACTGGGGCTTGCACGGAGACAGCGACACCCGGGCAGGATAGATTCCCATCCGCGGTACGTAAATCCGTCTCTATATCTACAATCCCCACATCCCTGGGACAAAAATCGGAGGTCCCCTGGGTCGGTACCGCCCCGCACGGTGTGGAAACCCCAACCCCACCGGCCGATCGCTGATTGGCTGGGGCGCGTACGTAGAGCTAGCACCACCCGGGGAGGGTAGGGTCCCATCCCCAGTTTAGAAGTCTTTGCATATCTCTACCGCTTCAACTAACCGGGGACGTAAACGGAGTTGCCCCGGGTCAATACCGCCCCACACAGTGTAGAAACCCCAACCGCACCGGCCATAGCTGATTGCCTGAGGTTCGTATACATAGCCAGCGCCGCCCGAAGAGGGTGTAGGGTCCAATCCCCGGTTCAGAAATCCTTCAAATTCCCAGTGACTATAACCTCTGGGTTGAATTGAATTTGAAATTCCTGTCAAACGTCCCCCCCTTTTTTTCACACATTTTCCAGGCAAAGTAATCCTGCTCTGCCCGACGCCCACCGCACCGCTGACACTAAATCGTTATCAAATAAATGTGGGTATGGCCATCGACACCCGCTCTATGCGTATTAAACCCGTACAATATAAAATGGCTCTGAAACTTTATTTTTATTAGATGGACGTGAGACAAATGCATTCTATATTTTCAGTGCTGTGTGCTGTTGTGTAAGCTGCAATATTCGAAAATGTATCTCTTGCCAATCCTCGTTTGTTTGTCGGCCAAAAGTGACCCTGCTACTGCTGTTGTCGCTGCCGCTGTTACTGCTGCTATTGTACCAGCTGGGGTGAGGCGAGGCGGCGGGGAGCGGGGCGGGGCGAAAAGCTTGACAACCCCTGCTGCTATTTATCGTGTTGCTGTTACTGCTGCTGCACTGCTACTACTACTGCTGGTTGCTGCTGTTGCACGGGTGTATCAGCTACAATAACCGACCGTTTATCTCTTCCATGTGACTCTCGACGATCTTCAAACCTTCTCCCTCTCTTTCAGTCATCGGCGAAAAGCACAACGACAGGGTGGGGCGAGGCGTCGGGGAGCGGGCCGGGTTGGAGCCCCGCCCCCTCCCCGCCTGACGACCTCGCGTATCCGTACCAACATCTCCAAAGCTTTTTGACGGGCCTTGTGCGAGCCTATCCCGTCAACAGCCTTTGGAGCCGGCCCGGACCGCTTCTCGCCTGAAGACCCCGCAAATCCTTGCCAACATCTCCAAATATTTTTGGCGGGATAGGCTCGCACAAGGCCAGCAGTAATACCATGGTAAATCTGCTGCTGTATTGTGCTGGTTGTATCACCTCTACTGCTGTACGGAGGTCCTGTTGTTGTGTGTACTGACTACGTGCTGCATTTGATACAGCAGCTGTAGTAGTATCATAATATAAAACTGCACTGTAGGAGTCCTACGATAACATAAGAATGTCACTGGGATCGGCGTGCAAACCTGCAACGCGGTAGTATATCTACAACTCCAAAAATTCGTGGACAAAAGTGATGCCTCCCCGTGTCGATACTGCCCCGAACAATGTGGGGACCTTACCTGCGAGTATTCAATGGACTGGCTCGGCTACGGTTTGAAGAGAGAACATACCACCCCCAAGAGGTTCAGCAAGCGCGTGGACTATCATCTCATACTAGCCCGTTAATAGAGTAGTTGTAGTTTCAACATGGATCAATAGCAGATTTCAGTACCAACCGAGGTCGAGACCTTTGCGACTTGGCTCTCGAAGCAGCAGAAACCCACCAGTATTTTTGAGCCAGGTCTTTTCAGATAGTATGGGATATGTACACTGGCATCACCTCCCGTAAGGGTGGGTGTAGCCACTCCCGTGCATAGGCAGCGGAAATGAGTGTTTTTGGTAGAACAGTCATATGACACTCATTTCCCTTGCGTATGTACGGAATAGTATTCGAAGAATAACTGAACTCAAAGTTGGGTGGGTGGGTGGTTGTCTCAACAGAACAATTCTCAATCTGTGTTTTCCTCTCGAAACAGGGTGCAAAATTGAAAAGTGAGCGTGTGTCCTGGCTCTCCAAAATATGGGTTATTTATTTCATGACAGATTTGGGATCGATTTTATCTTTTTCATCATCTGGACTTATTAATACACCAGTATTTTCGAGCCAGTTCTTCTCCTCAGATAGTATGGGATATGTACACTGGCATCACTCCCCACGGTTGGTGTAGCCACTTCTTCCTATACTTTCATAAATATTCCACCTTCTTAAGTGGAATACTTCATATCCCATACTTTTACATACAGCCATGTTCTGCAATTCTGAACAATGTTATTTATTACAGTAAAGGCGTTCCACTAAATGCAGCCCACGAACGACTTTGCTCGCTAAGAGGAAACTCGTTGAACGTTGCGAACTGGGCTGATGTAACTCCCTCTACCATCCCCGTTCCCTCTAATCCCGGAGCTACCACGTCCATCAGTCTCATGTATCTCCATGCGGTTTTCGGGCTTTTCCAATATGCCCGTTGCATAATCGTGGATAATCTCCTGCCAGCGCTCTCGAAATGGCTCCCCCACATCTTTCCCCCGCTGCCCGTGCATACTCCTTCAACTTGGTGGACATCTTTGTCGTTAAAATGGGTAAAGAACGTTTGACCGGTCTTCCATTCGGTCCCTTAGAAATCTCGAAAAACAAATATCCGGACGTCATATCCCATCCTGCCGCTTGACCCACAGCTATCCTTTGCTCATCCGCCCGAACTGGGCATACCGTCACATATTTCTCGTCGTAGGGTACGGAAGTCGAATGATCGGCACCATCTCTCAAAGTTTTTCCCCACTGGAAGTTGAACAAAAGTCCACTCTCGTTTGAAAGTCTAAGCACTCGTTGTATCAATGTATTCGTCAACTCTATTCCCATTTTGGTTGTGCTAAAGGCTACCGCTAAGAACGCGATATCTCGAGCGAGCGTTACCCTCTCTAGGATGAACACAGTACTCTGAAGTTTCGACCGCATAGACCTCACGATTATTTCTAAGTGACCATGAAGGATAGCCGGTGCTTGTTTGACTAGTACACCTGCCTGCTTCTGCTCTCCGGTTGTGAACGTCAGGTACTGAGTTACCAACTCGCTTCGTACTGGATTTCCAATCCGCAAGGTGCTACTCCATGGGGTCACTATCCTCAGTTCTTTTTCAAACACCATTGCGAGCTTTGATATGTGATTTGATTGGAGCGAATTGAACGCATATCTCAGGCTGCACTCTCCTGGGGTAGTTGAACATCCCGTAAAATCCTTCATCCCGACTGCTGCACAGTGGCACGCGTGTACTACTGTCCGTCTCCTAGCACCGCATGAATCCAACCAACATAGAAATCCCTCGACATCCTTCGGTTGAGTATCCTCAATACATGAAGTGGTACTCTTTGACCGAGATTCAAGGAACTTCGTGAACAACATGTATGTGGCCGATCTACTTTTCATGGATGCTTTTTCGGCCCAAGCAGTTCGAAACTGGTGAAATCGCTTTCGAATCGCTGCTTCGTCAATGTCCATCGACGTATCTGTGCCCGTAGATTTTCTGCTTCCGATACCGTTTCACCACACATTTGGCAGAAGTTCTGAAGCGAAAGCGTTTATCGTTTTCAGCATGGCATGTCGGGCACAGGACCCTTGCTCGCGACGCGGATACTTTTACGAGTGAACGAAATGGTATTGATTCTCCCGCTTCGCGCCATGGGGCCCGCAGCCTCCCCGCAATGCTCAGAACGATCGTCACAGCCGTGTAAATAGTGCGCAGAGCCTGATGATGAATTTCGAAAAATTCGATGTCATTGTGTCAAGTTATGATTTACAAAAAATTACTTCTACTGCCAACATGCTCCACTTCTGAAACATTAACGGTTCTCTACCTCGCTGGTGATGCACACGATAAAACGGTGATTTGCTCCCCGGGTTGGAAAGCGTTCGAGACTTTACCCAACCCCGTGCTAGCCGAGGAAACCAAGATTGCTTTTGGTCCGGAACTACGATCACGGCTCGTGCCTGACATTCTTCTAAATGTTGCAACATTACTCCGACCATGTTTGTCGGCGGGAAACAGAAACCAAAAATCCCGCCGACGACTCTGGCATGAACTTTACGTTTTGCGTAAGAACATCAACCCCCGCGCAACCTGATGTACGGTAGCGGGAGTAAAAAGGAATATTCTCCTGCGTCTTTCGGCCCGCAACCCACTTCTGATGTACAGACGCTGGGGTCGCGATCAGATCCATATCAACACCTCCTGCCCATGTGTAAAGCGATCCAAACACTGCCGCGTCTAATCGAACATAGTCATCTGAACCAGGCCTTGACAAAGCGTCAGCTTCCGCATTGGCTTTTGAATTGACCCAACGCACCTCAAGTATGAAATCATACTCCACCTGAAGCCAGAATAAATCGACAATCATCTCATGCATAAGCGTGTTCTTCGCTCGACCCCGCTTGAACGAATCGTGGAAGACCTTGTTGTCAATAGCTGAAACTAGAATAGACCCCGCGATCTGAGCAGAATGATCAGCGCAGTACATATCCAGAGTCTGCTGCAATGCGTATCCTTCCTGCAAGTTAATGTGCGTACTCGCCATGTCCACTGGAAAATCCCCTCCTGCTCGGAACACTTCACGTCCTGGGTTACGGATTAACCTCCCCCCATCCGCTCGAGGAAGCATCCGTTGCACCCGTTAGGGTAACCATTTTGTGCTCTGCTCTGTACCACGACGCCCCATTGAAACGCTGACGCACTTCCAACCATTTCGTCAACTCGAACATGAGGCCACCATTTTTCGGGATATCAATTTCCATACTCTTCTTGCGTCCTCCCGTTCGCTGAAAATTTGCGATCTGCCGATATATGTGGTGCGTGTAAAGAGCTGCCACAGGAACGGCCACGGACAAACTGGTGCACTTACCGGCAAGCTTCTCTAGCATTCGAAAGGTTATCGCGCCAGAAGTTACTGCCTCGGTAAGGATGACTTCCAACTTCTCTAGTTTGTCCTCAGGCGCCCCGAAACGGCAAGCCACGGAATCGCAGATGATACCGGGAAACACCAGTCGCGTAGTGGGGTCAATCTCGCATTTCGGAAGGGAGATGAAGTCGCCTACGCTGAAAAACACTTCCAAAGCCACGTACGTTGCGACTAGAGCTGCTTCGCACCGTTTTGCTGCCTCGAGCAGGCGCGTGGACCCGAAATTGACCTCGTAAAAATCGTCGATCCAAGTCAATAGGAATGTCTCGGGAACGCAAGTATCGTCTCACTACCTCCGACAACGAGGCGTATATTACTGGTGCTGAACACCACCCGAAAGCTAGCACGGTAAAGATGTAGAACTCGCCTTTCCACTCGAATCCAAAATATTGCCATGACTCCGTGCTTAACGCGACGTGGTGGTAACCGGCTTTGTGATCAATTGTAACTTGGTAAGCTCCTTTCCACGCGCATTGAGCGACTTTGCCAACCCCATCCATAGCGAACGGGAGGTGTCGACACATAAGATTAAGCCAGCGTGCGTCCCAAATTAGTCTAGGCTTCTTTGGTTCAACTCCCAAGGAAAGCATCATATGAGGCTTTTCATACATCGAAACATCGGCTATATCTGCCCATCGTGCCACACATCCGTTCCCCCACCAACGCCTGGACCTCGCCCGTGACCCACGACGTGAACTCATCAGGGACATGATTTCGCAAATGCACAGGAGTCAGCTCTGCTTCACTATACGGATGGCCTTGGTATATCCCGCTTGTGTCGGGATCTATGAAGTCAAGGATAATAACACCTTTTACCCACGCCAGCAAGGTGTTCCGTTCTGTCTCGGGCGTTTCGGGCAAAATAACGTTTTGCCAAAAGGGAACTGCTGACTGCAAAAAGGCTGGTACAAACTCTTGTGTAGCCCAAAGCCGATCGTCGTGCGGAGTTCGTTGCAGCTGCAAGAGTATCTCGTTGCTTGAGAGGTTAACGGGTGACTGTCGCGCTTCTGGTTCGCTGAGAAGTTTACCACTTGTATTTTGAACACGAACGCGTGCAGTACGTTCCGCGCGTTCAGCGAGAAAGCGACTCGCGCCAGATCCAACCTGAACATATAGAACACACGGTGGAATTTTAGTTGCGTATCTCGCTATGCCAATAGTATATGTGGTGTGTATCCAAAAACGTAGATATAGTTGTGTAGGCAACCCAACATAGGTGCCAGAGCGTTAGTAGCGAACCGGATCGCGCGTTCAACCGTTAACCAAAGTCCAAGCCAAGAAAGAGCAAGGTGCAGAGGTCGTTGGAGAGTGCGTCAAAACCGGAAGAGAAAAGATCGCAGCATAACAAAACCCGATAAGAATTTCTTTTTGGTAGAAACGGAAAACAACGGAAAAGACATTGCATGCCGATGTGCAGCTGGTGACGTGCATGTATGGAAAGAAGTACTATGTAATCGCCTGACGTACGTCGAATAAAGGGAAACGCGAAAGGGAACGTGTTGTGTGTATCGTGATGATGGGTAACATCGACGACGTTATGCACTGTTGGTACGCTCGGCGAGGCCCGTGCCAGGTCCGCTGCATCAGGGCCCAAAGAACCCGAGCTCAAAAAAAATAAACAGCAGTATATAAGATGAATCGCATCGCTGAACCGAAAAGAACTCTTGTCAGTCCTGAAATGCCAAACACAGGAAAAAACCCTAACAAGGAACATGATCAAATCAATCAAAGGAGAAAACCGCTCCTTGCGCAAACGTAAAAACAAAAACGCAGCTGACAAGACAAAATCAGTAGCCAAGAGAAACTCCGAAAGAGCAACCAAGAAAAACCGGAGGCGCGCCGGCCTCCTATTTAACGTAGACCACCGAATAAAGGAACGACAAGGAACAACGAAGAACTCCGGTCGGCGGTGAACATTAAATCGACTACAACATCGCTATGTTTTCGCCCCAGTGTCTACGTGTAGAAGTTTTAATTCTGGCAGTCGCGCTCGATATGGCCGTTCTGGTTACACTTATGGCACTTCGTCAACGGGCAGTTACGAAAAGCATGCATGATCGCGTGACCAGTCCTGCCCGCGTGACGGCGCTTGTTGCACCTAGCAACCTTGCCAACCTTGCCGCCGCAGCCCTTATTTCGTGCCCCCTGAAACTGGGAGCCATTGCTCCATGCCGGCGGACCGCCGAGACCGCCGAAGCCGCCGAGGGCGGACGTTCCGCCAAATGCCGTCATCGAGCCGAGGGCCGCGGTGCCGCCCATGTCACCAAAGTGCGGAGAGAGCAAGGGTTGCTGAACCGGATACCCACTCCACAACGAGCTCTTCGAACCGGAGAATTTGTCGGAGCCGAGGAACTTACCGACGGTCGTTAACTCTTTAACGATGGCCGACCTGTCCACCATGTCGCCCTTCTCGGACTCAGATTTCAGCTTGTCCTGGAGCCACAGCGCCGCCACCAAGGGCTGCCCGTGCTCCAGACTATGCTCGACGCCCGCGACGAGCGTCAAGATGAACGCGCGTGCGTCGCGTAAGCTGTCATCGAGACAGGTGAGCCGTTCCAGCCCACTGATCAGGTGCTTGATGTACGTCATATGACCGTACTGCTGAGTTTCGGGGAGGCATTTCAGCCGATCCAGCGACGACGTTGCCTGGAGCAGATTGACGTACTGAGCATTCCACTCGAGACGCGCGCGGAATATGCGAGGAAAAACGGCACAACGCGAAGTCACCAACGGCGTGCATTTTATGAGCGTGAACAGGAAACAAGAGCACGGAACATCGCCGTCCATATAATCAAGAGCAAGCGCATGAAAAGCGCGAAGAACAGCCCAGCCCGGAACCAAGATAGGCAACGAGAACGAGTTGCGCCGGCCCATCGAAACAAATATAGAAACAAAACCGCCGCAAACAAGGAGGGTCGAGGCCGAATCGCCCGCGCCCAGTACTGAACAGAAATGCGAAAAAAAACAAACCGCGGGAGAAACATTTGGCATGTCCTCCCTGAGCTAGGACATAAGGTGCTACATCTGCGATGCTGAACAAGGCATCAAGCGAACTAAACCTTCCCTTGAACATAAGGAAAGTGAGCGACCAGCGCCAACAGAACGATTTGCTCGCGAGCCAGAAAATACCAGCGAGCATGAACGCATGAACAGAGCCCGCGGTCGTTGGTGAACCGTACGACGAGAGAAATTCGCAAATGTGAACAGAATCTGAGCTTCGGAACAGCCACAGTATGTACATATAAATCTATATAAAATCCTTCGTTGGTGTCAGGGATTTGGTCAGGAGTTTTTTTTTGTCTCGGCCGAAGTATGCGATTCGCGGAACTGGAATCCTCGGTCGAATATAGCTTCGTTCGAGCGCCGCCTTCGGGGGGCGGCTCCAACGCCCCTCGCCCTGCCGTGTCCGTTCCGCACATCGACGTGAACGCGGACGAATGCCGAGCGAGACAAGCAAGAAGTTGCAAAAATACCGCATGCCGAGGAGGAATTTCGGAGATTTCGGTTAAATCTTAATGACTGCAACGCCTGGATGATTTGCAAAATTGGCATCATTTCCAAGCGGTACTTGATAATGTTTGGGATTTGCGGTGGCATACTCTCGAGCGTTAGTTTCTTTGCTGTACTTTTTTACTAGTTCGTTTGGTTTCTTGCTCGGCCTTTTGATTGCTTTTGTATCTGCTCGTTTTGCCAGCTGGAAATTCATTTTTTTGGTGTGGGTTCACCTAAAACGTGACACAAATTACCGACGACATCCAACAACTTAGTGACACAAATTACCGACGGCAAGACGTTTCGTGACAAAATAACTCCCAAATCATGATTATTTTCACGTTACAGAATCTCGAGACGAAACCAAGCAGGTAGAGCCATCTCTTCGGCCTTTGGCCCTGGCTTTAGCACGGCCGCTGACACTCCAGGCAGCCTCTGCTGTAGGCGTGAACGAGTGCGGTTGATTCGCAGCGAACTATCCCGCTGTGCTCGCTTCTATGTGGCCATTGTCCATGCCATTTCATGTCACCTTCCTTCTGTTTTGAGCTCGTCGTCGTGCCGTCGAGGTACGAGGAAACCCGTACGTACTGGGTGATAACAGCAGCAGTATGTACGACGAGCATGAACGCCAACTGACGACATTGGCAAACACACAACATCAGGTGCAGCAGCAGTAGCCGAAGGGCGAAACTTCTAGCACACTCTGCAGCAACTATTACGGGGGACCATAGTAAATAGGACCAAATATTGTTAGTCAAAATAGGGAAATATATTGTTTTTTGTGTGTACCGTAGGTCCTATTCACTATGGTCCCCCGTAATAGTAGCAACCAGAACCACAGCAGATGGCTCAAAGTGCAGTACAAGTGCCGTTGGCAAGTTTATTTAGTCGTACACGCATCACTCTGCCCAATATATAACAGAATCTTGAGACGAAACCAAGCAGGTAGAAGAGCCGTCTCTTCGACCTTTGGCGCTGGCTTTAGCACGGCCGCTGACACTCCAGGCAGCCTCTGCTGTAGGCATGAACGAGTGCGGTTGATTCGCAGCGAACTATCCCGCTGTGCTCGCTTTTATGTGGCCATTGTCCATGCCACTTCATGTCACCTCCCTTCTGTTTTGAGCTCGTCGTCGTACGGTTGAGGTACGAGGAAACCCGTACGTACTGGGTGAGAACCGCAGTATGTACGACGAGCATGGACGCCAACTGACGACATTGGCAAACGCACAACAGCAGGTGTAGCAGCAATAGCCGAAGGGCGAAACTTTTAGCACATTCTGCAGCAACTAGTAGCAACCAGAACCACAGCAGATGGCTCAAAGTGCAGTACGAGTGCCGTTGGCAAGTTTAGTCGTACACGCATCACTCTGTTCAATATATAACAACCGTTTTTGGTTCATACTGATGAAGAAAAAAATATTACATTTCCTGTAAGAATGATACGTCGAACGAGCTGGGCCGGCCACAAAACTCCCTTTTTTTCAGATGGTGCTATCTCTGCTTCTACGTTGTTCTTTCCCAAACCAAAGACACCGCTGCGATCGCGCCGCTACGGAGAAGAAGGTAGAACTCTTCATATGCTGTGTTGAGCTTGTTCCACTGCTGAAGGGTTTCTGGCCAGGCCGGCCACAAAACTCCCTTTTTTTCAGATGGTGCTATCTCTGCTTCTACGTTGTTCTTTCCCAAACCAAAGACACCGCTGCGATCGCGCCGCTACGGAGAAGAAGGTAGAACTCTTCATATGCTGTGTTGAGCTTGTTCCACTGCTGAAGGGTTTCTGGCCAATCACAGCGCGCTATAATGCGGCGCAATTACAGAATGAAACCGCAAATTTTGCGTGCATCGAGATTTTTTTTTGCAGCGCAATTGAATTTTCGTGGTCCAGCACAGCAGCATGATCAGACATGAACACCACAGCAGCGTCGCCTCGGGCGCACTGCGTCGTGACCTCAGACATGACGGATGTGGTCGGGTGGGAGAAAATCTCTGTTCCTGCTGCGTTCGAAGACAAGAGGCGAGGGGTTTGGAAGCTGAGGCTCCAGTACACCGAAAGCAAGAAGAGGGCAACTCGGCGTGTGTGCTCTCGAGGTTTCGCCACCCGAGAGGAGGCAGAGACAGCGATGACATGGTTGAGACTGAGCTGGGAGCAACGCCACAAGGGCGAGCGGATCGATCAGCACGTAGACCCCGATGAAGTCACAATGGATGCGGTCGGCATTCCTCGAGGCGAGTACTTGAACTTGGGCGTGGGTAACAATGTACTTCGAAGTAGGTGTCCAAGTGAACCTTGTGAGCGGAACGTTTTTTGATGACATCGACCCCTGATTTCAGCAGCCGCATGGGGCACGTTTGTGCCTGATCTGGGCACGTCCACTGCTCCCCACGACCATCCACGGGTGCCTCACCGCGTGAACTACTGCTGTACATACCTCTGCTACGCTGTACCGTGTGCATTGCTGCGGTACTGTATGCTTGGAGACAGTATTTCACTTTTCGAAGCTCATGGCAGTACGTGTGCTGTTGATGTCATTTCGAGCCGATTCGCCCGAGTGCATACATGACAAGTTGCGCTTTGAAGCGCGGTGATCTCGCTACACAGCACAACCGCAGACATGCGTTCACACTGCTGTACGAGCATACGGGAGATATTATGTCCCACTGCGTCGTTGGAATCGTAGGATATGCGGGAAGCGCTGCTCTTGCGGCAATGCTTTGTGTACAGCCCACTGCTGTGTACTTGTTCTTGTACAGCAGTCAGCGGCTGCTTGTACCCGTACTTGTACTTGTGCAATTCTGCACCCGTGGGTAGAAGTGGTCGCCGCAGCAGCGCACCTGTCAGTCACAATTCGAGCACTCCAAGTAAATGTACAAGCAAAACTGCAAGTACAACTACAAGTACAACTACAAGTAAAGCTGGTGTGCGAGCATTCGCAGTCTGGTTGTGTTTGTGGCGCTTCCTCTTGCAGCACATGGACCTGCACGAGGACAAAACTACCCCATGTTCGAGTACCAGGCGCCATTCACAAGGTACAAACTTGACTCCGTCCTCACAATCAATGACTCCTCAACAGGTAAATCGAAGAACAGCATGGGCAGGCTGAACGCTGTGCAGGAGCGTCAGTACAAAAAGCACCGCAGCGACGGGTACGACGTGTCTCGCGCGGAATGGATGAAGTCTACGACCGGACGTTCTGGTGTGCTGCTGCCGTGAGACCATCGAGCACACCGCATGTTTTACCCAAACAAGAGCCAACAAGAGGCAGGGCACAGGGGCCCCCAACACAGAGACACGTGACAACCACGGCCAGCTGTCCATCGCGTAATTGGCCGGCAGTCCGTGCTTCCGTGGGTGTATCGGAAGTCGTTCGTAGTACTGCTGTAGACCGTCGAAAAACCACGACATCCCGTTCTGGTGGCAGACTCGCCCGTAGACCCCCCAAAAGGTATTTTTCTTTTCTTTTTCTTGGCCCCATGCACCCATTTCCTTTCCTTTCTCTTCTTTGTTTCTTTTTGCCAATTGACTTGCGTCTGTTGTGGGTATGCGTAGTGATAGATACCACGTGTAATATATACGTGGTAGTTTTTCTTGGGTGGCAAGCGGTATAGTCGGTTTTTCCAGGCGCGAGTAATGAGACGTATGCACCGGTATGGACCTGGCACATCATAGACTGACTCCCGATTTCACTTTTATACAAGGGCTCTGCATGGGCGCCGGCGAATGATGCTTCGGGTAGGGCAGGGCAGCACTTCGACAACTTGAGGTGTAGCTGTCCGAATTGGCATGCATTGAACTTTAAAGTACTGCCAAAAGTTTATTACGAACATGGGATTATGAAAGTCATGATTTGTCAAAAGAAAAAACGTAATATTATACAACAAAGAAGCCAAGGATAGGCGAAACAAACTATGTTAAATGCGCCGTCAAGTAAAAGTTGGCGTCTGTCAAACAAAAATACCGAAAAGAGTATTATAATTGACAACCTGCGTCGCCTCTAGGCGAAACAAAAGAGGCCTTGGCATTAATGAAGAGACTGCACTGCTGTCCCCATGGCAATGGAGGTTCGTAGTCGACAGGATGCAAAGTCGGTTTGCATCAAACGTCGACATGAGGACATGTCAGCCGGCAATGTTTTGGAAGAAGATTGCTTTGTTTTTTACGTGAAAGCTGTCGCATTGATTGTTCTGCGTGGTCGCGGGCGAGGAGGAAAACGTAGAAGAGGAGGGCGATCTCTCGTTGCGGCGGCGTTGTCTAAGATTGGTGCGGGGATGGCTTTGCTCGTACGGGAGGTTGACGTAGCGCTTCTTCTCTGTTTTTTCTCGAGAAGGCGGGATATGTGTGTCTGCTGTCTTTTCTTCGTGGGGGCTTTCACGTTGTCAAAATCGGACGCGTCCCCTCAATGCATAATATCCGGAGTGTCTCTACCATAACGACTGCTGATAGTGCCGTGCGTATTTCCTAGAGACTGACATATTATTTACTGGTAGCAATAATAATATACCTTTGCAACATTTTTTTTTCTTCATCCCATGTATTATCCCCGCACCACTCTCGCGCTCCCTCCCTGTAGTAACTCAGATCCGGGGTCACATAGCGGGCCCTCCTCCTCCGTCCCCACTTCCGCACGTGCTTTCATTTTTACCGCGAGGAGAATCCAGCATTTTCTTCCCTCGTCGACTCGCGTCGAACCAACCCACGCTGCTAGGCGCTCTCAGCAGTTAGTTGATCCCTGTTTTTTTTTCTTGCATTTTTGCAAATAAAGTCAAATCTCATCGTGGTGGGTGTCGAACTCAAGGACAACCAAACGTTGGTAGTATTCGAGTGTAAAACCGCTATTATTAATAGACCACCGGGGTGGCCGGCTGACAATTGATTAAAACAAAACAGGATCTTTGCATAGAGATTACATTCCCTCCCCCATATTGTATGATATTACGATGGTTGACGCGATATAGAATAAAGCGCCAAATACCTAACTATCAGCGTACGCGGAGTTTTAGATATCATGAATAACCAACGACCGCGACGGCAGAGCACGGCAAAGCATAGCGCTTCGCTCTGCTGAGCTAGCGGTGTGCTGCTGAGCTGAGCCGCAGGGCATCGCAGGGCACTGCACGGCGCTTCGTTGCTGTAAGCTATAGCGCTGCGATGGGGTGCTGGGCGGTGTCGAGCTGATGAGCCAAGCCCAGATCTCAGCCGATGAAGCTTCGTCAAGTACAAAACAAATGGTGCGAATCAAAGAAAAGCTAAAGCTGGACCGTTCCGCAACGAATGCACAGGCGGCAAATTAGCGGCAAATGGTAGGAGGTTCAACTTACTAGACAAAAAGGAAGAAAAATCGCGAAAAGGTTCAAAATCGTGTTGGCAGAAAAACCAAATTTGCAGGAAGCAGCTGAAAGGTCAAGAAGCAGGCAATATTTCCGTTGTTGTTGTTGTTGTTGTTGTTGTTGTCGTTCTCATATTAACTCGCATAATCAAGTCCGTGGTCACAGGACAGGCTCTAGTCACTCTGGAGCTGAGGAATACCCTAGGGGAAAAACTCAAACCAAAAGTGGTGCACGCATATATCACAGCTGACGCGGTTCATGCCTCCACCAGAAACATGTAAAAGTGAAATCGGGAGTCAGTCTACGATGTGCCAGGTCCATGCTGGTGCATACGTCTCATTACTCGCGCCTGGAAAAACCGACTATACCGCTTGCCACCCAAGAAAGACTACCACGCACATATTACACGTGGTATCTATCACTACGCATACCCACAACAGACGCAAGTCAATTGGAAAAGAGAAACAAACAAAGAAGAGAAAGGAAAGGAAATGGGTGCATGGGGCCAAGAAAAAGAAAAGAAAATGAAATTTTGGGGGGTCTACTGGCGAGTCTTGCCACCAGCACGACGATGCCACGTGGTTTTTCGACGATCTACAGCAGTACTACGAACGACTTCCGATACACCCACCGAAGCACGGACTACCGGCGAATTACGCGATCGACAGCTGGCTGTGGTTGTCACGTGTCTCTGTGTTGGGCGCCCCTGTGCGCTACCTCTTGTTGGCTCTTGCTTGGGTAAAACATGCGGTGTGCTCGATGGTCTCACGACACCAGAATCAGAACGTCCGCTCGTACGACGTATCATTCTTACAGGAAATGTAATATTTTTTTTCTCTTTCAATAAGAACATAAAACGGTTGTTATATATTGGACATAGTGATGCGTGTACGACTAAACTTGCCAACGGCACTCGTACTGCACTTTGAGCTATCTGCTGTGGTTCTGGTTGCTACTAGTTGCTGCTGTATGTGCTAGAAGTTTCGCCCTTCGGCTACTGCTGCTGCACCTGATGTTGTGTGTTTGCCAATGTCGTCAGTTGGCGTTCATGCTCGTCGTACATACTGCTGTTCTCACCCAGTACGTACGGGTTTCCTCGTACCTCGACGGCACGACGACGAGCTCAAAACAGAAGGGAGGTGACATGAAATGGCATGGACAATGGCCACATAGAAGCGAGCACAGCGGGATAGTTCGCTGCGAATCAACCGCACTCGTTCATGCCTACAGCAGAGGCTGGCTGAAGTGTCAGCGGCCGTGCTAAAGCCAGGGCCAAAGGCCGAAGAGACGGCTCTTCTACCTGCTTGGTTTCGTCTCGAGATTCTGTTATATTTTGGACAGAGTGATTCGTGTACGACTAAACTTGCCAACTGCACTCGTACTGCACTTTGAGCTATCTGCTGTGGTTCTGGTTGCTACTAGTTGCTGCAGAATGTGCTAGAAGTTTCGCTCTTCGGCTACTGCTCCTGCACCTGATGTTGTGTGTTTGCCAATGGCGTCAGTTGGCGTTCATGCTCGTCGTACATACTGCTGTTCTCACCCAGTACGTACGGGTTTCCTCGTACCTCGACGGCACGAGGACGAGCTCAAAACAGGAGGGAGGTGACATGAAATGGCATGGACAATGGCCACGTAGAAGCGAGCACAGCGGGATAGTTCGCTGCGAATCAACCGCACTCGTCCATGCCTACAGCAGAGGCTGGCTGGAGTGTCAGCGGCCATGCTTAAGCCAGGGCCAAAGGCCGAAGAGACGGCTCTACCTGCTTGGCTTGGTCTCGAGATTCTGTTACATGAAAATGTCATGATTCCATGGTTTGGGAGTTATTTTGTCACGAAACGTTTTGCGGTCGGTAATTCGTGTCGCGAAGTTGTTGGATATCGTCGGTAACTTGTGTCACGTTTTAGGTGAACCCACACTAAAAAATTGAATTTCCAGCTGGCGAAACGAACAGAAACAAAAGCAATAAAATGCCGAGCAAGAAACTAAACGAACTAGTAAAAAAGTACAGCAAAGAAACTAACGCTCGAGAGTATGCCACCGCAAAATTCCAAACATTATCACGTACCGTTTGTAAATGATGCCAATTTTGTAAATCATTCAGGCGTTGCAGCCATTAAGATTCAACAGTTTTCCCAAAATTCCTCCTCGACACTCGCTCGTCTCGCTCGGCACCCGTCCGCGTTCACGTCGATGTGCGGAACGGACACGGCAGGGCGAGGGGCGTTGGAGCCGCCCCCCGAAGGCGGCGCTCGAACCAAGCCATATTCGACCGAGAATTCCAGTTCCGCGAATCGCATGCTTAGGCCGAGACAAAAAATTCCTGACCAAAGTCCATGACACCAAGGAATGACTCGATGTTCAAGGAATGATTTTATATATATTTACAAGGTCTCCGCATGGGCGCCGGCATTCGCCGGCGCCCATGCTTCGGGTAGGGCAGGGCGGCACTTCGACAACTTAAAGGGTAGCTGTCCGATTTATCATGCATTGAACTAAGTAATGCCAAGAGTTTAAACGAACATGGGATTCTGAAAGTAATGCTTTGACAAAAGATAAAACGTAATATTATACAACAAAAAAGCCAAGGATAGGCGAAACAGACTGTTAAATGCGCCCCGTCAAGTAAAAATTGGCGCCTATCAAACAAAAATACCGAAAAGAGTATTATAATTGAGAACCTGCGTCGCCTCTAGGCGAAACGAAAGAGGCCTTGGCATTAATGAAGAGACTGCACTGCTGTCCCCGTGGCAATGGAGGTTCGAAGTCGACAGGATGCAAAGTCGGTTTGCATCAAACGTTGACATGGGGCCATGTCAGCCGGCGATGTTTTGGAAGAAGATTGCTTTGTTTGTTACGTGGAGGCTGTCGCATTGATTGGTCTGCGTGGTCGCGGGCGAGGAGGAAAACGTAGAAGAGGAGGGCCATCTCTCGTTGCGGCGGCGTTGTCTAAGATTGGCGCGGGGGTGGCTTTGCTCGTATGGGAGGTTGACGTAGCGCTTCTTCTCTGTTTTTTTTCGGGAAGGCGGGATATGTGTGTCTGCTGTCTTTTCTTCGTGGGGGCTTTCACGTTGTCGAAATAGGACGCGTCCCCTCAATGCATAATATCCGGAGTGTCTCTACCATGACGGCTGCTGATAGTGCCGTGCGTATTTCCTAGAGACTGACATATTATTTACTGGTAGTAATAATAACATACCTCTGCAACATTTTTTTTTCTTCATCCCATGTATTATCCCCGCACCACTCTCGCGCTCCCTCCCTGTAGTAACTCAGATCCGGGGTCACATAGCGGGCCCTCCTCCTCCATCCCCACTTCGGCACGTGCTTTCATTTTTACCGCGAGGAGAATCGAGCATTTTCTTCCCTCGTCGACTCGCGTCGAACCAACCCACGCTGCTAGGCGCTCTCAGCAGTTGATCCCTGTTTTTTTTTTTGCATTTTTGCAAATAAAGTCAAATCTCATCGTGGTGGGTGTCGAACTCAAGGACAACCAAACGTTAGTAGTATTCGAGGGTAAAACCGCTATTATTGATAGACCACCGGGGCGGCCGGCTGACAAATGATTAAAACAAAACAGGATCTTTGCATAGAGATTACATTCCCTCCCCCATATTGTATGATATTACGATGGTTGACGCGATATGTATTATATATTATAGAATAAAGCGCCAAATACTTAAGTATCAGCGTACGCGGAGTTTTAGATATCATGAATAACCAACGACCGCGACGGCAGAGCACGGCAAAGCATAGCGCGTCGCTCTGCTGAGCTAGCGGTGCGCTGCTGAGCTGAGCCGCAGGGCATCGCAGGGCACTGCACGGCGCTTCGTTGCTGTAAGCTATAGCGCTGCGATGGGGTGCTGGGCGGTGTCGAGCTGATGAGCCACGCCCAGATCTCAGCCGCTGAAGCTTCGTCAAGTACAAAACAAATGGTGCGAATCAAAGAAAAGCTAAAGCTGGACCGTTCCGCAACTAATGCACAGGCGGCAAATTAGCGGCAGTAGGAAGTTCAACTTACTGGACAAAAAGGAAGAAAAAATCGCGAAAAGGTTCAAAATCGTGTTGGCAGAAAAACCAAATTTGCAGGAAGCAGCTGAAAGGTCAAGAAACAGGCAATATTTCGGTTGTTGTTGTTGTTGTTGTTGTCGTTCTCACATTAACTCGCATAATCAAGTCCGTGGTCACAGGACAGGCTCCAGTCACTCTGGAGCTGAGGAATACCCTAGGGGAAAACACAAACAACCCAAGGTGGTACACGCATAAATCACAGCTGACGCGGTTCATGCCTCCACCAGAAACATGTAAAAGTGAAATCGGGAGTCAGTCTACGATGTGCCAGGTCCATACCGGTACATACGTCTCATTACTCGCGCCTGGAAAAACCGACTATACCGCTTGCCACCCAAGAAAGACTACCACGTATATATTACACGTGGTATCTATCACTACGCATGCGCACAACAGACGCAAGTCAATTGGAAAAGAGAAACAAAGAAAGAAGAGAAAGGAAAGGAAATGGGTGCATGGGGCCAAGAAAAAGAAAAGAAAATGAAATTTTGGGGGGTCTACTGGCGAGTCTTGCCACCAGCACGACGATGCCACGTGGTTTTTCGACGATCTACAGCAGTACTACGAACGACTTCCGATACACCCACCGAAGCACGGACTACCGGCGAATTACGCGATCGACAGCTGGCTGTGGTTGTCACGTGTCTCTGTGTTGGGCGCCCCTGTGCGCTACCTCTTGTTGGCTCTTGCTTGGGTAAAACATGCGGTGTGCTCGATGGTCTCACGACACCAGAATCAGAACGTCCGCTCGTACGACGTATCATTCTCACAGGAAATGTAATATTTTTTTTCTCTTTCAATAAGAACATAAAACGGTTGTTATATATTGGACATAGTGATGCGTGTACGACTAAACTTGCCAACGGCACTCGTACTGCACTTTGAGCTATCTGCTGTGGTTCTGGTTGCTACTAGTTGCTGCTGTATGTGCTAGAAGTTTCGCCCTTCGGCTACTGCTGCTGCACCTGATGTTGTGTGTTTGCCAATGTCGTCAGTTGGCGTTCATGCTCGTCGTACATACTGCTGCTGTTCTCACCCAGTACGTACGGGTTTCCTCGTACCTCGACGGCACGACGACGAGCTCAAAACAGAAGGGAGATGACATGAAATGGCATGGACAATGGCCACATAGAAGCGAGCACAGCGGGATAGTTCGCTGCGAATCAACCGCACTCGTTCATGCCTACAGCAGAGGCTGCCTGTAGTGTCAGCCGCCGTGCTAAAGCCAAGGCCAAAGGCCGAAGAGACGGCTCTACCTGCTTGGTTCTGTCTCGAGATGCTGTTATATATAGACTATTGGACAGAGTGATTCGTGTACGACTAAACTTGCCAACTGCACTCGTACTGCACTTTGAGCTATCTGCTGTGGTTCTGGGTGCTACTAGTTGCTGCAGTATGTGCTAGAAGTTTCGCCCTTCGGCTACTGCTGCTGCACCTGATGTTGTGTGCTTGCCAATGCCGTCAATTAATTGGCGTTCATGCTCGTCGTAAATACTGCTGTTCTCACCCGGTACGCAAATTCCAAACATTATCACGTACCGTTTGGAAATGATGCCAATTTTGTAAATCATTCAGGCGTTGCAGCCATTAAGATTCAAATTTTTTTCCAAAATTCCTCCTCGATACTCGCTCGTCTCGCTCGGCGCCCGTCCGCGTTCACGTCGATGTGCGGAACGGACACGGCAGGGCGAGGGGCGTTGGAGCCGCCCCCCGAAGGCGGCGCTCGAACCAAGCCATATTCGACCGAGAATTCCAGTTCCGCGAATCGCATACTTAGGCCGAGACAAAAAACTCCGGACCAAAGTCCATGACACCAAGGAATGGCTCTATATTCAAGGAATGATTTTATATATGTTTATGTTTCTGGTGGAGGCATGAGTTGCGTCAGCTGTGATTTATGCGTGTACCACCTTGGGTTGTTTGTGTTTTACCCTAGGGTATTCCTCAGCTCCAGAGTGACTGGAGCCTGTCCTGTGACCACGGACTTGATTATGCGAGTGAATGTGAGAACTAAAACAACAACTGAAATATTGCCTGTTTCTTGACCTTTCAGCTGCTTCCTGCAAATTTGGTTTTTCTGCCAACACGATTGTGAACTTCTTCGCGATTTTTTCTTTCTTTTTGTCTAGTAAGTTGAACTTCCTACCATTTGCCGCTTATTTGCCGCCTGTGCATTAGTTGCGGAACGGTCCAGCTTTAGCTTTTCTTTGATTCGCACCATTTGTTTTGTACTTGACGAAGCTTCATCGGCTGAGATCTGGGCTTGGCTCATCAGCTCGACACCGCCCAGCACCCCATCGCAGCGCTATAGCTTACAGCAACGAAGCGCCGTGCAGTGCCCTGCGATGCCCCGCTATGCTTTGCCGTGCTCTGCCGTCGCGGTCGTTCGTTATTCATGATATCTTAAACTCCGCGTACGCTGATATTTAGGTATTTGGCGCTTTATTCTATATCGCGTCAACCATCGTAATATCATACAATATGGGGGAGGGAATGTAATCTCTATGCAAAGATCCTGTTTAGTTTTAATCAACTGTCAGCCGGCCGCCCCGGTGGTCTAGTGGTTTTACCCTCGAATACTACTAACGTTTGGTTGTCCTTGAGTTCGACACCCACCACGATGAGATTTGACTTTATTTGCAAAAATGCAAAAAAAAAAACAGGGATCAATTGCTGAGAGCGCCTAGCAGCGTGGGCAGGTACAAGTCGACGCGAGTCGACGAGGGAACAAAATGCTGGATTCTCCTCGCGGTAAAAATGAAAGCACGTGCCGAAGTGGGGAGGGAGGAGGGGGGCCCGTTATGTGACCCCAGATGATCTGAGTTACTACTGGGAGGGAGCGCGAGAGTGGTGCGGGAATAATAAATGGAATAAAAAAAAAATGTTGCAAAGGTATACCTGGTATTATTGTTGGTAAATCGGTAGCTTCTGGGGAAAAGGTATTATATTATTGACACTTCCGTCTGGAGAGACATGCTGGAAAGTGGAGTGAACAAGAGGGGCGAGCGCATGGGCTCCCAGCTCCCTCGCCACCTTCGGTAAAATGCTCAACCGGAACACAACACAGCATACCGAACATCGACAACAAGCCGATGGCCCGACCTCTAGCAACACTACAGGAATGTTCCTACTCGTCAAGGCAACAAAGAATCCTACAGAAGTAATTCCTCCGCATGTTCATACGCACGTAACATGCCAACCAACACATAACAGATCTACGATAATCTACGACGTACAAGTGCAGTGCTACTGAACTTTGACTCACACTGGCTATGTGCTAACATTTCCATAACACTCTGTCCTGTTCTACAGCAGTACAATCTACCGAAGTACCGTAGCACCACAAGAGTATTCTGGTACAACAACATACAATCAACAGTTCTGCTATTCAAACCAACCAATCAGAGTTTCACCGCAGTACAGTTGATACATACATGCCGCTATCACGAACAATTATTACTACCGGTAAATAATATGTCAGTCTCTAGGAAATACGCACAGCACTATCAGCAGTCGTCATGGTAGAGACACTCCGGATATTATGTATCGAGGGGACGCGTCCGATTTCGACAACGTGAAAGCACCCACGAAGCAAAGACAGCAGACACACATATCCCGCCCTCCCGAAAAAAAACAGAAAAGAAGCGCTACGCCAACCTCCCGACGAGCAAAGCCACCCCCGTACCCATCTTAGACAACGCTGCCGCAACGAGAGATCGCCCTCCTCTTCTACGTTTTCCTCCTCGCCCGCGACCACGCAGACCAATCAATGCGACAGCCTTCACGTAACAAACAAAGCAATCTTCTTCCAAAATCTCGCCGGCTGACATGGCCCCATGTCAACGTTTGATGCAAACCGACTTTGCATCCTGTCGACTACGAACCTCCATTGCCACGGGGACAGCAGTGCAGTCTCTTCATTAATGCCAAGGCCTCTTTCGTTTCGCCTAGAGGCGACGCAGGTTCTCAATTGTAATACTATTTTCGGTATTTTTGTTTGATAGACGCCAACTTTTACTTGGCGCATTTAACAGTGTGTTTCGCCTATCCTTGGCTTCTTTGTTGTATAATATTACGCTTTTTTCTGTCAAAGCATGACTTTCATAATCCCATGTTCGTATTAAACTCTTGACATTACTTTAAAGTTCAATGCATGCCAAATCGGACAGCTACACCTTAAGTTGTCGAAGTGCTGCCCTGCCCTACCCAAAGCATGGGCGCCGGCGAATGCCGGCGCCCATGCGGAGCCCTTGTACAATATTATAAATATAATAGGGCCAATATAATACATTTGCTGTGGCATCAAGTGCTGCATCTGCGATGCTGAACAAGGCACCTGCAGCAAACGAACTAAACCCCCCCCTTGAACATGAGGAAAGTGAGCGACCAGTGCTAATGGAACGATGCGTTTGCGAGTCATAACTTGCCAGTGAGCATGAACTAATGAACAGAGCCTATGGTCGGCTGTGAACCATACGACGACCACTACGAACGGAACGATGCGTTTTGGAGTCAGAAAACACCATTGAGCATGAACACATGAACAAAGCCTGTGGTCGTCTGTGAACCGTACGACGGGAAAGTTCTCAAATGCGAACAAAATCTGAGCTTCGTAACAGCTGCAGTATATAAACTCAAATACCTAGACCTCGACCCCCTCGGAGGTCTCGCTCGGCATATCCTCCCCCCTCTCAGCCCTTCTCAGCCCGTAATTGCCGAAAAGAAAATTAGTTGCTGGGGAAAAGAACCGTCCCGAAGTTCCTTGCCTTCCTTGCTTTCCCTAGTCTCATTCTTACTTAGCTCTCATTCTCTGATCTTATTTTTACTGCTTGCTGTCTGATATTTTTATTCTGCTTTTTCATCAGCAACTTCTTTTTTGTACTTTTAGACCTACTATTATGGCGAATATTTTCATCGATTATTTCTCTCTTTAACCGGGACCGCCGACGCCAAAAATAAAAACCTTCCACTATGGGACCAGAAATCATCGTTATTTCTGGGTTCAGAAATAATCGAGACCAGAAATCAGCGGATCTGGTGATTTCTGAGCCCAGAAATAACAGCTCTTCCAACCTCTCAGAACTGGGATTATTTGACTTTTGGATACTACCTCGTACCAAGTATCACATATTATCGCTGCTTATACTGTACCTGGTATGATACTTGTCTGCTGTACACGTCACGCATCACCCACAACAAAGAATCACAAACACACCTACGACAGCATACTGCGCTTGTTGTGTGCGAGACAGAGCTTCATCCTCACACAAACGCGACAGCAGCAGCACCACCACCATCGAAACCACTACAGGCACACCACACCAGCACCACAGCAGCAGCGCAGCAGAAGAGACCGCAGCAGAGGCGGTGGTGACCTAACGTCGCCGGCGACAGTGTACGTGCCAGATTTCAAAAATAAAGGCAAACGGCAAAACAAGACCTACCAATTCAAAATAAAACCACTTTCCAAAAATCAGAAGCCATAATGGACGCCCCTTATTTCTGATGCAGTTATTTCTGGAGCCTCAAAACTACAAAAATAATCGCCAGAAATAATCGCTAAATTTTTTTCCATAATAGTAGGTCTTACATTTGAAGTTGGCCAATTGCTGGCTGTTGAGAGGGAATTGCCGTTGACGGCTGCAAACAATTTGAATTTGAAATTTGCCGGATCGGCAATAACAATTTGAAGTTGAAATTTGCGAAGCGGACCAAGGCTAGTACGGGAAGAGGCTCCGCCAACAGTGGGGGTGGTGGAGGTTCAGGATCAGGCGTGTGGACGCTGGTCGGGCAAGAACGGGACTCAGCTTCTTCTGGCGATCGTGATTGGCCGTGCCCGAGCAAGGGTTGTGACGGCTTCCTCATCGCACGAAATAGGAAAAACAGGAGTTCCCAGTACGCTGTCTGCGACACCTGCAGGAGTGACGAGCCTTCCACGTGCCAAGCTTTTCATAACCTTAACAAGAAGCACTGGGGAAGCGGCGACAACCCTCGTGTGTGACTGGTGTGACGCGGACACCTGTGATTCACCTTCGATCGGCGTCCCTAACGAAGGAGCTGAGAGCTTGACGAAACGTGAGTTTCATTTCTTCGCGTTGTTGGAATTTGATGTTTGCTGTCAGCTACTATACTACTGATGTTGAGAGTTTGTTCCCGTTGTCAGTGTGTTCAGCGCCGTGCGACATAGGTAAGACACCAGATGTCAACACCCTGTATTTTCAGTAGTGCTGCGTTGAGTGTTGGCTGAGTGTGCTGCAAGTTATGCACAATAGACTACCAGAGTAAGTGGTTTTGGGTGTTGGTGAACTCAAGCGAATCCTGTTTCCAATAATGCTGCACATTGAAATTTACATTGTTTGACCTCGTGTGCCTGTCTGCAACGTTTGCTGTAGCATGCGTGTGCTTCACCAGCGTGGTCGAACTACCACACGGTGTGGAAGCTGTGCTTGGGGACGCGTAGCCTGAAGAAACTCAAGTTCGCCTTGGTGGTCACGGAGGGCAGTCCCGTCGTCGGGGTAAGTTGTACTAGTTGTCTACGCAGTGACACTATCTGTGTGCTGTGATTTCTTTTTCATGCGTACAAACACACTTTTTGCATGTACGAGTACGTGTACGGGGCAGTCCCGTCATCGGGGTAAAAGCGTGAATTGTACAAGTACTCAGGTCTAGACCTATGCAGTGACGCTGTGTGATGCGATTTCTTTTTCATACGTACAGCCAAACACACTTCATGTATGTACGACTACGAGTACGGGGCAGTCCCGTCATCGGGGTAAGCGGGTGTTGGACAAGTGGTCCATGCAGCGACGCTTTGTGCTGTGATATAAACACACATTTTTTTAGATGTACGACTACGACTACGTGGTATCTATACATGTAAGACGCAATGAAAACGGGCAAGTCTCATCACGGGGGTCAGCCAGGGTTGTAGAAATGGTCCATGCAGTGATAAATAACACAGCAGCATGATACCATCAGCACCAGTCGCAGTACACACTGGAGGTTGATATATAGCAGTAAACAGAAGCTGAAGTTAGCCTGGGTGATGCTGGAGAGCAGTCCCGTGATTGGGGTTAGCGAGTTGTTCATGTAGTGACGCGGTGTACTACTACTGTTACTCATTTTTCATACAACCACATAAACTCTTTGTATTAACGAGTACAAGTAGGGTGCGCAACCTCTTCAGGAATCGCAGTACACGTCGGTCGTAATAGTGTTGATAGCAGCAGTAATAGAGTAGTACCGAACAATATATACAGCAGGTACTGTCTCCTACCCTTCGTTGTTGGTATTCCGCCGGTAGGCCTTATATAGCAGTATACCGGGGCTTACGCTTACCAGTGTTGCGACTGTGAATCCCGTTCGTTCCTGTCCCAGTGGTGGTTTCATAGGTGTTAGCAACGTTGTGGTACCAGGCAGGGCTTTGCCCATAAACGACCGCTTTCATTACAACAGCAGTGTTAAATTGTACGACTTCCTTTCAAACTTTGGAAATCGACTACATGTACGTGGCCTTACTATTTGAACATTCACTGAACGCCAGGGATTCCCATCCGTTGTGGTCGTTTGCAGAAGCCCCGCGAAGCAGCCGCCGAGGGCCGCCAAGTCGGCGAGGACATAAACACGAAGTGCACCGGCGACATCAAGGTCGGTGACCTCCTGAAGAAGGAAGGCGACCACTTGCTCGATATACATCCCGCATCCCATTCCCACGGTGCCACGAGGGCGTTCGACATCGAGGTACGTTCTACTCTTATCTTGCGTCCTGTGTCACGAGTCGAGACATCCATGTCTCTTGCTCAAGACTAGGGGATTGCGTGCGGATATAGTCTATGAAGTGCGGCTCTTTTTCCAAGTACCAAGAGCAAGTACAACAATACCACAACAATTACTAACAACGAATGGAGCTCCAATAGTTTGGATGGTTACGACGTCTGCTGGAGAGAAGTACCAATACTTTTTTACACCTACTTATCGACGTCCTCCCGCTATGCTTCAACGTTTGTGGACAGATCCACAAGATCATCGACAAAACACAAGAGTGCAAGGTGCTGGGTACCTCCGCTGAGCAGGAAGAGTCCAAGCAAGCCTGCATGTTCCTTCGGAAGCAATGTTGACAGCACGTTCTTTATAGAACGTTAAGTTGTGGTTTCTATATACCAGCATCGTTTTCTGAGAACTATGCCTAAATGCGTGCTCTTCGTCCTTCAGGAATACAAATAAATGTACTTCACATGTTTGCGGTGTGTGAGTTCAAGTTCCTGCTCCCATCATGTTTTTTTTTGCACTGCGCTCCTTTACATCTTAAGTTGTAGTTTTCCTGTCTCTATCCTTGACAAGCGCGTGCCTGGTGTTTATGTACTGCGATAATTTATTATTGATGATCGACTTAGAGAGAGCTATTAATAAGTGTACAGGTGCTACCTGAGAGGTGGAAGGATATGCCAAGCAAGTCCTCCGACGTGCCCATCATGGACTGGGCGAATGCATGATAATAACAAACTCATAATCATAATCGTCTCCATCCTGTACCGTTGTACGATATATGGACCTCTTGGCATTTTCAAGTCGCCAGTTGCGCCATTTGTGCTTCTTTTCCGCCTTTCTACTGAATGTCCATTCCTCCTTCCGCGAGCGAAGCCCTTGTATGTATATACAATAAATACATACCTAGTATACGATATTGTTGGTGCTTGCCTGTGAGAGCTCCTCAGCTTTTCTTAGACGTAGATTTTTGCCCTTTTCGCGATAACTGGCGATGAGGTCCACCCGACGGCGCGCAACTCCCTCATCGTGCTCGCAGACCCCTGCTCTGCCTGCTCTGACAAGGGCGGCCTCGGCCGTGCCCAACTCATCTCTCACGGGGCTTCGATTTTTCCAGGATCCCATGCCCTTTTAGTCACACGTTTTTTGTTTCTATGATGAACGCAGAACGCATTATCAAGATTCCGAAAGTTTTTTCATGTTCTCGTCGACAAACCCGGATTTTATACCGGCTCCTTTTACTGCTGATACTTGGCTGACATACACGTACATATGCGAGTACGAGTACCACAGCAACCAGTAACAGAGCATCATATACGATGATCTCTGTTTAGCATTCATACACGTGCGTGGTATTCAGCGGTATGATACTACTACTGTTCGGTGTGTGTTGTTTCTGTTCGTATCATATCGTATGCTAAATGCTTTGTAGCTTGCGATCCTCGAGTTTAAACGGATTACTGCATATTTTCCTCAGGAACATGTCGAGACATTTTCTTGCGAGGCGCACCAGCACCGCAGCAGTACACAACAGTAGGTACCCGTATCAATATTATCTCACAGGTGGTATGTACTTACGTACACGTCGCATAGCATGATGTGGTATATCTCGGGTATATACTGATATGTGTTGTTACCGTCCGTAGCATTCGTACGAGCATATAGTTCACCGGTAGTTCACCGATAGTATTGTTTTCGATACACTTGCGGTACTGCTGTAAATACAAATCGAATACGTACGAGTACAACAAGGTGTTAGCGGCTGACGCCGCCCGATTTTGGACCCATTACACCAAAATGGAGTTATTTTCACGTCCCAATACAAATTCAAGTCATTTCAGACCCAGCATACAAAAACCAAGTCATTTCAGACTCACTATACAATTTCAAGTCATTTCCAGCCCACCATACAAAAACCAAGTCACTTCAGACCCCCCATACAAAAATCAAGTCATTTCAGACCCCCATGAAAAAAATCAAGTCATTTCAGACCCGCCATACAATTTCAAGTCATTTCAGATCCCCCATACAATTTCAAGTCATTTCAAAATCACAACACCAAAACCAAGTCATTTTAGGCCCCCGATACAATTTCAAGACATTTTAAACCCACCGTACAAAAATCAAGTCATTTTAGACCCCCCATACAACTTCGAGTCATTTCAGACCCCTCTAACAAAAACCGAGTCATTTCCAGACCCACTATACAAAAACCGAGCCATTGCCAACCCATTATACAAAAATCAAGTCATTTTAGACGCCCCGTACAAATTCAAGTAATGTCAGACCCCCCGTACGAAAATCAAGTCGCCTTTAGCATCTCCGCTTTTTTTTTCATCACGCCCGTGCTCGCACTGCTTCACTCTTTAAGTTACACCCCTTGGCATCACAGTCGCTCGTATTGTGCTACCTCCGCTTTCCTAACATCGTACCTAGTTCTGCCGTTACGGGCGTGCGCGGAGCCGCAGCGGGCGACAGCCCGCCGCGGCGAAGCCCCCTGGTAAATACATGTACGATATTGTTGGTGCTTGCCTGCGAGAGCTCCTCAGCTCTTCTTCTTAGACGTAGATTTTTGCCCTTTTCGCGATAACTGGCGATGAGGTCCACCCGACGGCACGCAACTCCCTCATCGTGCTCGCAGACCCCTGCTCTGCCTGCTCTGCCAAGGGCGGCCTCGGCCGTGCCCAACTCATCTCTCACGGGGCTTCGATTTTTCCAGGATCCCATGCCCTTTTTGTCACATGTTTTTTGTTTCATGATACACGCAGAAGGCATTATTCAAGATTCCGTTTTTGCATGTAGACGACAAACCCGGATTTATATACCGGCTCCTTTTACTGCTGATACGTGGCTGACATACACGTACATATACGAGTACGAGTACCACAGCAAGCAGTAACAGAGTATCATATACGATGATCTCTGTTTAGCATTTATACACGTGCGTGGTATTCAGCGGTATGATACTGCTGCTGTTCGGTGTGTGTTGTTTCTGTTCGTATCATATCGTATGCTAAATGCTTTGTAGCTTGCCATCCACAAACGGATTACTGCATGTTTTCCTCAGGAGCATGTCGAGACATTTTCTTGCGAGGCGCACCAGCACCGCAGCAGTACATTCACAGCAGCAGTACATTCACAGCAGCAGTACATTCACAGCAGCAGTACATTCACAGCAGCAGTAGGTACCCGTGTCAGTATTATCTGTGCTATGTACGTACGTGCACGTCGCATAGTATGTAGTATATACTGATATGTGTTGTTACCGTCCGTAGCATTCGTACGAGCACATAGTACACCGGTAGTATTGTTTTCATTACACTTGCGGTGCTGCTGTCAATACGAATCGAATACGTACGAGTACAAGGTGTTTGCGGCTGACGCCGCCCGATTTTAGACCCATTACACAAAAATGGAGTTATTTTCACGTCCCAATACAAATTCAAGTCATTTCAGACCCAGCATACAAAAACCAAGTCATTTCAGACTCACTATACAATGTCAAGTCATTTCAAGCCCACTATACAAGAACCAAGTCACTTCAGACCCCCCATACAAAAATCAAGACATTTCAGACCCCCATGAAAAAAATCAAGTTATTTCAGACCCACTATACAATTTCAAGTCATTTCAGACTCACTATACAATTTCAAGTCATTTCAGAACCACAATACAAAAACCAAGTCATTTTAGACCTCCGATACAATTTCAAGACATTTTAAACCCACCGTACAAAAATCAAGTCATTTTAGACCCCCCATACAATTTCAATCATTTCAGACCCCTTTAACAAAAACCGAGTCATTTCCAAGGGCTTGAATGGGAACAAATGGGATGGGAATCCCATCTAAAATGGGATGGGATGGGAATGGGATGGGAATCCCACAGTGGGATACGCGCTTCCCATCCCACCAAGTCCCATCCCATCTCAAATTCCTGCCCCACTTACTCCCACATAACCGATATAGCACCACTGCCATCCCACCTGCTTCCCATCCCACCATCGGCACAGCTACTCCCGTCCCAATCCTACTGTAAAAGTAGCCACTTCCGTCCCAGTGTGCACTGTGAGCGCAAGACTTCCCATATGCCAGTTCCCCATTTTATTCCAAATAGAATGTCCTGCAGCGCCCGGGCCACTGGGCCAACACCCACGCACGCGGGTTGAATCTGAATGTAAAAAAAAATCTTGGCATGTTTGTTTTTGTGCCGCCGGCCGCAGGGCACACACACAACTCTATGTCGGACCCTACCGGCGACGGCGGCTCTCAACCTTTGTCACAGACACCCGATGCACAGTCACCCGATACATCATTCAAGGTAAACGGTGTTACCGTACAGCCGATCGGTGCTGGGACAAAGAGAAAGAAGCAGACGTCTTCGATTTGGAAGCATGTCGTAGAGTTCACCCCGGCGACGAGGGACGGCAAGATCGTCAAGTGTATGCCAAGATTCCACTTCCCGCGGTGGACAACGTTCCAGCGCGCGAGATGATCTGCGGCTTCTTGATGAAGTACGTCCGAGCTGACCCCAGCAAAGGCATCGCTGCTGGAGGGACAAAAGGCATTTGGAACCACTTCGGAGGCTGTCATTCTGAGATAAAAAAAGACGAGATGCCTCTGAGCTCCCACAGCAACGAAGGCAGGAAGAGGAGGGCGGACATATTTTCCGGAGGTAAGAGAGGGGGGCTACTACAGTATCGCCTGCGTTAGCAATGGTGTGCTGTGTGCCTTTGTGTGCTGTTTGCTGTTTGTTTTTTGTTTTTAGCTTTGAGTGTTTTGCTCAAATGTAAAACCACACACGTACAGACGCAGCAGCAGCGTACAGCAGTACAGTAGCATGTGTAAGCATTGCTTCTCATGCCTACGTAGGTGTCGCACACCAACTGCACATCGGTACAACTCATCTCACTCCTCCTCACTACCCATATCCAATGACAAGCACTCTCATTCCTACCTCCTACGCTCTTATGATGCAAAGAACCACAAATGATTTACACTTGACGGACCATACGGAAGATAACACCAATACGTTGAATATCACCCCTCCTAAAACTAAAAACATGAAGGCAAACAAACGGTGATAACAGACTACGGATTGCTAGCTATACGGATTGCGGATTTGTTTGTACCGTAAGAGCCGGAACAGGAGAGGGAGGGTCAGTGAGTGTACAACAGTCCCCCTGACTTTTAGTAGAAGTGGAAATTAAAAATTCATTTAATAAAAACATAAAAACAAACTTTGTTTTATTCTACGTTTATTTCTGATTTTGTTTTTTTTCGATTTTTCTCCTCGTTAAGGGGATATGTATATTTTTTCATTTTCATGTTTTGGCACAGCGTGCTACAGAATGGTCAAACGATATTTTCAATACCTATAATTTGTACATATAGCTTGCTTTTTATTTTCTCTTTTCTTTCCCTCCGTGCTGACTACACTCCGTGTTGGCCCTCTCTCCCTTTCAATCCCTTTTCCCGCCTCCCCGTCTTGTGCGGATCATTTGCAGGCAACGGCCAGACACAAGAGAGCGGAGGCAAAGGACCGATGGACAGACGCATAGTCAAGACGCTTACCAAGACACGACAAGAGGAGCAGGACCGGCGCTATGTTGCGATGTGCGCCGTCGACTTCCGACCTTTCAGCATGTTCGACACTCCCGCGTTTCGCTGGTGCCTCGGAGGCTTTTCGCCGGCGTACATACAGAAGCCAATATTGTTTGCTTTTCGATCGGGGTTGGTTGTTGATATAGCTTTGTTTTCGTTTTGGGCTACCAATTAATCAATTAATAAGACAATAAGACGACCGTGAACGTGCTTCTGTTGGTCTGTTTGCAAGCCCCACTTAGCCCCACTGGTCCACGTAGTGTATGTATGCTGGGGAAGGGCTACCTACTCCCGCGCAGGTTCCCACATTGTCTTTCCCGGTGTTGTCCCATACTGGATCCCATGTTAAATCCCACATTTCCCGGCGGCGTCCCGCCGTCCCCCCTATGACACAACAGCCCCATCCCATCCCATCTCGATTTTTGAGGATTCCCATTTGGTCCCATCATTGCAAAACATTCCGACTTCCCGTCCCATTCCCATCCCAAGTAAAACGCAAGTGGTCCCATCCCCATTTTTTAGAGTGGGAGCGGCAACAAATGACCATGGGATCCCATCCCACACAAATATGGGACCCAAATTTTTCCCGCCTGCGGCGAGCGAAACCCTCCCATCCCACTTGCATGGGGCCCTCGGTCCCATTCAAGCCCTTGGTCATTTCCAGACCCACGATTCAAAAACCGAGCCATTGCGAACCCACTATACAAAAATCAAGTCATTTTAGACTCCCCGTACAAATTCAAGTAATGTCAGACCCCCCAAACAAAAATCAGGTCGCCTTTAATTTCTCCGCTTTTTTTTTCATCACGCCCGTGCTCGCACTGCTTCACTCTTTAAGTCACACTCCTTGGCATCACAGTTGCTCGTATTGTGCTACCTCCGCTTTCCTAACATCGTACCTAGTTCTGCCATTACGGGCATGCGCGGAGCCGCAGGCGGGCGACAGCCCGCCGCGGCAAAGCCCCCCTGGTATTATTGTATATATAATACAGCTGCTGTGGCATAAGGTGCTGCATCTGCGATGCTGAACAAGGCACCTGTCGCAAGTGAACTAAAACCTCCCCTTGAACATAGGTAAACTGAGCGAGCATCGCTGACGGAACGATGCGCTTGCGAGTCAGAAATGCCAGCGAGCATGAACGCATGAACAGAGCCTGCGGTCGTTTGTGAACCATACGAAGAGGGAAATTCGCAAGTATGAACAGAATCTAAGCTTCGGAACAGCTACAGTATATATACCGGTACAATATTGTAGATAGCTTCGGGTAGGGCAGGGCAGCACTTCGACAACTTAAGGTGTAGCTGTCCGATTTGGCATGCGTTGAACTTTAAAGTAATGCCAAGAGTTTAATACGAACATGGGATTATGAAAGTCATGATTTGACAGAAAAAAACGTAATATTATACAACAAAGAAGGCAAGGATAGGCGAAATACACTGTTAAATGCGCCTTCAAGTAAAAGTTGGCGTCTATCAAACAAAAATACCGAAAATAGTATTATTGAGAACCTGCGTCGCCTCTAGGCGAAACGAAAGAGGCCTTGGCATTAATGAAGAGACTGCACTGCTGTCCCCGTGGCAATGGAGGTTCGAAGTCGACAGGATGCAAAGTCGGTTTGCATCAAACGTCGACATGGGCCCATGTCAGCCGGCGAGGTTTTGGAAGAAGATTGCTTTGTTTTTTACGTGAAGGCTGTCGCATTGATTGGTCTGCGTGGTTGCGGGCGAGGAGAAAAACGAAGAAGAGGAGGGCGATCTCTCGTTGCGTCGGCGTTGTCTAAGATAGGTGCGAGGGTGGCTTTGCTCGTACGGGAGGTTGACGTAGCGCTTCTTCTCTGTTTTTTCTCGAGAAGGCGGGATATGTGTGTCTGCTATCTTTGCTTCGTGGGTGCTTTCACGTTGTCGAAATCGGACGCGTCCCCTCGATACATAATATCCGGAGTGTCTCTACCATGACGACTGCTGATGGTGCCGTGCGTATTTCCCCAGAGACTGATATATTATTTACTGGTAGAAATAATCATACCTGGTATACCTTTCTTTGTAACATTTTTTTTTCTTCATCCCATTTATCATCCCCGCACCATTCTCGCGCTCCCTCCCAGTAGTAACTCAGATCCGGGGTCACATAACGGGCCCTCCTCCTCCCTCCCCACTTCATTACGTGCCTTCATTTTTACCGCGAGGAGAATCGAGCATTTTCTTCCCTCGTCGACTCGCGTCGAATTGTACCTAGCAGGCGCTCTCAGCAGTTGATCTCTTTTTTTTATTGCATTTTTGCAAATTAAGTCATATTTCATCGTGGTGGGTGTCGAACTCAAGGACAACCAAACGTTAGTAGTATTCGAGGGTAAAACCATTAGACCACCGGGGCGGCCGGCTGACAATCGATTAAAACAAAACAGGATCTTTGCATAGAGATTACATTCCCTCCTCCATATTGTATGAAATTGCGATGGTTGACGCGATATAGAATAAAGCGCAAAATACCTAAATATCAGCCTACGCGGAGTTTTAGATATCATGAACAACGAACGATCGCGACGGCAGAGCACGGCAAAGCATAGCGCTTCGCTCTGCTGAGCTAGCGCTGCGCTGCGATGCGCTGCTGAGCTGAGCCGCAGGGCACTGCACGGCGCTTCGTTGCTGTGAGCTATAGCGCTGCGATGGGGTACTGGGCGGTGTCGAGCTGATGATAAGCCAAGCCCAGATCTCAGCCGATGAAGCTTCGCCAACTACAAAACAAATGGTGGTAATCAAAGAAAAGCTAAAGCTGGACCGTTCCGCAACTAATGCACAGGCGGCTAATTAGCGGCAAATCAACTTACTAGACAAAAAAAAAGAAAAAATCGCGAAAAGGTTCAAAATCGTGTTGGCAGAAAAACCAAATTTGCAGGAAGCAGCTGAAAGGTCAAGAAACAGGCAATATTTCAGTTGTTGTTGTTCTCACATTAACTCGCACAATCCAGTCCGTGGTCACAGGACTGGTTCCAGTCACTCTGGAGCTGAGGAATACCTTAGGGAAAAACACAAACAACCCAAGGTGGTACACGCATAAATCACAGCTGACGCAATTCATGCCTCCACCAGAAACATATAAAAGTGAAATCGGGAGTCAGTATACGATGTGCCAGATCCATACCGGTGCATACGTCTCATTACTCGCGCCTGGGAAAACCGACTATACCGCTTGCCACCCAAAAGACTACCACGTATATATCACACGTAGTATCTATCACTACGCATACGCACAACAGACGTAAGTCAATTGGAAAAAAGAAACAAAGAACAAAGAAGAGAAAGGAAAGGAAATGGGTGCATGGGGCCAAGAAAAAGAAAAAGAAAAAGAAATATTGGGGGGTCTACAGGCGAGGCTGCCACCAGAACGGGATGTCACATGCCACGTGGTCTTTCGACGGTCTACAGCAGTATGCAGTAGTACTACGAACGACTTCCGATACACCCACCGAAGCACGGACTACCGGCCAATTACGCGATCGACAGCTGGCCGTGGTTGTCACGTGTCTCTGTGTTGGGGGCCCCTGCCCTGCCTCTTGTTGGCTCTGGAGAGTGATGCGTGTACGACTAAACTTGCCAACGGCACTCGCACTGCACTTTGAGCTATCTGCTGTGGTTCTGGTTGCTACTTGTTGCGGCATTATGTGCTAGGCGTTTCGCCCTTCGGCTACTGCTGCTACACCTGCTGTTGTGTGTTTGCCAATGTCGTCAATTGGCGTTCATGCTCGTCGTACATACTGCTGTTCTCACCGAGTACGTACGGGTTTCCTCGTACCTCAACCGTACGACGACGAGCTCAAAACAGAAGGAAGGTGACATGAAATGGCATGGACAATGGCCACATAGAAGCGAGCACAGCGGGATAGTTCGCTGCGAATCAACCGCACTCGTTCATGCCTACAGCAGAGGCTGGCTGGAGTGTCAGCGGCCGTGCTAAAGCCAGGGCCAAACGCCGAAGAGACGGCTCTACCTGCTTTGTTTTGTCTCGAAATTCTGTTATATATTGGACAGAGTGATGCGTGTACGACTAAACTTGCCAACGGCACTCGCACTGCACTTTGAGCTATCTGCTGTAGTTCTGGTTGCTACTTGTTGCTGCAGAATGTGCTAGACGTTTCGCCCTTCGGCTACTGCTGCTACACCTGCTGTTTTGTGCTTGCCAATGTCGTCAGTTGGCGTTCATGCTCGTCGTACATACTGCTGTTCTCACCGAGTACGTACGGGTTTCCTCGTACCTCAACCGTACGACGACGAGCTCAAAACAGAAGGAAGGTGACATGAAATGGCATGGACAATGGCCACATAGAAGCGAGCACAGCGGGATAGTTCGCTGCGAATCAACCGCATTCGTTCATGCCTACAGCAGAGGCTGGCTGGAGTGTCAGCGGCCGTGCTAAAGCCAGGGCCAAAGGCCGAAGAGACGGCTCTACCTGCTTTGTTTTGTCTCGAAATTCTGTTACGTGAAAGTATCATGATTTGGGAGTTATTTTGTCACGAAACGTCTTGCCGTCGGTAATTTGTGTCACGAAGTTGTTGGATATCGTCGGTAATTTGTGTCACGTTTTAGGTGAACCCACAATAAAAAATTGAATTTCCAGCTGGCAAAACGAGCAGAAACAAAAGCTATAAAATGCCGAGCAAGAAACCAAACGAACTAGTAAAAAAGTACAGCAAAGAAACTAACGCTCGAGAGTATGCCACCGCAAAATTCCAAACATTATCACGTACCGTTTGTAAATTATGCCAATTTTGTAAATCATTCAGGCATTGCAGCCATTAAGATTCAACAATTTTTCCAAAATTCCTCCTCGACACTCGCTCGTCTCGCTCGGCACCCGTCCGCGTTCACGTCGATGTGCGGAACGGACACGGCAGGGCGAGGGGCGTTGGAGCCGCCCCCCGAAGGCGGCGCTCGAACCAAGCCATATTCGACCGAGAATTCCAGTTCCGCGAATCGCATACTTAGGCCGAGACAAAAAATTCCTGACCAAAGTCCATGACACCAAGGAATGACTCGATATTCAAGGAATTATTTTTGTATATATTTATAGACTAGTACAGCTGCTGTGGCATACGTTGCTGCATCTGCGATGTTGAACAAGGCACCTGCGGCCAGCGAACTAAACTTCCCTTGTGTCTTATACCTGATATATAGTACAACTACACTACTGCTGTGGCATTACATGAGCATGAACGCATGAACAAAAAACCCGCGGCCGTCAGCGAACCCGTATGACTAGAAAGACTCGCAAATGCAACTACAGTTGAGGTACCACATGAGCATGAACGCATGAACAGGACCCGTGGTCGTCAGTGAACCATACGACTGGAAAAAAATCTCATATGTGAACAGAATCTGAACATTTAGAACATTTTGCACAAATACGAAATACGGCTGCTGTAATATCACCCGAGAGCGAGTAAACTACCATCCACACACGATCAAAATAGAACTTCATGTTGGGGAACACAACTCCCCGCGCGGGTCACGTGCAGGCTGAACGTATAGCCTTATGTGTAGGTGTGTGGTGGTAGATACGGCAGACAGGAGAACGTGGTCGGGCCACCCAATTACGTACGGGATAGAACGTAAATCGCAAGTAGACACGCAAATGTACCCACACGCAATAACACCGACTACACGCAAATGCACGCACACATAATAACACCGACTATGCATGTGAGACACATACCCACGCATGAGACAGAAAAAGGGACGGCCCACCCCACGAAACACCAGGAGAAAGCAAGAGAGGAAAGCAAACGAGTGCGCATGATGTCACGCCTCCAAACACGACGCAGCGCGAGGTGCTGATTTGAGCATAACACGATCCAAAATTTAGAGCATTTGAGCAATTTTGTGTTCCGAGAAGAAATAAATACACAATGTACATGTGTGCACCGAAAAGCTGGTCGTGAAAAAAACAATGATAGTAAGTGGGCCGTCCGAACTGGTTAATGAAGATCAAGCATGCGACTCACCGTATCCTTGTGAGTGACGTAGGTTGGTTTTGCCTTCTTCGCGACCGAACCAGCAGACACCCCAAGATTGCTGCTACTACCCTCGCCCTCTGTGCGCTCCGCCATTTCATCCAACTCGCCGATGAGGCTCTGCATGTCCTCTTGAGTGCGCTTGGGGACGGCCGACCCCGCTGGCGAGGCGCTCACGACGCTCTGGACGTCGTCGTCACGCTCCCGGTGGCCCTCCGCTCCCGCCGCCCGCACCGGAGGCGGAGAAAGAGATGCTCGGAAAAATCAGGTAACCCTTCGCGACCTTCATTTTTCCCCGGTCAGAGCAGCGCCAGAGGTACTCGGCTACTTATGCGCACATGTCCCTCTTAGCGCGCTCCTCTATTTCGCTTGGGGATCCCCCTGCGCCACACGCTGCGGCAGTAATGTTGAAAAATCCGGTGGGCTGTCCGCATCGCCCGCCGTCACCAACATGCCGAGGGTGGTCTGTAGGTTCGATGCGGAGAGCGACCAGGCCGCTCGAATGGAGCCGTCTAGCGGAATGCCCAACTTCTGTAGCACCCAGCGGCCGGTGCCCTGCCCGTCGTTGACCACGACCGCCTCCTCTACCGTGCTAAGCTCGTCGGGGACGACCGCCCTCGAGGCATCGATGTTTATTATCCCCGACATGGAGTCCACAAGCAAGGGAAAGGGTCAAAGGGAACAAGGAAAAGGGAAAGGGAAAACACCCGTACGACGAAGACGCGACGAAAGGAGAGGTTTCTGCGGTAGCCGTGCCAAAACCCCGAAGCAGGGCGAACGGGGTGGCGCGCACGCTGCCGATTGATTGTCTCAACAGATCAATTCTCAATCTGTGTTTTCTCTCGAAACAGGGTGCAAAATTGAAAAGTGAGCGTGTGTCCTGGCTCTCCAAAATATGGGTTCTTTATTTCATGACAGATTTGGGATCATTAAGTAACAGTGACAACGACTTTTTTTGTTCGAACGACGAAGACACGGCCGTAAGCAATTTGCATTTTGGTGTTGACATCATTTATAGGTATTGGCACGGCTGTGGGACGACGATTGAATTTGATCAGATAGGCGGTTGGGAATAACGGAGTCGAATGCAACCCTAGCCTTAGCTTCGAGCCTACGTGAAACTGCGGTGTTCTGCTGTGCCTCTTTCAGGATGTTTTCCCCTTGAATTGACGAGATACGACACGTGTTCTTTGTTTTGATCTTACTTCCCACCCATGTGCCGTAGGTACCATGGAACAGCACAGCGGGTCAGCGCCGCAGGTGTATGCTGGCTATCGACGCCGGGCATCCCATTCTGGCACGTGGTACTCTGACGACAGCCAGCGATTGCGTCAGCAACTTGCAGGCATGTGTAGTTGTCGTGTTTATCATTGATCTTCTGAAAGCGACAGACAGTGGCGAAATGTAGCAGCGGCTCCGTGACGGCGCATTATCAAGTGGCGCGCGGTGGTTTGTTGCTGATCCGTCTCTGGTTGACGCACAACAATCAGCTGTTCGGGTGATTTCCATTGCTGCCTGTTGTAGGGTGAGTCTGCACTCACGAAAATGGTTGACCCCGCGTTTACCGCACAAACCAAGAGTAAGCGTCCATCCTGACGCTGGTTGCCGGGGTGGTTCGACCGTACGCCTCGACATATTCGTGATACCAATTGGTCAGCTGCTTGCCGACTCTATTTCACCAGGTTGGCTTGGACTCGAAGCCCGGAGGACCGTGCCGGGAACTACCCGGGCCGTCATCGCCCCTCACGCGGGGTTCAGGTTTGCTGTTGCCCTGTGTTTTTGCCTTGACTTATGGTACCGTTTATTGTTAACATGCGGGCGTTCTATGCCGCTTGAGTCGTGACCAAGCACCGCTTCGACTAATTCAGAAAAAAATGTCGACTTTGTGTGGGGGCGAAGCTTACCTTCTTTTCCCAGAGATTAGGCCCGGAACCCAGAGATCAAGGGGTTTTCATGCGGTACATACCATACAGTGGTTGTCCCCGAATAAACCGGCTGTGTGCGAAACCCCTAGTGCCGCCTTAATGGGGGCAGCCGCCTTAATCGCTAATAGGATGGTTACCGTCTTATTGGGGCCGTTAGACTACCTCAACAGGGCGGTAGCCGCCCTAATGAAGAAAGTATGGAGTATAGTGTGCACTGTGGTGCAGTACGGTACAGCAGTTCAGTATAAGTAGTACCTGGTAAGTTTAATCTAGAAGAGCGCTGCACGATGAAGAAAGACTTTGAGCGGCGACGCGTGCTGCGACAAGGGTTGCGCTTTTTGGCCATAGCATGTCTGGCCGACGAGGCTCGTATAACATGACTCGGTGTATACCTAGGCCACAGGAATGTTCAGCGGATTGCACTGTAGTTTTGTTCTCGCCGTTCGGTTTTAGGTGACGTAAATGGAGCTCCTCGAGTGAGGAGTCTCGGGAAAGTAGTTGCGGGAAAGTAGTTGCACCCCTAATTTAGCATGCGTCTGAGGAGTATCAGGTACGAAAATGCGCTCCGTCGTGGTCTGGGAGCACATATGCATGTGGTTGATTACCTGCTGAGGAGCACGTAACTTACCACAGCAGCGTTAACATGCTATATTGAAACAACTGTTTGTTTTGCTGCTTTAGTACATATGGGACTAGACATGGCATAGTCTACACTTAGTTGCCGCTGTACCAATCCTGGCCAGTGGGGGTACGTGCCGTTGTACGGAGTTACTGCTGTTCCCGCTGTATGAGAACCAGGTTCAGGTTGGCCCGAATGTGGAGGTCTCAACTGCCCTTAATTAGGCGGTAAATCGCCTTATTGAGGGACCAGCCATGAATAAGGCGGTCCCCGCCTTACCAAGGGTTCAAGTCGTGCCTACTTGTAGTGATTTTGACTGCCTTATTCAGGAATACCGCCGTATTTGTACCACCTTATTCAGAGACCATAACTGTACACGTCGTTCGAGATACTGTAGTTCTACTTCTATGGAAGTATACTGTATGAGCCCCGGAAGTGATGTTAATTTATCTGTCTTGATGCGATATTTGCACGGGAACATCGTATGCTCGTACTCCTACAGCACAACGAGTACCCGTACTGCTGCTACTGCCATGTGCTGTGTACGCTCACTGTAAAAATAAATCATACCAGGTATGATGTAGTGCAGCGGCAGCCGCAACAAAATAGCAGCAATATTTCAGGCAACAACAGCAGGCAAGATCCTCGGCCAACTTTCGGTAATTCCGTATTACCGGGGTACTATTGATTACGTGCCGCAGCAGCAACTGCACAGAGCAGCAGAATCAGCAGTGTTTCTTTCTCGTACTGATAGCTGCGCAGCAGCAGCACAGAGCTGCGGCGTCAGCGCCAGTCGAACTATCGTAGCCCAGCTACTAGGTACAGTTTAATTTGCGAGAATCGCAACACAAAATTAGAGAAACAGCGTAATAAAATATTACTACAAGTACCAATAAGGCAGCTTGCAAAGATGAGTATCGACCCTAAATTCGTCGACATCACAGCTGACGTTGTAAAATAATTTTATAAAGCAATATATTTCTTCGAAATGTCAGTTTTGCTCAAAACCGACGAATTAAAGTACTTATGCAATACTGGGGGGTCCTAACGACGGATGAACGTGTAGGGTCGGGTGCAAGGAGAATTGTTACAGCAGCGTGGTGCCCTATAGCAGCTATCCAGAACGGTCTCACCATGACGTAGCCGAGCGGTCGTACGTAGAGCTCAAGAAGTGGCTTACAGCAGCGCAATGGTCCAGAAGACCACGAAATACGGCAGTGCTGATGTTGCCAGAACGGATACACACGGTTTGACGGGCAGGCAGGTTACGAGTGGGGCAAGAGCAGGGTATACGGATGATTGCACGGTGTTGGGACACACTTGGTGGTTTGGACAGGTGGTATAACTTTGATCTTTCATCTCAGGGTCGGAGTAATAACTCCGAGGCGGCCTCCAAAACGAAAGGGATTTCCCACGTTTTCCCAGAAGGATCCCTCCGCGGGGGACATCCTTTTCCCACATCGTGCTGTGGACGGTCTATCCAACGGCATAATCTCCACTTTACACAATTCACCCTCCTTTTATTACTGGTCCAGTCAGCTATCACGTATCACAATATAATCCGGGTGCCTCGAGCGCCCTGGTGTCCGTAGCGCTGCAACACCCCCCCTGCCCGACGCATAACTATCGTCGGCACAAAGCGGGCGTCACGGTCATGGCCCGGTTACAGCGTGAATACCTTCCTCTGCTCTCCGCCGCCTGGCGTTGCCCCTTCCTCTTCCAGCGCAACGCTTAGCTAGCGTCGGCGCCGGACAGATGTCGACCGTCGTTTCCAGTGTTTTGCGGCGATTAAACTCCGGATGCACTCCCCCATTCCCAAACGTGTCCCGCCGTTTCAGCGAACGGTTCCCGTAGACGCCAGTAGACCAGCGATCTTTAAACGTTCCTTCCCTTCCAGGACACAGCAGGTGCGCTCTATCCCCGTAGATGGACGAATTTGAATATTCCCATGCCTTCCAGGAAACAGTGGACGTTGTAAGTACTAGTGTGCAACCCCCTCCAGTTGGGGATCTCCGGAAGCGTGAGCTTCTGGGAGCCTGGTCTTGTTGAACAGGTGACGAGATCGTTCTGGATCGTCTCAGACTATGCCTGCCTGTTGTGAGGTCGTTCTTCGTTCTTGATCGTGTCATCTGCAAATATTCTTCTTTTACACGAGCGTTCTCCACTTTTATCCACGTCCATGCTTAACCGCGCCGGCGGTTGAAATCCTTGGGAGGGGGTGCTTTGAACTTGCTGTTCAGTCTTGGTTTAGCGTCTCTGCCCCCCCGGAGTGCGGTCTTTCTTCCCAGCACGCGTGACAAGCTACCACTGTGTTGAGGATGTGAGAGCAACTTGTTGGTTATCACGACTGTTGGCCCAATCTGGGTATATTTGCCCTTTCTATCTATTCCTCCTCTTGTTATACCCTTCTTCCTGAGCACTCGGCTAGGGCCTTGACATTGGCTCCGTTGTAGGTGGTGGTATACTTACAAACTTGCCGACTACCATTCCCACCTCGAGCATTAATACTAATCAACGCATTTGGTCGCCTATATAAAACGATGCAAGCGGGTGTATCGTCCCTGTGTCTGTACGCCTGGACTTGCTCTTTAAGATTGTGCTGTATGGCGGGTTGATCTGTTGCCTAACGGTAGTCTGAGCGTGCACAGATCAAACCCGCTGTGCCGTGGTCGGCGCATTGATCCGGTGATGGCGGCTTTGTCTGATGAGGTGCCTGCGCCGTCCAAAGCAAACCCTATGATGGTGTCACGCACGTACGTTAGACCGTGAATATGATGCTGTGTATGTCCGATAGTGAGGTTTGATCCTCAGGTCAGGGCCGGCGTCGCTGTAGCACCCGGACAAGGTGATAACCCCACCGTATCATTTTGCGTGGCAAACGTCTAGCGGCACTGTTACAGTACAGTGATAGTGTCCTTGCACATTGAATAGTGTGCATTCCAGTTATTGAATACCTTTTCGATGACACCGGAAATTGTTGATCGCCTCCAAGTATATGGGGTGGAAGACGAAGCGGCTTTTCTACTCCACGGGTAATGAACTGACGCTGTAGGCGCAAGAGGCCCGAACTGGCGAGGGGTGAAACTTCGCGGCAACTGGCTTTACTGGCTGCTGGTGTTCATTGCAATATTTTCGTATTTTCAGTTTAACAGTATATTTGGTAATGAAGCATGCCAGCATTGGTTGGTTGACGAACAAACATGACTTCGATCACGAGATCAGATGAGCAGCTAATGACATGCGAAAGATGATCACGTACATGGATGCGACAACCAACGGACGGACAGGGCGCGAGCAGCAGACGTGCCTGCATGTAATTCAAGACCAAGTATAGAGCTGTATTCGAAAACGGGCAGATTGATAAACACAGCAACCCGCGGCCAACGCCGCCTGTGTCGCCGTGTAACGGAGGAAACACCTTGCTGGCGCTCAGGGATACCCACTCTGCCCCTTCCCCGCTTGCCTTGGCGGTCAAACGCATACACTCGTCGTCCTGGCAAACTCGGCGGAGTGGGGAATGCCGCGAAGAAATCTTGGTAGAAAAAAAAAGCTGAAGAATATATATGTTTCGTAAACATATTTATCCAACCGTTTTCGCACGTTTAAAAAATTTACCCCACAGCAGTACCATGACCGGAGTAAGCAAGAAGCAGATCCGCTAATGGACTGCCTTCCTGCTATATCCGCCCGTGTACTGGCGGTTTGCTACAGCGGTACCTCGCTGGGTGTTGACCAAATTGTCTCGCCGAACTCTCAGCCGGTTTGTTCTTATATAAACGCACCGCTAGTGGTACGCTTCGGCGTGAATCCTTGTTCGATAATACCGTCGCGTCGTAGTGGTCGTCTCATTATGCATCTTTAAAATACTCGGTTTCAGTACCCTTTTGATTTTTTTGCATGTTTTAATCATCTCGGTTCCTATACTATAGTTGTCCCAGAAGGTCGTTCCATCAGGGTATCGTTCCCGACAGGCGTACTAGCCTTAGTGGATGTCTGTTGCTGACGCTCCAAATCTGACATGCAAATTGTTGCTATTTGTGAGCCATCGTCAACTAACGAACTAGCGAACTAACGCATGCTGTTTTTTTTTTTTTATGTAGCTGAGAATATACAAGGATGATCGATCGAGTTGGCTGCTCGTTATACAGCAGTACAGCCGTGCGTGTTGAATGAACCCTGGCCATATTAATGTGTAGCATTACTCTGTACCTCCAAGCATGTATTGCCCAACACAAATCAATTAATAGGCATACATAAATATATGAATGGGTGTGCTGTATAGCGACTACTACCGCTAGCTAACTACCGCATGTGCGTACATATGTGTGTGTCACTACGCATCATGTATACGAAAAGCTTCGCCGGCAGTGACAAGGTAAAATACAACCAGTCACAACTGTTGATAAATGTAGTAACACATTTTTTGTTCTATAAAATATGTACAGTATATGCTAGGTAGATCAGCTGACGGGTATACCGTACGACAGAACGCTTCATGCCATACCACTATTATGTAGCATTGGCATGCTTCTGTGTGACAACTATTGTCTAGACAGGGCCACAACAAAGGTCATTATATACGGTGGGCGGTACGCTGGTGCTTCTCCTCTGAAGCAATCAATCCACAAAACACACAGCGTGGACACTGGTTGCGCTGGATGTAGATGGGTGGATTGATCAATTTAGGCGTATTGGTGTCATGCGCAGAACACACGCACTGCTTGCTGGTGTGCATCCATATTATACCTGGTGCCTGCTATATTTAACTCGGACCTAGGTAAGCGCATTCTCGTCCACGGCGGTTGGCTGTGCACGTGCAAGAATAGAAGCACATACTGCTCCAAAATGGTTAGTGTATATGCTCCGTTTACCCCGGCATATATGCAAGCATGCACGCGTACTACATAGCACACCCCCCCTGTTCTCTTTGTGCGTGTTATTGCATAATATCACGCACGAAGAAGGCGAAACGAAATGCATGTTGACCTTTGTTAGGTTTTAGTAAACACTCACGTTGCATGCATGCATACATATATAGTACATATGGTTAGTGTAGACCGGGTATGCTCCGTTTGCCCCGGCATATGCAAAATTCTTGTTTTTCAGCGCATAGAAATATATACCTACTCGATGTATATACGAGGTACCACTAATTTTATCTGGCTGTTCATTTTGTATACCCAGCGCGATAGTGGATGTAGATGGGTATAGGCATCAGTTTAATGTAAAGAACACACCTGTGCGTATGATACCATAATGTATGTTGACCTCTGTTACGTGTTAGTAAAACACTCACGTTGCATGCATGCATGCACACATATAGTGAGTGAGACAAAAATAATGTGAAAAAGAGATATAGAGAGGTATGCTAAAATTGCGGTAAACCGCACTACCAACTTATTACGTAAGGTATTCCGTACATACCGTCTGCATGATCGCCCTTCAACCTATGCCAAGCGAAGTATGATTAACGAAGTAACGTAATTGAGCGCGTGTACACTAAGCGTTCCTTTCAAAACAATGACGATTCGCATCTCTCCCTGTCGTTCTCAATGGCGGTGACATTGCATGACCATCACCTCGCCTGTTGTATTTGGCAATATGCATCTTATAATTAGCGATGTCAGAAAATAATGGTATCTACATGATTGTACCTATCGATTGAAATATTCTATCTTTCGATCCATGTACAATAACAAATTATGAAGCTTTTAACACGTTGTTTACTACACCTAAGAACTGGGTTGCATACTACATGTAACATCAAACCTTCTAGAAAAATAAACATTACCAGGCGGGTGATTTAAAGGGGTGTCTTCTTGCTGCAACCGTCAGATTCGTCCCCTTCAAGGGTTTATAGTTTCCGCGCACATATTGAAATGCTCGCCCCCCCCCCCCCCCCCCCCCCCCCCCCCCCGATCCCTCTTGTTTAAACGCACCACCTGAAATCAAAATCTGCCAGAGTAGTAAACACTACCAGCCAGCTGATATCATCTCATTATCCATGTAGCCATCCATGCCGTAGCTCCAACTCATCTCCCCCCCCCCCCCCTTTGTTCCCCGCCCAGTCCGTTCAAACGCCCCGCTTACAATCGAAATCGGCCAGAGTAATAAACACTAATAAGCCATTGATATCACGTCATTATCATTCTAGCCATCCATGACGTAGCTTTCATTCATCCCCCCTCCCCCCCTCCAACGCCCCCTCCTTCCCCACACCCCGCACGATCGCCTAGACCCAGCACCGCGCGTGTAGTAGGCTCCTACGTATATAATTAATACGCGCGATCGGAAGATCACACACAATGTTGCGAACATCAGTGTCGACCAAATCCTTGATTTTAATATTATATTTGACCTAAACCTCTCGAAAACCCTTCCCCCCCCTCCTCCCCCGCCACTTTTTTTTATTTTTTATTTTTTTTATTTGTTCCCCTCGTTTCCTCTTGCATAAACGCCCCACCTACTATCGAAATCCGCCAGAGTAATAAACGCTTCCACGCCCTGGATATCGCCTCGTTATCGTTTCAGAGCCGTCCATGCCGCTGCTGCAATTCCCACCCACCCCCGTCCCCAACGCCCCCTCCTTCACCCACCACCCGCACCATCGCCTAGACCTAGCACCACGCGTATAGCCAACCCCTGCATCTATGCGACCTAAAGCCCTCCCCCCCCGCCCCCGGCCCCCCCCGCCACATTTCTCCCCCTCCCCCACAAGAACTATTTATAGTTTCCACGCACAAATAGACCTGCCCCACCGTCCCCTTCCCCCCCTCCTGCCCCCCTTTTGATCAAAACCAGGCCCCCACGTCCTTAAAAACTCCGCCCTCGCCTCACCGGATATTCGACTTACAGGATTCACTTGATAAACTGATTCATTTTTTCCACAGCTGTCAGATTCCGTGCCCCTCAGAAACGGGTTTTATAGTTTCCGCGCACAGACTGCCTAACATCACCCTGTTGACCCTGGTAGCTACACTGTAGTTGCAAGGGGAGTCGCCGACCTATATCCTTAATGAGGACACAAAACCCGTAATACGCGCGATCGGAGTATCACACACAGCTTGCAAAGATGAGTTTCGACAAAAGATTCGATCTCACAGCTGGAGTGTATTTTAATTTTTATAATATATAGTACATATGGTTAGTGTAGACCGGGCATGCTCCGTTTACCCCGGCATACGCACATTTATTGTTTTTCAGCGCAAACAAATATAGACCTACCCGATGTATATATACCACTTATTTTATCTGGCTGTTCATTGTGTATACCCAGCGCGATAGTGGATGTACATGGGTGTAGATATCAGTTTAATGTGAAGAACACACCTGTGCGTATGATACCATTATATGAGTTTCATGTGGAGAACACCGTACATTTGATGCGTACGCATGAGCATATTTGAACCACATATCATATACGTATGCCGTGCCCAGTCGGCATCTACTCTCTGTAGCTGTTAAGAGGTACGCATAGTAGGACAGGTACTATTAATACGTGAAATATATTATTAAAATATAATTACTCTCCAGCTGTAAGATCGAAGATTTCGTCGAAACTCATCTTTAATATTATAAAATATACTGTATATTATACGTCATAGTATTTGGCATGCGGTATAGTCGGTTTTTCCAGATTCAACCGGGGCTCTTACATCGGATCCCCACCTGTAGACTGCCCGGAATGAGCTGATACTATGTGTCTGGTGGCGTGACAAGCCGGGTGAAAGGTGCAATCTTCTAACCTATGTTTATTATGACCAGCTTGTATTTTGAACTCATCAACAAACTGTTCTTCGAAGCATGCCTGCATTTTTTTGTTGGTTAGCGAGTGATCATGCGTGGATCATATAGACGAGCACGCGCGACGGACGGACAAGGCACGGGCGACACAGACGTGCCTGCATGCTATCTAAACCAGATGTGGGGATGTTTTCAAGTACAAGCCGACGCATGCTTTGCAGGGTTCCAGGTGGCTACGTATGCGCTCGGTGCTACAGTATTAAGAATATGATTACCGGGTATATATTGCATCGCATTATTCAAAACACATACATGTCGTTCGTTTTGTTGTCTATAATTTTCGGTTCTATTCTGTTTTATGATTGTTTCTTTTTTTTTCGTCTGGCTTGTTTTGTTGCCGGTACGCTAGCATTTTACACTTAATTTACCTTGATGAATTGCGACTGTTTGGTTCACTCTGTCTCACAGTCTGTGACCGTGACCACAGCATTGGTATCTCTCTTGGATGAAGGGACAGCACGATCGTCGCCGACGCAATACCACGTGCACGAACTGCCATTTCCTTCCTGTTATCGTGGACAGCAGATGCAGTGTCCGTTGCCGGTACCGCCACTGCTGTCGCTCCCCCCCCAACAGGAAGCTGATAGACCAAAACGTCACCAGACTGGTGGTCCGATACAGCAAGAGTTCCCAGACTCGTGCATTTTATATCGTGCATATTATATCGTGCATATTATATGTAAATAAAAAGTCTGAAGAAGAAAACGAAAATGAAAACAAGACAAAACATGCCCAAAAAACGAATACCTGTAGTCTCTTACTTGGTATCGTGTATACACGAGTGAAATATAATGTATGTGCATTCATTCGAGGCGAGAAAATAGTCTAGGATGGACCACTAGAAAAGATTTCCCGTCGTATGGTTTATGTACTCATTCCTTATTATGCGTTAACCTCTTGGCAAAGATACCCCATTTGTCTGTTAAAAATCTCTTACGACGCGTATATATTTTCGTGGGTGCACCCCTACCGCAGCATCGTTCTACCACTGGTACTAGCAACGCAGCTGCCCTACGCCGCAGAGCATAGAGCACCCCCCCCCCCTTCTGCTAGGTAGTGATGCTACCAGATAAGCAGTGAAACTGATCGGCGAGATTGACTAAAATTAGTCTGGATCTCGCTCGCCTGTATGGGCCCGCATGTATTGATGGGTGGTTCTGCTGTGTCTGGTGCCTTATGTGCGCAGGCAGCAATGTGGGCCTTTTGTGCGTAACATCGGAAGTACGATCGCCCATCGCTTTCCTTCTCTTTGCTCGGGCCTGTCTTCGGGGCCGACCCCTCGCTGCTACCAAGAGCTGTTTGCATTACTCATGAGCTTCTTGATCTGCAGCGGTCGCCTTCATGCGTATCCTACGTTTCAATCGACGGCTAGCGGGTCCGGCAATTATTTGCGATCGACATGTATGTATGCTTTACGTTCCCTTTTTTATTGTACTCACCAAGGTCTTTCGCTGTGTTGCTTCTGGTTCAGACCATCGCCATATATGAGATTTTCAGATTCCTTAAACACCCTCAAGACTGTCGACCCAGCCTGCGCTGCTGTATAACGTTACCAGGCTCTAGGTATGTTGTCCTATCTCGTATCCTCCCTGGTTCTGACCAGAGTGTCCCGGTTCTGGTAACGTTAACACTGCCGTATTTCGTGGTCTTCTGGACCATTGCGTGGCTGCAAGCCACTTCTTGAGCTCTACGTACGACCGCTCGGCTACATCATGGTGAGACCGTTCTGGATAGCTGCCATAGGGCACCACGCTGCTCCCTCTCCCTGGGTTCACTAGGGTGTCCCCTGGTTCAATCTCCCTGGTTTCACCATGTTACAGCAGCGTAGTGCTCTATGGCAGCTATCCAGAACGGTCTCACCATGATGTAGCCGATCGGTCGTACGTAGAGCCCAAGAAGTGGCTTGCAGCCACGCAATGGTCCACAAGACCACGAAATACGGCAGTCCTAACGTTCCAGAACGGGTACACGCGGTTTGACGGGCAGGAAGGTTACGAGTGGGCAAAGCAGGGTACATGTGTGATGGCACGGTGTTGGGACACACTTGGTGGTTTGGGCAGGTGGTGTAACTTTGATCTTTCGTCTCAGGGTCGGAGTACCAACTCCTAGGCGGCGTCCGTGGGAAATCTCGGAAGGGATTTCCCACGTTTTTCCGGAAGGATCCCTCCGCGGGGACATCCTTTTCCTACATCGTGCGGTGGAGGGCCTATCCGACGGCATAATCTCCACTTTACACAATCCACCCTCCTCGTAATACTGGTCCGGTCAGCTATCACGTATCTCAGAATAACCCGGGCGCTTCGAGCGCCCTGTTGTTCGTGGCGCTGCAACAGAATCGGTATCACTCTCGAGTTTCACGCGTCTCACGTGCGTAGCCCTGCGAGTACAGCAAAGCACACGAGCGGAACGACACCCCCCTTGCCGATTGATAGGCCTACAGTAGAATCTGGTCTACTGCTGTGGTTTCTCCCACAGCTGTGGCTTCTCCTGGGGTGGTGGCGGCGGCGCTCGTCACGGGACAGCGGTGCGAAGCGCAAGCATTCTGGGCGGGTCTACGACATCCAACCTGTTCCCTCCCGGTACGTGCGGTTTTGTAAACAAGCGAGTGGGACTGATAGACCTCGAATGCGATGCGGAGTGGCTGGTCGGTGCGCACACTGGTTCTTTTGTTTGGTTCCCGAATGCAGCGAGCGACTGCGTCGGAGGGTTGATCCATACGAATGGGCGACGGAAGAAAGCAACAATTGCACGTATCACATGAGCACCTTATTGTATGATATCATATGCAACACTCTGTCTCGCTTCGCACGATTTTTTTTCGGCTGGCGTTCCCAGTGACTGGGGGGTAGGAGCGTTCGTATAGTTCGTACAGGAAAAAGTACGAGTACTTGATAGAGACATTCGTACATATATCCATGAACAGTGCACACATATTAGCAGTATACAAGGCGCGCATGGAGTTAATTAAGCTCAACTCGAAATCCGTGCCCATCTACCGGTTCGCCAGCGCAAGCCAGATGGGAAGCTGAACCCGTAGGGCCGGCGAAACGGCCACTATAAGGCCGGTGTCATAGCCTGCGCCGTTGTTACATTTCTGGAAAGGAAATCAATTGGTGGCAAACGGCCACTATAATGCAGGGGTGAGAGCCTGTACTGCTATTACAGTGTGGCGAAGGAAACCAAACACATATCTGTGTTTTTAGGGAATCAAAATTACCACTGCTGTTACAGATGGCCACTGCTACTGTAAGGCTGGTGAGATGGTGAGAGTTCTGTCGCTCACGAACGACGCGTAGCATGCGTTTTGCGATGCGTAGAGAACCGACAGAGCTTCCGTAACGATACATACCATCACACACCATGTCAATGCACGAGGTATAGCCACCGTCGGTGCCGGTGCACAAGATAGCGTCGGCGAGACGGCCCCTTTCATTGCAAGCGTATTGGTGTCATCGCGTACTGACGTACTCATTGTTAACACACCGAGGACACACACAACGACTTACGCGATACATTTGGGGCAAGATATCTGCTTCACTACATGTTCTGTGCCGGTGCACAAGTTTGTTCGCTTGTTCCGCTACACATACTATGCTGGTGCATAAAGTAGCGATCGGCGGGACGTGCCTCATAGCGATGCATGCTAGTCGTATAATTGCCTGGCATACACCAACCGCGCACGTTGTGGGTACGCTTAACACTTATGGTGTGTCGTCACACACCATCACCCTCGTCCATGCCGGTGCATGAATAGTACCCTCATTCAGGCCGGTGCATGGACAGTACCATCGTCCAGGCCAGTGCCCGGATAGTATACAACTACTTACGCGATCAATATACCAATTATGTATGCTTCACCACACGTCTCGGCCGGTGCAAAGTTTGTGTGTTTGTTTCGCTGCTCCTTCCATGCCGGTGCATGCATTGGCGATCGGCGAGACGCGCCTCTATAGCGATGTATACTGGTCGTATTATCCTGTCGTATACACTGGCCATGCACGAAGTGATTACGTTCAATGCTTGATGCGACATCAAGCACCAGCAAGCAGGCGTCGTTGTCGCAATAGATGCCGGTGCATAATACACACGGCACTACCCACCGCTTATGCGTAACGATGGTGTGTCGGCGCACACCATCACCCTCGTCCATGCCGGTGCATGGATAGTACCCTCGTCTAGGCCGACGCGTGGAGAGTACCTTCGTCCAGGCCGGTGCCCGGATAGTACTCACTATACTTCCGAACTGATATTGTACCCGTCGTTGCCCCGTTCTTCTTTACCCTGTTCTGTGCCGCGTCTCTCTCCCACGCTTTCCCTCTGCGTCCAAACACTTCCCTTTTTATGAAAATAGGTCTGGAAAGCTCGACGGGCTAAAAGGGATAATGACGGTCAACGACAGCGAGGGCGGGGGGTCCGTGACTTAGGCCGACCTCGCTACCTTCAAGCAAGACACGGGCAACGAATTCGCGCAGCTTCAGATCGTGCTGCAAAAGGCCATCGACGATTTGGTCGACGCCACGCGCCGACCCGTCCCCGGGGAGGGGACGAACGGCGCCGGTGGGCTCGGATCGCCGCTTGGCGGCTCCACGGCTGGGGCCTTCCAAGCGAGCCTCGGCTCCCCCGGCGCCGCTCGTCCCGATCAGCCGATTGGCGGTGGACCTGGGGGGGACGGCACGCTCGGACACGCGTGCGGGCTCGGCGGTGGCTTGGAAGGGGGAGTGCGGATATGGTGGTGCCTACGGCGGAGCTGGCGCCCCCCGCACTTCTTCTGGACCATAAAGCAGAAAAGCCGCCGGCTTGGGAGCGGGGGTTGGATATCGTGGTGCCCCGAATGGCGCGGGAACCACCGGCGCCCTCACCGGACACTGGGTGGGCTTGCCGTCAGCGCCCCTACCTACAGATAGGCATGTTCACCTCGCGCCCGGGGGCGGGGCTCGGCTACGGCGGCGCTTTGGGTGCGGGGCCACCGGATAGGTGGGCGGGCTCGCAGTGGACCCCAGGGACGGAGTCGGCTACAGCGGTGTTATGAGCGGCCCCGGAGTTCCCAGTTCCACATGGACAGCCAGGCGAGCTCGCTGTGGATGGACAGCTGGGCGGGCTCGCCGTGGGCCTTGAGGGGGGGGTCGGCTACGGCGGCGTTCTGGGCGGTGCTGGAGCCCTCGGAGCCCCCTCCGGACAGTCAGTCGAGCTTGCCGTGGGCCTTGGGCGGGGTTCGGACACAGCGGAGCTCTGGGCGGGGCCAGAGCCATCGGCGCGCCATCGGTCGCGCTCGGCTGAGCAGGCTACGACGGGCCGGATGCACCGGGGGTCGGCCGGGCGCTCCTTGGCGACGGCGGCGCTGGCCACCCCTCGACCCCGCTGGGCAAACAGATCATGGAGCAGCCCTGCGACCCGGCTGTGGCAGGTGGTCTGCGGGGGCCGTCCGGCATCTATGCAGAGGGCGGCAGTGCAAGGGTACGTGGGGGATACGGTCGACATCTCGGCGCGCGTCCACACCATGCTCGAAATCTTGGACGGCATAGATTTCTTGGCCTTCGTGCCGCGCGGTGGGGCCGGCGTCCACCTCCCGCTGTCGCAGCACCTTTGCGTTCTGGGACACGCGTTTATAACCGCCGCGACCCGCGGGTTTCCGCAGGATGCGGCGGATCTCCACGTGGCGCACGCCCGCGTGGAGGCTCTGCGCGTTGCGTTCGAATTCGGGGCTGAGATGTTAAACTCTCTTGTAATAGAGCACTATGCTATCGCCAATAGCTGGGGGAACCGGGCCAGGCTCGCCGAATCGGTTAGGAAGGACATGTTGAAGTTTACCATGAATCTTCGCGCCGTGTCCGACATTTGCGGCCACAGCTGTGTCTACCCGCCGGCGGTTAGTGCCTTCCCAGCCATCGCGGAGCCGCATTGGCCCCGACTCGACGCCTACATGAAAAGTGGTGGGCTCATCAACGCCGACGTCCTCCAATCTGCTGTCGCCGTCGCCCCCGGCCCCGCCATAGCGGCCGGCATTGCGGACGGCGAGTGCCGCCAGTGGTCGCGGAACGGAAGGTGGCGTTTTGGGGACACTTACATCTTCAAGCACGTCGGCCCCGCTCAAGCTGGGGAGAATGGCGCTAAGCGGGCGGCGGGGGGTCGGCCAATGGCTGTACTGCCGCTGCGGATGCCCCGGCCGAGAAGGCCAAAGGCAAGGAAGCGGCGACAGCGTGAGGCGGTGGTTCCGGGCAGCAGCGGCGGGAGCTCCGGCAGCGGGGGCGGGAGTTCCGGCAGCGATGGCGGTGGCAGCGGGAGCGGGGCGTCGGGCGTGGGGGTCTCCATTCGCTCCACAGCGGCCAAAGCAAAAAATAGGGGGGCGGGCCACGTCCCGTGGGGTCGAGGCCTATCAGAGGGTGTACGGAAGTGGCAGCGCAAGATGCACAGCTTCTAACTTCCGGATCGGCGTGTATTGGGGGCCCAGGTATGACAAGTTTAACCCCTGTGTGTCGATGTTGCGCGACATGCCCCGTGTCGCATCGCATGGCAGGGCATTCCGAGTGGAGTTCTTGGACCAAGTGGCCCAGCGGTATGTACAGTACTCTGACGCGAGTGGTAGCGGTTTCGGATGCGTGCGGGCCATCGAGGCAACCCTGGGTGTACCGCGTGTGAAGCAACTAGGATTCGTTTTTGGTTCGGGAGAACGTTTTTTCTGACGTTGAGCAGTTGGCGGCTATCGCAGAACACGGTGCCCCCGTGCACGTTGAAGGGGACACGGATATCGGCGCGGCATTGGCATATTCCAACTAAAGCAGTGCAGCCCCACACTCTGACGGCATCCTCGCTAAGATCTTTGACGACGTACGGTTTGGACGGGCAGTATTTTTTCCCCGTAGCAAAGCGCACACCATCCCTGATCTGCGGCTGTCTCCGTTGGGCATGGTAGTGTCGCCGTGGAAAACGCGGATAATCCACGACCTGACGTTCTCGGTGTCTCCGCGCACACACAGCGTCAACGCCGACACCGATTTCGAACAAGCGCCCACTGTAGTGTTGGGTCGCGTGTTACGAGACGTTATTTGGCGCATTCTGTACTTTCTCCGACGATTCGGGCCGCGCGCACGTATCGTGTTAGGTAAGATAGATGTCACGAAGGCGTTCCGTCAGGTCAGTGTGCAGTGGGGTGGGGCGCCCGTGTTCACAGTTTTCATGAATGGGTCGTGGCCGACCGTAGGTTGCAGTTTGGGTGGCGTAGTTCTCGGGGGTTCTTTTGTTTGTTTTCGGCAGCCCTCGAACATTTTTATCGACACACGTCGTACTACGACGCCGTGGGGATGGAACAAGGGCGTACCGCGACGCAGCATGTCGCTGTCACCCCGCTGAGAGCAGATGATCGACCGGCCGCGTTGCCTCCTAATTGTCGCGCCCCCCGCGGACAAGGAGGGGGGAGGAGGAGCGAATTGTTTTTTTTCGATACTACGTAGATGACGGGATTTTGGTGGAGGTACAATAGTGGCCCGATGCTCGGCACTGCCGACACGCGTCCGCGTGTCTAGCGTCGAACCATTACCGAGTCTTTGGGGAGAGATCCTCGAGGGATCCCACCCTTTCGTCCCCTCATGAGATTTCACAATGGAATACCGGGTTGTGCGTGCTTGGATGGGCCATCGATACGGTGGCAATGACAACTTCCGTTTCCCGCGCAAGGCTGGAGCAACCCCGCGATACGCCAAGCGATTGGCCCTCCCACCGCGAACTTGCGTCCGGGAAAGAGTTTTGCTCTCTGACCGGTCGGCTGCTGCACTTGTATGAGGTAGTGCGGGTAGGGAAAATATTTTGTTCGAAGCATTCTTACCAACGTAGCCTTGCGCCCCGTTCGCGCATGGGACGCGAAGTTCCACGTAGCGCACACGAGCGCCGCGTCGTCCCCACGCATCCGTTTGGCTCCTGAGTTCCACGCAGACGTGTCATTTTGACGTCTGTTGGTGACAGGAGGGTTAGGGTCCCCGGCGTATCATTTCTCCGCCCCGTTGTACCGTAGTTACACGCAGCTGCCCGCGTTTTGCTTGTGGTCGGACGCCTCCGGCGACGCCATTGGGGGTTATATTGTGGGGCCTGAGCCCGGACTAGGTGCGTGGTGGCGCTTTGACTTTGACGACGATGTGCGCGAGCGGCTGCGGGCAACGATCCGGGACTGGAACGATCTGTCGATTGACGTGCTCGAGTTGTTGGACATGGTGGTAACGGCGTTGATAATCGTCACGCAGTCGAACCTACGGCCTAGTTACGCACGGGATATTATTATACGGCGAGGGGATAGCACGTCCGCCGATCAATGGGTTTCCGAATGCAAGCGGGGGGGCGAACCCCGATCCGGGGCGCTCGTGCGTCTTTTAGGATGTCTGGAGGTAAATAGCGGGTGGTGTTTCGACGCGTTACACGTTGCTGGGGTGGAGAACACCATCGCTGATGGCATTTCCCTATGGAACCCGAAGGCTATCGACGGCAACCTCCACGCATTCCGGCCCGACGTTGCTTGACACCGGCTGTACTAGGCACAGGGGACGTGACGATATTCTCAGGAGTGTTGGCAGCCAGCTCATCCGCCAGTCGGTTGCGCCTTCGTCTCAATGAGTTTGTACGTCGGGTTTCCGGTCTTGGACCGCTTTTCGGGGTTTGATAGGGGACGCTGAGTATTTTGACACGTCAGTTTCCGATGCAGATAAGGTTCAGGCGTTGCTCGAGTTCGTAGCGTGGTGCGCACCCCAAGAGGCTCAGCTGGTTTAGAGGCTATCATGTAGTTTGTCGTGGATTCAGCCTGGATCAGTTGCAGGATTCAGTATAAATCGAGTGCGAGATCGCTGCAAGTCGATTCTGGAAGCAGCGAAAAAACACGTCTCAATAATATTAAATAATTAGCAGCAAGGAGCATAAAAAAGAGGATGCAACATATAGCAAGACACCAACACAAAACCCGCTTCCAGTTGGCCGACAAAGGACCCAAACAGCAGCAGCGCAGACAAGCACCACAGCGACAGCACGCCTTTCTCACCTCCTCTACTGCTACAACGAGTCTGGGACGAACGCAGCGACCCCCCGATACCGTGACAAATGCAACTGTTCCCGTAAATACCATATACGATATTGGCTTGGCGCAGTTGAATAAGAAAAATAAGGCGCGCGAAGCGCGCCGATTTAGGCGCTTGTCTAATACAGAAAACACGTATGTCTGTCTGTCCGCCTGTCATCATGGTCTCGGCACTCAGAGCGTTTCAGCCCCGTCCTGCCGTATGGGTAGGGAGGGTGGGTGGCACAACCAAAAAAGCACAGGGTCTTGTGCCGCGCCGACCATGGCCGTGGCGTGCTGAGCATTCCCGACAACCCCAAGGCAGTCCTGACAATCACCAAGCCAGCCTTGCTCCTGAAGTACAAATTTGAACCAAGATTCTGCTTGCTTATGGGCCTATCAAATACCTGCCAGACACCGCGTGCTTTTCTAAGAGGTTGGTGCTCAAGAGGAAAATTCCAGCCGTAGAGCCACCGAGGTTCCACCGCAATCGGGGAGGGTAGGGTCCCCTTTTCAGTTCAGGAATATTTCCATATTTCTACAACTCCGACCAACCGGAGACGAAAACAGTGATCCCCCGGGTCGATACCGCCCCGCAAGGTGCGGAAACCCTACCTCCATTGGCTGATCGCTGATTGGCCGGGGCACATAGATCCAGCAAGCGGGGAGAGTTGGCCCCGGTCGAACGGCGAGGTACCGCGGCACCCGGGAAGGATAAGGCCCCATCCCCGCATCATAAATCCTGCTATAAGTTTACAAACTTAACAATCTAGGGACGAAAACGGCGATCCCCCGGGTCGATACCTCCCAGCACGGTTTGGAAACCCCACCCCCGTCGGCTGCTGCCAGCTTGCTGCGAGAGTTGCCCCTCGAGACAACGCTGAGGTTCCGCGCGCGCGGGGAGGGTAAGATATGTTTATTGTGCTTTCTTAGTCGATGACAATGGGGACAGGTGTTCCAATGACAGATTAGCGTCGTCGTATCGCGATGCCGGGGTGGCGGAGATCGGTCCCGCCTATTTCCCCGTGTTTCCTTTTCTCCGGGACGCACTCCCCTTGGTACTCGAGAGAAGTTGAGCATTACATGTGGTACTCGAGAGGAGCTGAATTATATTATACAAATAAAAATAAACTTCAGTTATTGAAGATTTCGTCGAAGCTCATATTTGCAAGCTGTGTGTGCTACTCCGATCGCGCGTATTACTGGGTGTGTGTCCTCATTAAGGATTTAGGTCGGCGACTCCCCTTAGAAGTACAGTGTAGCCTGTACCAGAGTCAACAGGGTGATGTTAATCAATCTGTTCGCCGAAACTATAAAACCAGCTTTTGAGGGGGACAAAATATGACGTCTGTGGAAGGAATGCATCAGTTTAGCACGTATGTCCTCTAAGTCGTCTAATTGGTGAGGGGAGTATATATACACGCTTTACTTGCCTACCCACTGGGTTTCCACCACCCTAGCTATTGCCTGTGCAGTGGTGATGCCCTGTGACGCTCCCAGGACTCAGAAAACACGACTAATCGATAACTACTTCGACCTGATCGGAGCTTTCAATCATCGGATTGCAGACACTCTCCCGGGAGGGGAGAGAGCTTGAGATATCGAGTCGAGGCATAATGCCACATGGCCAGGGCGGTGTCGTTGGGGGACTGGTGGAGAGTTTTAAACGAGCGAAAATGCAGAAGCTGGAAGAGCTTCTCGCAAGACAGACCCGATTCAAGAGATATATCGAAGGTGGTTTTTGTTACGGTTATCGAACCCTTGACCAGATTGATGCGGGATGGGATCTGTTCTACAGACTCCAAAACCAGATGGGCGAATTGGCACTGGTGGGAGTACCCGGAGAGAGAGTCGAGACAGCAGCTGCGCCTCTGGAACCTGTGGTTGGGTTTGGAGGATTGCTTGGAGGAGTACAGAGTGGAGTGGCTGCTGATGAACCTCTGGAGCTCTAGGTTGGGGATGGAGGATCGTATGGAGGTGCTAGCGGCGTGAGACAAGCTGCTTTGGATACCGAGATTCAAGAAAGCGCTACGGAGGTTGGCCCAGTTTCAAGCTCAGCGTCAAGCAATTGCAGCCTCCGCGACAGCCACAGCAGCTACACGAAAAGTCGAGGAACGCTCCGTTCCACCCCCTGCTAAACCTGCTGTGACAGAGTATGTGCTTCTCCAAGGAGCGAGCGGCGAGACATCTGCTGCACCTCTGGAAAAGTTGGCTGAGACGGAGGGCAAAGGCATGGTTGATGGGGAAAGAGAGATGGTGGAGTTTGAGACGAGAGCGGAGGAGCAGAGAGAGCAGGAGGAGCAATGGCCGCTGCCACCGTAGCAGCACCAGCAACAGCGGCAGCAGCTGCAGTCACCGGAGGCACCACCCCTGCTTGGCCGCCGCCCGCCCCCGCTGGATTCGAGAACGATTATTCTGACGGCGGGGGGAGGCGTGTGGGGGGAAAGGGATGGCTCGACGGTTGTGAAACTGAACTACAAGCCGTATCTATCGTGCTCCTTGGGAGCGTGGGCTGCTGAGCCCATTGACGTCTGAGCCAGCGCTGGAATCGGCACAAGGTGGCTGGTTACGGTGGGCGACGCTGGGAGTCACGGACACCCAGCCGGAGAACCCTTTAAGCCTTCAGGACCCGACTTGGCAACAAACAGGTCATGTAGATTGTCCGTTCCGTCTTGGCTTTGTCTTCATTTTTGAGTAGTACAGTAGGTACCATGGTGTAGTGCAGCGGTTTTGGTTTATGAAGACGCTAAACGAACTGAGGAGACATATTGCTAAGACTACAGCAGCATTGTTGATTGACATAGCAATGACTTGTTATTATTTGCGGTTAATCCTTTGTTATTCACGTGGAATGGTAGCTAGGGCAGAGGGCTCTGTACGGTAAACGCTTGTGCCTGTCCCCGTGCCCCTTCCTGCCACCCCCCGGCCACTGTGCTTGTGTGATAGCTCTACTAATCAAGCGGTAACTACAAAAATGCTGGATATCCGAAATGATGAATGATGCCTGATGTTAGTCGTACATAGCGCTGGCTTGTGATGCTGAATTTTCTGTCGTATGTACGACAGTTTGTTATTTTGGTTCATTTTCAATCAACCATTTTCCCTCACGCGCCATAGAGGTAAATAATTCGTCATCTCCGAAAATATTCTTTTATTTCGGTCGTGCGCCGCATTTTCCTAATAAATACCTGGTACGGAATACGTGATATTTTCATTTTCTTGGTTGTCCTATAACTTCCAGAATAGTTGTTTGTCAACCCCACGGGAATCTAGTTTAATGCGGTAATGTCCACCTGGATTGACCGCACGAAGATAAGAAACCGGTAGTAAGGAAATACGGTATTACTCACATGTTTCAAGGCAATATGACGGTGAAAGTGCGTTTGTGTTCTTTTCGTTAAACTGAGGGTTCCACCATGATGTGCTTTCATTAATATCGCAATGAGGTTGACACACGTTGCTGGGCGCCGATGGATGAGGATTATATTCAAGTCCCTTCGCCCCCTCAATCCCCCGCCCTTCTCATGCGTGTGTGCAGCGTGCAATGTGCGATATCTGTACGCCTTACAGAATCGGTACCGGTATGCCGTACAAAATCGAATAAGCAGGCGGGGATATGGTAGATATACTTACATAATCCACAGGTGCTCAAGAATTATGTATGTACGTAGTGTACGAGCAGTTTGAGTCCAGATGAAAATGGCCAACATTCCTGCGGTTGTTATGGAGTTTACCTGATACCACATTATATAAACGCGTTTTTAGTCAAGTTTGCCAAATAGTGCAAAAGGATAGTTATTTCTTCACCACGGTATCTATCTTATCAAGTAGCAGTATGGATCAATAATCCTGTAGCACCGTGATACCACGTGTCGCTCTACCGGGAAGGAATATGCGGAATAACTCGACACTCGATTTTCAACCTCGTGACGTGTCGCGAGGCGTTTGAACTCTGATTTATAGGTACTCTGAAACAAAAAGAAACACGCGATGGGATTCGTTTTGTACCGGCATCAAATAGGTGTCGAGTCAACTCTGAAATATAATGGCTTTCTGGCAAGATATGTGGTGAATGGTGAAATATGCGTTAGTTCGGGTAGAAGAAACCCGCTCGAGAAAGGTGTCAAATTCGACGAGTTCGACAAGCCTGAACCCCAGGGCGATTGGCCTTTTTGCGAGTTGGTCGGATGTTTGATGTGGCTTGCTAACCAGACACCTCCGGACAGTGCGAACGAAGTAAGAGCCGTGGCTATGTACACGAATTCGCCGAGGAAGGTTCACTGGAAGACTGCGGTTGGTATTTTGGGTACCTCGGGATTTTGTGATGAATATTCGCACTCCGTAGTTGAAGAAGCGCATGTCCTAATCAAAGAGTCTTTTAATTTCACCGCGTGTTGAGAGCTTGGCATGGACCAAACCAGAGCTGGACTGGTTGTGCAACAGTGCGCTCTAAAGAAGGAAGAACATTGTTGATGTGGGTTGACTTCGTAGTGGAGGAGTCATATGTTAGATGATTTTTGGGTCATGGACTAAAGAGTTGCCTGCTTTTCTAACGACCGAAAAATGCTGAGTGGAGGATTTATTTCTTAGTTGATTACAAAATCATGGAATAAATGTGTTTCTGCGTTCGTACGACCAATCAAATGACGTTACTATATTTTGCATATGGGCATTTCGGAATTCGGATGGTTTACGATGTGTGCCCAGCGAGGAGGCAGTGGAGGCAGTTCCATGATACGATTGTAAGTTTTGGGACTACAACCCTAGTACACTCGTGTCAATCCTATTTTCACCAGCTGATGCCCGTATGATCACTGCGGTAAAACTACACTGAGTGCGGCAGCTGAGAAAATTTACGTTGGAGATTTATGTTGTGAAGACTGCAATGTGCTTCGGATTCTGGATCTTGGGCTTCGGATGTTGGAGTTTAGAGTTGAGATAATGATTCTGAATGCTGTCCATGGATTGCGATCCTTGGTTAATGCAGTGACTTTCGGGGACTGCGGTACAGCAAACTGCACCCTTTCTTTCTGCCGCAGCAATGAAGAGAGAATACTGTTTACCTGTCTTTTTCATCGACTCGTTTTTAGCTTGGGGAAATGATAACACGGTATCATATCGTATCAATTGCAAAATAAGGAAGGCTGATGATTGTGCTTTCTTAATTGATACAGATATGAAAATGGAGGATAGGAGTTCCAATGATACATTTAGCGTTATCGTACCGGGATACCGGAATGGAGGAGATCAGCTCTGCCTATTTCCCCGTTTTTCCTTCTTCCTGGGACGCCTTTCCCCGTGGTACTCGAGAGGAGCTGAATATCATATGTGGTACTCGAGAGGGGCTGAATAGTATGTACAAGGGCTCCGCGTGGGTGCCGGCATTCGCCGGCACCCAAGCTTCGGATAGGAAAATGTGCATCACATTTTACTTGGTACCATCCTTATTATGTACGACCATGTGATGTCGCTCGCTCATTTTTCGATATCTGACAAACAACAACAGGTACAATACAATCAGGGCAATGCCAAGTGTTGTTGCCGTAAGAAGGAAAAAATGCTGAGTGTTGCAATTCAGTTCGCCTTGTCAGTCGGTCTCGGAAAATACGAACCAGTCGTTTTTGTTGTGTGTTCTCTGAATAGTCACACTTCTCAGGAAAATAAGGTGTGAGATGCAATGTGATGGCGCTCGCTCGTGTTTCGATATCTGACACATAGGTGCGTACGTTAAGAATCAAGGCAATGCCAAGTGTTGCACGCTGAAAAGTGTTGATGCTCAGTTCGCAACCTCGCTTCTCATTCTCAAGTCTCAGAAATGCACCCGCAGTCAAGGTGGCTCAGTTTTGGTAACGCGAAAGCACTCCGTGCCGAGCAAGCGGTTCGGCAAGGATGCTAGTAGTAGAGAGGTTTCAATGGCAAGGGGGGGGCACCAGAAGAACCACTCTTGGCGCGTGACCAAAAATACGAAGCCTGGTGACCCTCCGCAAGTCCGAGCGGAACCCCTGGTGCCTATTGCTTATCGTATACCCCCATAAGTTCTTGAATACAACAGTAGTAGTAGTCTATATATTACGTATGTATGTACCTGGCATCTGTTTCATTTCTCTCGGCCTCGTTTCAGAGCACAGACTTGAATTATTTACCGCAGCAGTACAGGTCACATCAGCACTACAGTGTGCAACAACAGCAGCACAACTACTGTGTACAGCAGTACTACTACAATCATAGTTAGAAGACGGTAAACTGCCGCGAAAAGGGAGCTACCTATGAATAAACTCGCAAAAAAAAATATCGTGTATGTATCTTTCTGGTATTTTTGAAGCTAATAAAATATTCTGCCGAGTTTTTGTTGTTGTATTGAACTGTACAAAGACTGCTGTGCTTGCTCTGTAGTACTGTACTCGTGTCCCGATGAGGCGAGGCGGAGGGGGTGCAAGAGGCTACTAAAGACGACCCGCCAAGGGAGGTGCGGCTCACTGCGACCCACGACCGGCACGCACACCATCACGATAGCAGCAATCATCGTATTTGTTTCTCGATTTTGTTCACGAGGCAGTAGTACATATTACTGGCGTCACTGTATTTCGTAGCGTTGGTAGAGTTGTATACCCTTCATGGACAATGACCCCCAGCACATTTCAGGGACGTGGTGGCTGCACTGCACCCCGTCAGATAGTCTGGTTAGCGTGGCGACCGTTGATATTTGTATGGTGTTCTTTTTGTTTGATTGCTCTATTTCCAATGCATAGCCGCGGGTCGTCACCCTGATAGCACTTCAGACAGCAGGCGTGTTCCTCTGTGCTCACGACTATCGTGCGGTTCGTGGGGTACAGGCAGCACTCCAGACAGCAGCTGCTGTAGTCAGTAGCCACGAGTTGGTTAGATGTGGAAACGGGGGGACTCTGTGCTGTAGTTTGCTTTGTGTATACCCGCGGCCATGTTAGTTCAGTGTGCACATTGAAAAACTTGTGTGCCTCCTTCGTTTCGTGTGTTTTTGGCGGGAGGGCGTAGTTTTTCCCGGCCGAATTTTTATATCATTACAAGGTTACCCTCCGGGAAGTGCCTAGGGGAGTGGCGCAAGAGCGAAGTCCAAGCACTCAACATCCGACTGCCTGTGGGAAAATAAGATGTACCTGGTGGTGGTGACAACTATGTTCTTGTCCGCAGCTCGAGAAGCGGAGTGTGGGGAGGCGCCCTCCCGGGGACGGTTCGTTATTTCCCGGTCGTGGTGGAGAACCGTAAAGAAGTAGTAATCCTATTAGTACGTGTCCAGCACGAGCACTCGCACGATGAGGGCTTTTGTACGAGCGACTCTTATGCGATAAAAGTTGAAATTTGCGTGGTGAAAAATAAGCGGACGAAAGCTGAATTTTCAACCGACAAAAAAAAACGACAGTTGTTCGGTGCGCGGTCTTTCTATCGTGGTTGGTTTTGATGTTTTTTTCTTTGTTTCGTATGGGAATCCGCCATTTCAGAATAGGTACTCTTCTTGTGTTGTTGAGCCAGATATTGAACTTCACGACGAGTGATCCACGCCCGGATGGGCAATCATCCCCTTTCACCATCCCGTCGCAGAAAGTGCACGGAATGAGGAACTGTAGGGCTTCTATTGTCGCTGAGATCGAGAACCCCTCTCTCATGGAGCATCGGCGCCTATATCCACTGAGCTGTTTGCTTTTTAGAGTCAAGAAAAGTCACGCTGGGTTGTTTTTTTATCGTCATCCGATTCAAAATCGTCCCCTCGAGGAGACGAATTTATTTTGCCTAACGAAGGTCGAGTACCAACCAAACCATCGGTTTGCTGCTGTACGTATACTATCGTACCGCTGTGTATGTAGCACAGTACACCACGCATGGGTATGCCACACGCGCATGATGATGTTGCCTGCTGTTGCTTTTGCTGCTGGGCACGGTTGTAGCATTGTCTGTATTATCTGCATCTTTACTGTTCTGTTGTTGTCTACACATGCCTGGGTGTGTGATTGCGGGGGGGGAGAAACACAAATTCATGATCGGAAATATAATATGATAAAAACCGTTGATGCTAAAGTCTTAAATCCAAACGGTCCTAACATTTTCGTCCAGAATGGCGATGCCGCCCACAACAGCAGCAAAAGAAGGTCATCGATTACATATACGAATAGCTGGAGTGTATTTTAATTTTTATAATATACGAAGCACACCCCGAAAAAGCCAACTAGCCACAGGGGTACGGCGCAGATGGATGTGCCGCACACGCACGGTGTTACCTGCTGGTGGTGCTGCTGGGCGGCAGTTTTTTAACGTCGTTGTTCTCTCTGCGTGTTGGCTATGCTCATGGCTGTGTTAATGAAAGGGCAAAAACAGACCCAATGTTGAAGGTATCACTGGGTCTGGTAGGCGCACAAAGGGTATAATACCATAAAAGGTATACCCTTTGTACGCGCGCCCGATGTTGGATGTTGCCGAAACCCGGGGATTTGCCTCATCCATGCCCAAGGCCAAAAAAGTTTAAAAGGCTTGCCACGCGCGACATTCAGCACGGATCGCGCCCAAATCTCCGGCAACGTGACCCCAACGGTCGAATTGTGCCCACCTCAAATTAAATTTTGGACAAAGGTGCGAGCACCAAGAGATGTGCCCGAAGAAAAAAGTAAAATGACATTCATACATAAACATATGGGTTTTCGGGTCTTCCTGAGGCTCCAACACCTTCGTGTGATCACGGACTTTAGATTTATGAACTAATGTGAGACAACAACAGCAGCAGCAACAACAACCACAACAACAACAATAACAACAACAACAACAACAACAACAACAACAACAACAACAACAACAACAACAACAACAACAACAACAACAACAACAACAACAACAAAAACAACAACAACAACAACAACAACAGCAACACATGCAACACATACAACACATACAACACATACAACACATACAACACATACAACACATACAACACATACATGTATTTTGCAGTGGTTTGACGAAAACGAAGAGTAGGCATCTGGAATTGCAGGAAAATGTCATCCAACATATTTTATGTGCATGGAGGTGGGGTTGGGGTTTGCACAACGCACAGGGCGATATCGACCAGGGAATCACTGTTTTTATCCCGAGTTATTGGAGTTGTATATGTATAAAAGGAGTTTTGACCCGGGCATGCTATCTTATCCTCCCTGAGTGCGGCGGGACATCGACGCTGGCCCGAGGGGCCACTCTTTCAGCGCTCTGGGTCTATTAACTCAAGCCATTCAGTGATCAGTGGATGGGGCTGGGTTTTGCACACCGTTCTTAACGGTATCGACCCGGGGATCACCGTTTTCGTCCCTGGACTCCTGGGGTTGTTGTAGATGTGTGTAAGGCTTCCTGATCCGGGGATGGTATGTTATCCTTGCCCGGTGCATAGGGACCTCGACGTTGTCCCGAGGGGTAACTCCGGCCGCGCGCTGGCTTTATTTGTTCCACGGTTTCAGCCACCAGCAGATGGGGGTGGGGTTTCTAAACCGTGCGGGACGGAATCTTCCCGGGGCGTCGCTGTTTTCGCTCTTGGATTGTTGGGGTTGGTGTAGATGTATGGAAGGCTTCCTGATCCGGGGATGAGACTCTCTCCTCCCCTGGCATCGCTGACTCCAGAAGCCACAACCTGTCAACGATCAGTCGATGCGGTCGGGTTCTTTACCCGGCGGGGCGGTGTCGATCCGAGGGATCGCCGTTTTCGCCCTTGGTTGGTTGGAGTTGTAGATATATGGAGGAATTACTTAACTGGTGATGGTACCCCTTTCTTCGCGCCTGCGGCGCAACTTCCACGCCTCTATGGCCGGAATATTTCTGTTTAACACCAACCTTCTAGAAAAGAGCCAGCGGGGTCTGGCAGGGGTTTGATAGACCCATCAGCGGTCAGAATCGACTTTGATCGTTGTACTTCAGCAACAAGGCTGACTTGATCGCTGTGAGGAATGACTTGGATTTGTCGAGAATGCTCAGCACGCCACGGCCACGGCTCGGCGCGTCACGAGACCTGGTGTTCTGCTGGTTGTGTCGCCTAATGAAGTACCCCGTGCACCGCGTTGCCTAAGCCATCATCATGTTGAACATATCAAAGTGGGATCCGTGGATGGGCCCTGGGAAGGAGTCGTCAAACATGTCTCGGTTATCGTTCTCTCCTCACGAAGAAAGGAAGGAAGTGCCAAACTGGCTGCAACTTCGTATTTCCTCCGTCATGTCAAATACATGTTGCATATCCCTGAATACGAATTTCATGTAACCATCTTCGTATAAATACACGTATAACTATGTTGGCCCTGGCACGAGAGTGGCCGAAGGCTCCGATATAAGACCAAGTTTTGAGTTGTCTTCGAGATAGCTCGAGCTAACTCGAGCTGAGGTCCACCTCTCGCCGCTCTGTTTCCTGCGCGTGCATCACCTTGCTCAATTCTCCCGACCCTGCCAGGGTCGGCGTCGGTCGTGCTCGCTTCATGTCGCAATGGCCTACGCAAAAATCACCTTCTTGCTTTTTTTCGGTTCCGGAATGTGAAGTGCGGAGCTGTACGTATAAAAGCACTAACTTTTATTTTCAACAAAAAGCCGGTGACAGCAGTATGGCAGTAGTTCAGCAGGTATACCGTCATTGCTTATATTGACCGGTCCCGGTTTCGATCCTGGACTGTTTTTTTTCTTCTCCCGTTTGTGTTCCGGTTTCGACGTGTATCCAATATTAAATTCCTTGTAAATTTCAATTATCTCTTGCGCTTTTTTGGTTGATGTTTGGGTTGTTCTCTTTTGCTTTGTTCTATACGTACCTGGCACAAAGTGAATATAGCAGGTATTGTTATTCATGCTTGCATTTCAGTGGGTATTGCTTGCTGTTTGTCGTACTGCTGTGCTGGTGGTGCTGTGTCGCTGCTGCAGCATGCTGTTGTTGAATTTACACGTGCATTAGAGTTGTGCGGCGTTGTTGCTGCTGTTACTGTATTGCGTATGTATGCTGCATGATACATGTACGGCTTGCCGTTTTTTTCGTTGGGCCGCCGCCGCTGCTGCTGCTGTTTTTTTCTTTTTCAAGTCTGTGCGTATTTTTTTCTTTCGTTGTGCTCGAGCTTCGATGTGTATCCGATATATTTAATGGCGCCTTTTTGGTTTATTTTTTTTTCTCTCCTTTTTTCTTCTATTACGTACCCGGTACCGGCCCAAAGTGAGCATATTATTACTATTTACGCATATTGCACTGAGTACTGCTTGCTGTTTGCCGTATTGCTGGTGCTGCCGCATCTGCATCATGCTGTTTCTTGTTGTTGGATTTATTTACACGCACATTACAGTTGTACGGCGTTGCTGCTGTTACGATATGTATGCTGTACTTCTGCGGCTTGCGTTTGCCGTTGGACTGCCGCTGCCTGTCGTCTCAGCGGTCGATAGGCCCGGGTTAGACCAGGGTTTGAGCCGTCTTCGAGATAACACAAAGGTCCACTTCTCGGCACGCTGTTTTCTGGACGTGCCTCACCTTGCTCGCCCTCCCCACTCTGCTGGGGGTGGCCTCGGCCGTTCGCGCTTCGTGTCGTGACAGGTGCTGCAGAATCGTGTCTTTTGCCAAATTTCTGTTGCGTAATGCCGAGCGCGTAGTTGTAGTACGTATAAGAACACAAAATATTATCCAGTAGCAATCGTACAATAGCACCGTGGATGTTTTCATTTATATAAATAGTAGCGTGCAGGGTAGCCCCGAACGATTGTTAATCGTTAGCCGGGAGCCTCGTAAATTCACTCTTTTTTCAAGTAGGTTCTTTGTTTGCTTCCCTTTGAGTTCGAGCCTCGATGTGTACATTATCCGATCCTCTCTCGTTTTTTATTTATTTTCCCCTCATATTTTTCAGGGCTCTCGGGATGAATCCCGCTGATCGCAGAATCGCGGTGAATCAGCCATAGCGGAGTTACGAATAAAATATGAACAATGGCAACAGCACGATAAGCAAGACAAAACCGCGGCGAATCGAATGACGGCGTTTTTGTTGGTAATACCACGTAGGAACCGTGGTGTAACCACGGGATTTTTACCACGGGATTTTTAATACCGAATCCCGTGGTAAAGTCCCGTGATCATTCCGCGGTTCCTACTTGGTATATAAAAAAAGAAACACCGTCATTCGATTCGCCGTGGTGTGGTGTCTCTTTTATGGTGCTTTTGCCATTGTTTATTCCTAATTCGTACCAGGTAGCTCTTTTGTGGTTGATTCACCGCGATTCCACGACCCGTGGTATTATTCCCGGAGAAGGCCCTCATATTTTTGTTCTTTATGTACCGGCTCAAGGAAAATCGAAAGTAGTATCGTATGCATACTTATGTAATCATTCTAATAGCGTCAGGTGTGAGTTCGACAATTTTTGGGTCGATAATAATCTTTGCAAGCTGTGTAATACACCGGTCGCCCGTTGTTAGTAAGTTTTTCATGAGGCGATACCTAATCAATACTAATGGACATCGATCCTGCAATGGACCAAGGTGAAGACATTAACGTGTTACGTGATAGGTGACATGGAAATTGATGGTGTATTACATCGTTTTCTCACAATTAAATCGTATAAATAACAAAGTAATAATAGCGATGTATTATTTTATTATCATCACTAATCTAGGTATTACGATTGTGAGGTATGTGCATGATTTATGTGTGTGTTGTGTTGTCTTCACATCAAACTGTTCTTTCTACCCAACGACATGAGCACACCCAGAGTCCGTGCTGATTCTTCAGCCTAGAGAGATACCAGGTACAAATTATGTGGTCACAGACTGTGAAACAGAGTAAACCAAACAGTCTCAATTCATGAATGTAAAGCAAGTGAAGTGCTAGCATACCGGGTACAAGAACACAACAAAACAAGCCCGACCATCAAGAAAAGAGAAAAAAGGAAAAAATAAAAAAATAAAAAACAACGCAAAAAACAAGACAAAACCAGAAAACAACAGGTGTTCTGAAGAATGTGATGCAAGAAGGTCGGAAAGGAAAGAAACGGCTGCTTTTTTTTGCTGGTCCTCATGTGCATACTAAAAGATCTAGTACTTGCAGCCTGCCCGATGAGCTGTATAGTTTCGTAATTTACGGACACAAGATTAATGATTCACGTATATTCGAGCGATATAGGATATATGGTATTGGGAAATGAGTGTTTTCTATTGGATGGTGGTGTGTTGTCAGAATGTCAGCCACCCCGCTGAAAACATGCCTTCTACGGTATGTTTAGTTCTGGGTTGATTCCGATGAGGTACGCCCTTTATGTCAGTCTTGTTTTGGTCCAGTTTTTGCCCCTGATTTGTGGGCGGCTTCTGGCCGATCTTGACTCATCCCATGTCTTCATTGTGATAATATACTCGTATACGCGACAATAATTCAATGGATTTTTCTACATATTGATCAACATCTGGGACTTCTCTTGTATCCGTTGCCACCGCGCAACCAAGGCCCCCGCATGAGGTGGCCCACGCGAGCAAGCCGACCCTGAGCATGGGTTTTCCCATCACATACAACTACTAACAAACTCCGAAAACTCTGAGAGACCTCCATTTTTTCGTTTTCCACACTAACTTTAAGACATTCTCCTCTCCGGATGGCTGAGCGGGCTCGGAGGCCTTGAGCAGCGCTTCTCAGCGTTTTTTTTTTTTTCCAAATACAAGTTTTTTTAAAAAAAATTCAAGTTTGAACAAGTTTTTTTGGAAGTTGAAGTTTTGAACTCCTGTTTTTTGGGATAATACTACCTGGACACCGCCTCCTCTAAACATCATCAGCTCAGCTCCTCCCAGCGGCGCACAGCAGCGTTAGTAGCGCAGCGCCGTGCAGTGCCGTTCGTTGGCGTGCCCTGGTGTGCCATGCCGTGCGGTGCGGTACTGCTGTGCGATGCTGTGCGGTGTTGTTATTCGAATTGTCATACCACCAGTACTACTGCTGTACGTACCAGGTACTCCCATGTTGAATAACAAAAAAACGCTCTCACAGCTCAGCTCAGCCCAGTTACAGCTCAGCAGCGCAGCGCAGCGCGGCGCAGCCCAGCGCCGTGCGGTGCTGTACGGTGCCGTGCCTTGCCTGCGGTGCTGTGCCGTGCTGCGCTGTGCTTTCTTTCGAACATAAGGCAGTACCGGGTATCATGCGATACCCGGTACCGACCGGTGTGTATGTACGTGTGTTCTCGTCTTTTGTTTCGCTTGCTGCTTTTAATCGTCCTATCTCAGACCGGTGACAATGGAAAGCCGTTTGGCCGTAAAGTTTCCAAACTGGTTTTTGGGGTTATTTGCTGAAAGATTCCGGGTAACCTCGCTATGGGGAAAAAACGATTAAAATATTTGTTTCCTGGCTCTTTTTTTCGTCATGCGGTCCAACAGGTCAATTTGTCTATTTTTCATCACGCCTTGATCAACGTTGTCCAACAAACACGATTGACCTTTGATCTCAAGATAGAGGCAACCCTTGGTCACTGCGCTTCGCTCCGGACGAGGCCACATGAGTGTACGTGACGGCTCTGAAGAGCTCATCTCGATCCGTGCCCTAGGGCGTGAGAGGTTGCTCGTGTTGTCCTGTGGTCTTCCGTCACATCCCCTGAAAAATCTATTTTTCGCCCGTTGGGAGACGATAGAGAGTTTTCGTCTGAGTTTTCTACACACCAGCCGGCAAATGTGTTTTTAACAAGCGTGATCGGCGCCCGCCACAAATCACCGGCCGTATAGTGAGCACTGTACACCAAGGGGGGGTCGGAGCCCGTAACGAGCTCGCTACGTTCAGAGTTCACGACGTTGTCGTTGATTTCGTCGAACGAAGTGTGTGGAAAACACGAAATCGCGCCTCGTCTAATCCAAGATCTTGAGAATGGCCCTGAAAGGCCTCCATTTTTTTTCGTTTTCCACTCTAACTTCAACACGCTCTCCTCTTAAGACGGCTGAGCTGGCTCGGATGCCTGAAACAGCACTTCTCAGACCGATGACAATGGAAAGCCGATAGTTTGGCCTAAAAGTTTCCAACTTTTTTGGGGGTTTTGAGCTGAAAGATTCCGGGTAACGCCGTTAGACCGGTGACAATGGAATGCCAAAAGTTTGAAATTCCCGAAGATCCCAGCTGAAATTTGTCTGAACGGTCGCGTTTGGACCCCATTTGGTAGAATTATATTTTGATACTTTCCAGAATTCCGGAAAATAAAACGATTTTCCGCGACGAACTTGGCCAACATCGGCCTGAGCAATCCTCAAGCAGATTTTGGATTAGACGCGGCGCAATGTCGTGTTCTCCACACACTGCGTTCAACGAAATCAACGACAGCGTCGTGAACCCTGAACGTGGGGAGCTCTTTAGGGGCTCCGACCCCCCCTTCGTGTACAGCGCTCACTCTACGGCCGGTGGTTTGTGGCGGGCGCCGATCAGGCTTCTGTTGAAAACACATTTGCGGGCTGGTGTGTAGATAACTCGGACACATTTTTTTCATCGTCTCCCAACGGGCGAAAAATAGAATTTACAGAGGATGTGCCGGAAGACCACGGGACAACACAAGCAACTTCTCACGCCCTAGGGCATGGATCGAGATAAACTCTCCAGCGCTATCACCTACACTCATGTGGTCTTGTCCGTAACGAAGAGGAGTGGCCATGGCTTGTCTCTATATCGAGACCGAAGGTCAATCGTGTTTGGTGGGCAGTGTTGATCAAGGCTTGACGAAAAATAGACAAATTGACCTGTTGGGCCGCATGACCCAAAAAAGAGCCAGAAAAAAGTTTGGTCATGCTTTCCCCACATAGCGACGTTTCCCGGAATCTTTCAGCAAATAACCCTGAAAAAACGTTTCCAAACGTTTTGGTCAAACTATCGGCTTTCCATTGTCATCGGTCTGGGGGGAAAACCAGTACATTTCCTTTTTCTGGCTCGTTTTTTGATATGCAGTTCAACAGGTTAATGGAGTGTTTGCGAACATATGTTTTTAGAATCGGCTGTCCGTCAAATGTTCCTTGACCGCTTTCCGTCGAGGTAAGGTAATCCGTTAATTTTTGTGAGAGCAAACTAGATGTTATGTTCCTTCCGCTAAAAAAGTGAATTGCGTTCTCACCTATATTTAGGTGTGTTTGCGCTAGAGGTGAAAATAATCCTGCAGGCGACGCCTCCGAAATTGAGGTGGGATGTGAGGATGTGCGACAACGCGGCAAACCTAAAAAGAAGCAAAAAAAAAAAAACGTACCAGGTACGTACGAGTAACAGCGGCAGCAAATTTAAAGGAGGTATAAGGGCATCGCCTTCAATAGCGCCCCTGTAATCAACACTCAGTTTTTCCAATACAGGCCGTCATGAGCCCAATGAAATAAGATAAAGCAAGCGTCATTGTCGTAACCAAACGCAAGCATCTAAACAATGCTAGCGTGTACTCCCAAATCCTTCCAGTAATCAGTATTTAGCGCAGTAACTAGGGACGTGTCATCCACGGTAATCAAACGGGAATCGCCGAGTAAAATAGGGTCGAGCGCATTGACCTAGCTTGCAGCATGTCAACTAAACGATTTGGCTCAGCTAGTTCCCACTAATGGACTCTTTTGAGAACGCCATAGACTGATCACGCCGGACTTATCCTGGGTAGTTCACCGAAACGTTGCCGCCCGCAAATCCGAGAATTATCAGTTGGAAAATTAAAACTGAAACCATGCATATCCGCACAGTAGTATTAGTCAGTAGAATGGGTAAAAAAATGCGTCGGTTGCCTAGGTTATCATCAGGTTGTGTGTCGAACCGTCGATAGACCCTGGGAAGGAGTCGTGAAACAGGTCTCGATTATCATTCTCTCCTCACGAAGAATAGGAAGTGCCAAACTGGCTGTAACTTAGTAATTCCTCCGACATACCAAATACATGGTTGCAACTCCCTGAATACGAATTTCATATTATTAATATACAGTTGCACATGTCAGGCATTGGTACGAGCAATTAGTCCCTCCTACATCCCCCCTGCTCGTGACATGATAATGCCTAGATGAATGCAAACTCAAAATCAGAATCTTCTAATTCAGAGGAAGTATAAGGGCACCGCCTTCAACATCGCCCCTGTATTCAACACTCAGCCTTTCCAATGAAAACCGTCATGAGCTCAATGAAATAAGATAGAGCAAGTGCCATTGTCGTAATCAAACACAAACATCTAAACAATGCTGGCTGGTACTCCAGAATCCTTCCAGTAATCAGTATTCAGCGCAGTATTTAAGGACGTGTCATCCACGGCAATCAAACGGGAATCGCTGAGTAAAATAGGGTCGAGCAAATCGATCAAGGTTGCAGGATGTGAACTAAATGATTTGGCTCAGCTAATGGACTCTTTCGAGAACGCCTTAGACTGATTACGCAAGCCTGAGATCCTAGGTAGTTTACTGAAACGTTGCCGCCCCCAAATCCGAGAATTATCCAAATGTTGGAAAATTAACATTGAAACCATGCATATCCGCACAGTAGTATTAGTCAGTAGGATGGGTCAAGACATGCGTCGTTAGCCTCTTGCAAATTCAACCATCAAACACCCCCAAAAGTACCAACGTGTCATAGTTCTTGCTCATAATATTCGCCATATCGTCAATCAGGCATCAACTCTGAAATGAAGATGGAAAATATCAAACATCGGTATCAAACTCTTCCAAAAACAACCAATAATTTAACTCCAGGTAAATATACTCGAAACCCGCTGTCGAGCAAAATTCAATAGTGAAATCAAGAGAAAAAATCTCAAATTTCGTATCAAGCTCCAAGAAGAAACGTTTTTTTATCTCCACGTAACATACTCCAAAAGTGCGATCGATCCAAATTTGATACTGAAATCAAGGCGAAAACATGCCAATTTACTCATCAAAGTTCCCAAAACAACCAATTAGTTTTCTCCAAGTAATATACTCCAAAAATGCGATCGATCCAAACTCAATACTGAAATCAAGACGACGAAAATATAAATTTCCATTGTGAAAACATCTCAAATTATTCATCAAATGCTCCCAAAACAACCAATATGTTTTCTCCAACCGATATACTGCAAAAGTGCGATCGATACAAACTCAATACTGAAGTCAAGACGAAAAAGATATAAAATTCTATTGTCCCGAAAACGACCAGTGTTTCATCTTTCAAGTAATCTAATCCAAATGTGCGATCGATCCAAATTCAATACTGACATCAAGACGAAAAAACTCATATTTCAGCATCAAAAGTTCCCAAAAGCAACCAAATATAACCGTATTCACCACAAATTCATTTCAAGGTCACGGTGGAACTCGAAAGAGCTCTGGGCTATTGATTTGGTAAGAAAATCAGCATGCTGAAAAGGGGACGGCACGTGGATAATCGATAGCGTTTTCCTCCTCACCAGCTCCTTGAGGAAGCGGTGCCGTACATCGATGGGCTTGGAGTTGGAGTTATTAATAGCAATGGGGTTCGGCGCAACTTGCACAGCACCCTCATTGTCCTCGAATGTTGGTATGCACGGCATGCCGACATCAGGCAATATGAAACGCCAAACGTGCCTCAGGAACAAGACTTCCTTCATGACATCTGCAAGCGCTACGTACTCTGCCTCCGTTGTAGAGAGCGTCACGCATTTCCGTGTCCTAGAAAACCAAGACACACAGGCATCGCCGCACATCACGAGTTCCCCCGATTATGACCTGTGAGCTGCCACACTCGCGTAGTCCGCGTCAGCATATACCTGCAAGCACAAACCTCCTACTGCTCCTCACTGAAAAGTAATACCGAGTCGGCTCGTCCATCTCACATACCCTAAAATATCCAGTGCTGCCCTCCAGTGCACAGACTTGGAAGCCGAACAGTATCTAGCTACTGCTCTCACTGCATTGGAGATATCTGGCCGAGTCTACGTTGCCAGCCACATCAGTGAACCTACCAACTCGCGAAATGGCCAGTGCCCTGGTGCTTGATTCTTGTCAAACCTCGCAAGTTTCGTGCCAACGGGGAGCGGAACACTCTTACCACATTCTACCCCGTATTTGCTCGCCAACTGTTCAGCGAATGTATGCTTGGAAATCGTTAATACCCTCTCCTCCCAACCCCTCTCGTAAAAGCACCCCGAATACCAACGTAGATCTCCAAGGTTCTTGACCGGAACCATCTGTTCAAATCTCTCCCAAACACCTAGTCTTCTCTCCTCCTGCGAATACGTCATCCCCATGCACCACTATGGTCATCATTACTCTCCCTTCCTCCATCAACCAGAAACCGCATGCATCTGCCAGACACTGCAAAAACCCCAAGGTCAACAAACATCTAGTAAGGTGCGCTTGTCTCGATGTCTGCTTCAAGCCGTAGATACTCTTGTTTACCCTCACTATCTTCCCCGATAACATCCCGCAACCCTGAGGAAAACGCATGAACACGTTTTCCTGCAGATCAGATTGCACGAAAGCGTGCTCAATGTCGAAATGGCGCAGGTCGAGGTTCAGTTCACAGGCCATGGCTGTTAACAACCGAACACTCTAAACAGCAACAGTGGGCGCAAACAATTCCTCAAAATCAACGTTAGCTCTTTGCTCACCCCCCCGTGCTACCATTCTCGCCTAGGTTTTAGTTGGCCATCTGTATTCATCTGCCTTTCAATCAAACACCCGCGTTGCTTTAACGTAGTTGTTAACTAGTTGCTATACGGGCTCGAACGTCCCCTCCTCCAGTATTCCGTAAAACACCGACCTGAGGAATCCTTTCACAGATGTGCGTGCTTGGACCGCATGGCCTCCGTGTGAGTCCTGGGGACTTTGAGGCTCCTTGCGTAACATTGCGGATAGTCCGGAGGCTTGTAAGCCGGTCGCTGGTCGCTCAGCGTAGCGTCGCTGTCTTCGCAGGTAGCAAGCATCGCCGCCATAGCCCGAGGTATCCCCCCGGATTTCCCAGCGAGTAGCTCCTCTCCGCGGTCCTCCACGGCATGCGTACTTTGGTCGCGGCCCTCACAATCTAAACTCCCACCGCGGGCCTCTACGGCGGGCGCCAGCTGCTCGCGGCTTTGGCTATATATACTCCCCCCGCGGTCCTCCATAGCGGTCGTCAGCTGCCCGCAACCCTCACCATATGACCTCCCACCGCCGTTCTCCGTGGCGGGCGCCAGCTGCTCGCGGCTCTCACCGTATGACCTCCCACCGCCGTCCTCTATGGCGCGCGTCAGCTGCTCGCAGCTCTCATCATATGACCTCCCGTCGCGGTCCTCTAATGCGGGCGTCAGCTGCTCGCGCTCACCATATGACTTCCTACCTCGTTCCTCCACGGCGGGTGTCAGCTGCTTGCAGCCCTCACCATATGAACTCCCACCGCAGTCCTCCACGGCGTGCGTCAGCTGCTCGCGGCCCTCACCATATGACGTCCCACCTCGGTCCTCCACCGCGGGCGTCAGCTACTCGCAGCCCTCACCATATGAACTCCCACCGCAGTCCTCCACGGCGTGCGTCAGCTGCTCGCGGCCCTCACCATATGACCTCCCACCTCGGCCCTCGACGGCGGGCATCAGCTGCTCGCGGCCCTCACTATATGACTTCCCACCTCGATCCTCCACGGCGGGCATCAGCTGCTCACGGCCCTCACCATATGACTCCCCACCGCGGTCCTCGACGACGGGCGACGCCTTGCGACGGCCAGCACCCACCGCTCCACGCGTATCCAGCATCGACGGCATCGCCATCTTGCCCATCATGGACAGGAGGCTAGCGTTGTGACTGAAAGCCTCGTCGTTGTTCACTGGTGGCGAGGGAGGCGGCTGCTCCAGCATTGACGAGAAGTGCATGGTCGGCGTGTCTGAAAACTGGATCGTCTTCGAGCGGGTACGGCCAGACACCCGGTGCGGTTCCGAGTACGGCAGTGACATTGCCGGCCGTGAAGGTGACGGCTGTGACGGCGGAGGCCGTGACGGCTGTGACGGTTCCGGCTCTGAAGGTGGCGGCTGTTATGGTGGCGACCGACGGCTGTGAAGTTGCCTGCTGTGAAGGTGACGGCTGTGACGGCGGCGGCCTTGACGGATGTGACGTTGGCGGTTGTGACGGTGGTGGCCGTGACGGCTGTGACTTTGCCCGCTGTGATGGTGATGGCTGTGACGGTGGTGACGGCGGCGTGTACGTTATGGTGAACCCGGGCGACGCTGTCGGCGCGGCGGCGTCCACTGAGTCCATTAAACCCTCCGCGCGCGCCGGCGGTGGCGACGGCAGGACGGGCGTACGGGGGATCATGCATACGATGTCGTTGAAGTAACACACGCCTCCGGTGGAGCTCATGAGAACCTTCACGGTAGACGAGAAGTGGTTGTGCCTGTTGTTGAGGTAAGAACACTCTACCGCTTGGTAATCGGATTTGGTGCTCCGGTCCACCCGCATCATGCCTGGATGGAAAAAAGGCACCACCTGCAGGTCCGGCAGTCGCCCGAATAAAACCTCGTGCGGTGACCGCCACTCGATGTTCGCCTTGGTCGCGGGGCGGTTAAAGCAGTCGGAAGCCCACAGGACAGCCTCGAGCCATAGACGGTTGCCATTTTCGCCGATGAACGGAATTTTGGCGAGGTCGACGCCCGGGGACAGTCGTCCAATCTCGAGACACGCCGCATGGCTGCCCTTCGTAGCGCGCCAAATCGCACTCTCGACAACCGACTTCTGCTGCGGCTTCCCCGGGGAGTGTACTCGCGACGAATCCCGGCGGGGTCGCAGTAGTTCACGTAGTCGCGACTGATGAATTCCCCGCCGTTATCAGCGCGAAATAAGTTTGGCCTCTCCATGCCGTCCATGTCGGCGAGAAACTTCTGGACGTACGCGCTAGTCTCAGACTTTCTCTCCATACCGTATGGCCGCATCCACCTCGAAGGAGCTGTCCACGAACATGATCAGATATACCGACCCGCCCAGGGACGCCTCGTATGAGCCGGACAAATCGAAATGGACGGTCTCCATGGGCCTCCCTGCGCGCGATGTGGTCCCCCGCGGTGTCCCAGCACATATTTCCTTAGCCTCCAAGCAGCCACCATACGGCTGCAGCACACCCGTCAGGGCGATCTCATGGTGATGAACTGCCTCTCTCAGGAGGCATTCGTGCTGGTGGCCGGAGAAGACGTGAAAGCGATTAGTATCGATCACCTTCTCGGGCTTCCCTACGGTGAATGGGCGCTTTCCCGGGACAAGAACGCGCTACCAGCGAGAAAAAACATGCTTATCAATCTCTTGAAGGGCGTGCGCTGCCGCGGGGTTGAGCGCGGGGGGGATATATATATATATATATATATATTTATATTTGTAATCAATCTCATCGTGACCATCCATGAACTTAGCGTCCGTACACACGCTCATATTTTGGCGCCTGCATGCCGGAGGTCGGAACAAGAGGCCTAATCCCTACTGCTCCTTGCTCTACTCTTGGGGAGGGCACTTCAAGCGGTTGAGGTGTAAGCAGCACTTATGGTTTGGCACTGACTTCACCTTAAGTGTGGGGGGGGGCGAGTCTGTAGGCCCTACACCAGTAACGGTGGGCGGGAAACTTGAGTCGGTAGGTACTTTGCCGCTCACGCCAGGAGGGAAACCTAAATCCGCAGTCATGCGCCCTTCTGCCCTCCGGTAGGAAAGGGGTTCGAAGCCACAATTCAGGGCTCCGCCCCATCTACATGAAATAGGGGGTATCCCAAAGGGGGGGGGGGGGGTGAGAACACGACGGGGAGGGGGGGGCGAACACCAGGAAAAGAAGGCACAGCAGTTAGTCCGGCAGTCGGGGTCAGGTTCAAACGAGTGGCATACAGGCGTGACCCGATCTCATCGCGAGGAAAAGTGAGCAGCCGGTCAAACAAGTGTGCGCCCTCTTTATCTAGGATTATGGTTTGTCGTGCTTGCGGCTGGTGTAGAGAGAACAGGGTGACACCTATGCCCTCTATCACATACACCCCCGTGAGCTGCACATCAAAGTCCGTCTTCGAGTGCATTTTTAGGTTGAGGCTACCCACCCCAATCACTCTCATTGCCTTACCATCCCCGATCATGACTTTTTGCTTCTCGGGGGGCATATCGACCCAGTCGTATACATTGCGGGCGTCGCTGGTGATTATGGTTCATGGCTCCGTTGTCGGACACCCAATACTAAGTACCTGCAGGCCCCTCTGTACCTATGCCACGAACTCTACCATAATTCTGGCTAGCGAGCACCAACCCATCAAATCCTATCCCATCAAAAATCGACTCCAACTCGGTCTCGCCTTTTGGCGCCGATCGGGCCAGTAGGAGAGCAGTCCTGGCTGGGGAGACTGAAATCGTGCGGGAGTAGGTGAGAAAGACGTGGACGGGGCATGGCCGGGAGGATGTTGCTGTTGTTGGGGCTGCGGTGGGTGCGGTGGCTGATGCTGTGGGTAGTACCTGTAGAACGACGGCGGTCGCTGCTGCGCCGGATCACCGGTTGCTGCTGTGCGTAGCTTCCGTAGCACGCCGGCGGCTGTTGCTGCGGCGGTGGCGGTGGTTGCAGCTGCGCGTAGTTGCCATAGTACGCCGGCGTCTGCAGTGGTATCGGTGGTGGGTGTTGTGCATAGTTGCAGTATACTGGCTGCTGCTGAAACTGCGACCGCGTCAGCGGCGGTACCTGCTATGACTCATAGCCGTCGTCCCCATAGTTGCCGTTGTCGCCGTAGTCTCCGTCGCCACTGTTTTCGCCGTAGTCGAAGTAGTCGGTGTCCGTGCCCTCACCCACAGCGGCTATGTCAGCCTGGCCATTCGAGTGCGTCTATGGCGGTCGCTGGTCGGGCGCTGTGAAGGCACCTGCAGGGCGCGGTGATGCTCGCATGGGTCGACCTGAGTCTACTCGCGACGGGCAGTACTGACATATACATGCCCCAGCTCGTTACAGTTCCCGCACCGCTTGCGAGGGCCGGCTGCATGTACCGGGGGTTGATGACCAATTGGGCGGAGAAGATTGGGCGGATACGCGTCATAGTTATAGCCACCAGGGGGGGGAGTGGACGAAGGTAAACCCACCCCTACCCCAACCCGGTTGCGTTTGACCTCCTGCATACCTTCCACCGTCTCCCCTGCAGCAGCGTCCTCTGCATCCAGCGCCCCACTGCTGTAAGTACCACCCCCCGCGCCAACCACCACCTCCACGGCCGTTACCCTGGTGATGTTGTTGCTGCTGTCAGCGGGCACTGTTGCTGCTGTTGCTGCTGCGGGTGTTGCCGCTGCTGCTGCTGATGCTGATGCTGCTGCTGTTGCTGCTGCTGTCCTCCCCTGCCTTCACTCCGTTTGCCCCTGCCGCATCCACCTCGGCCTTCTCTGCCGCCACCCCCATTGCCGCGACCACCCGAGTCGGCAACAACAAGCGCGTGTCCCTTTCCGTCTCTCATCCCCTTCTCCTTGGCCATTCCATCTCCCCATATGCGTTCAGTACAACATCCTCAAGAATCTTACGACTCAAATCCTCCTTAGGAGGCAAACTCCTATCTTGCACTGAGTAATTGGGGGTGAGGTTTCGTGCGACATGTTGGTTAACATCGGTGTCAGCGTGTATGACACCATGGGTACCGAGCTGATTCCTCGGCACAGTCCCTCGCAAAATATGCGCTCGGTGCTTCACTATCCTTCATGCCAAAACATTCCATGCCTGGGTCAGTCTAGCTTTTGCTGCTGCAGATTGTGGGTCGTAAAAAGTCTTGAGAATATTCCACCCGTCGCTAGGGCTGCCCGCGGCTTGAATCTGCAGTAATAAATGTTAGTGCAGGATTGTGTTTATAAGTACCTCCCAAGCCCGTAGGCCCTATATTCTAAGACTGATTAAAATATCATGTCTCTATCCGTTTTTCAGAGAGAGGCACGTCTTACTCGCTATATCGCGTCTTGGAACGTCCTAGACATATCTTGGAATTTACCGGGCGCAGCGTAAGGCGTCTTAGAGGATCGACACGACCACAACGAGCTGTAGGAACAAGGTGAGCACGGCATTCGAATCGATTACTCCACCTTGTTTCTTTCGAACCTTATTTTTTCGGGCCTCGGTGCGTTTTCTCCTGCCACCGGGGAAATTGAACCCGGTTCCCCGGATTTTTGCTGATGGCGTTTTATTTCAAATGTGTTTTTGGGAAAAATCACACCCCGCGCACTACCCCCAAGCCCACACAACCAAAGTTCTTGCCACAGCCTCACCACCACAACGCGCCACCCAGGCACACCTACCCAGCACAGCGCAATAACACACGAAAACCTCCTGTTTTCTGAGTGAAAGTACGAATCTTTAATCGTTTCCGTGCTGCTTCATCATGTGTGAGCGCTTTGTTCACATTAACCGTTCTTTCTACCCAACGGCACCACCAATACACCCACTGTCCGTGCTGATCCTTCATCCTAGAGAGAAACAACTATTTTGGTCACAGATTGCGAGACAGAGTGTCCCAAAGACAAGCGCAATTAATCAAGGTAAAGCAAGTGAACTGCTAGGGTACCGAGCACGAGAACACCACAAAACAAGGCAGACCATTAAAATAAGAAAACACAAACAAGCAAACAAACGACAGGAATTCTTTAAACTAATGTGATGGCAAGAAGGTCATCATGTTTGTGTCTCGCCAAATCCCAACAACAAGAGCGAGCATTAAGTACGAGCGCGTACAATTATTAATGTACCATTCCTTGTACACATATAATTTGCTTCTTTTTTTCTTCCTGCTGAAAGTGCCGGTTGGTGCATCCCAGGCATCTCCGAGGGTCCCACTTGGACACTGCCTCCGTCCATTTTTTACGGAACGGTCCAGCTTTTCTTTGATTTCTTGCTCGACCTTACCATTATTTTGATTATTTTTGCTTGTTTTTCCAGATGTTTCTTGGCTGTTCAGCTACTTCCTTCAAACTTGGTTTCTGCCAACATGATTTTGAACCTTTTCGCGTTTTTTTCTTCCTTGTTGTGTATTACGTTGAACTTCCTACATTTTGAAGCTAATTTTCCGCCCGTACATTACTTGCGGAACGGTCCAGCTTGTTGTAGCTTTCCTTTGATTTCTTCCTTGAACACCATTTTTTTGTACTTGCACGAAGTTTCATCATACTAGAGGTCCCAGCTCACATCTCAGCTTGGCTCATCATCTCAGCTCAGTTCCGCCATCAGTGCACCGCAGCGCTATCTCAGCAGCGCAGCGCCGTGCCGTGCGGTGCGGTACTGTGCCATGCTGTGCGGTGCTATGCGGTCTTGTGCTGCGCTGTCCCGTGCTGTGCCGTGTTGTGCCGCGCTGAGTGTACATCTCTTTCGTGCGTGTGCTACTGCTATAGTATTATGCCAGGTGCCAGCTGAGCTCAGCTTGGCTCATCAGCTCAACCCAGCTCAGCTCAGCAGCGCACCGCAGCGCTAGCTCAGCGGACTGCTTCGCCGTGCGGTGCCGTGCTTTGCTGTACTTACTCATTCGTACATGCCAGTATAATTTGAAGTATTTTACCACGTACCGGTACTACTACGCCAGGTTTGCACATATGACGTTGTTGGATCACTAACAATGCACCCCCAGCTCGGCTCAGCCCAGCTATATGTATAGGTCAGCAGCGCAGCGCAGTGCCGTGCGATGCCGTGCGATGCCGTGCCTTGCCCTGCGTTGCGGTACTGTGTCATGCGGCGCTGTGCTTTCTTTCGAACATACCGCAGTAGTACCGGGTATGCTACAGGCACCAGGTGCATGTATGTACGTGTTGTGTACTTGACTTTTTGCTTTCTTCAGTTGATTGTGCTCTCCCGGTCCCCATGTTCCCCCCCCCCCGCAAATTACACACGTACTACCGACCAGAACGTGACATCGCCAACAAGCACACAGCACATCGCAGGGCAATTAGCTCTGCACAAGCAACTCTTGGCATTATCAGTTCGCCATTCGCACCAACTCATGGGCCTGTTCTTTCTGCCCCTTTTACATGTTTCAACTGCGTTCTTCCTTTCGCGAACATAGCGGGCGGCGTCAGCCACCCGCGGAGCGGAGCCCTGTTAGAACACACAGTGCCACCAGGCGCAATGCGAACTACCAAATACTCCGGAGTACAAGGTACCGAAATATTTTTGTGTACTCGTCTTTTTTCTTTCTTAATTGATTTTGTCCTCCCTCTCCTCTTCGCGTTTCTTTCTTCGCAAACGAAACCCGTCCTGCCGATCAGAAGGTGACATCGCCAACAAGTACATAGCACGGGACAAGCTGGGCAACCAAATCTGCACAAGTAGTTCTCGGCGTTATCAACTCGCTAGTTGCGCTAAGTCACGGGCCTCTTATTTCTGTCCCGTTCACATTTATTTGAAATATTTCTTGCGCGAGCGCAGCGGGCGGCGTCAGCCGCCCGCGGAGCGGAGCCCTTGTATATACATACATATGTAATACGTAATATTCGTACGTACGATATGTCATGCTTCGGAGTATCACTCTTCTGTGTATTAACTTAGGTCCCGTCCAAACGAGGAAAAATTAAATGAGAAATCAAATGAACAAAAACGAAAAAGGGAAGAACATTTCGATTTTTGAGAAGAACGCAGGTTCATTCCAAACGACATCCAAAAATATCTGAAAAATAAATGAAATGATTGATCTTTCAGGCTAAAACACGCGGTGCAACTTGACATAATAATTCAACCGCCACAGCACACCGACTCGCGGCGAATGCACCCAATGACGCAGCTGAAAACACCCAACTCACACACCGGGGGCACCCCTGAGAGTAGGCGGTGCTCGTGGTCCAACCCGCACCCCAGGGAGTGCTCTAGAAGTTGTGTTTTGGTCATGGTTGCTTGTCGGCAGCCGTGGGATTGCTGAATGGCACACGCTTCGAAAAATACATCTCCACAGCCACGTCCTGACTCTCTGGTTTCTTGCATAGCCATCCCTTGGTCATACCCTACCCATATGTGCTGGCTTCATCGGCGGACAAGCGCCGTGGCAGCCTCGCGCACTATACCCCACCCACCGTGCGCTTGCGAACTGGTCACCCTACGTTCCTCTTCGCGCTGTTTGTCCCATATTTCGATAATTTTAACCCCATTCCGACAACTTTAAATGTTTTTGGGATTAGAAATAACGAAAAAAGCAAAACGGGGTCATTGGGATCTCTACTGCTAGTTTCTTCAATCTTCCCCTGAAACTCGGCTTTCTTCTGTGCTGCTTTCGTTTATTTCATTTATTTATTTATTCATTTTAATGTTTCCTCGTTTAGACAAGCCCTTACTTTTTGTATCTATTTGACAGCATTTGGGTGGCAATGCCAGGAACCTGTGTGTGGTACTTGCCTGAGGTAGGTACCTGGTACGTAGTCACGAAATACTAGTACTTCTTTCTTCGTTGTTTTTCGATTTATTCCATGTTTTCAGCACTATCCAAGACGAATCCAAGACGTGCCAAGACGAATCTAAGACGTGCCAAGATGAATCTTAAGACGCGTCAAGACGAATCTAAGACGCGCTAAGAAAGACGTAATATGCTCTAAGACGTAAACACTGATTTGACCGTGCCAACGGGTATAAGACGAGTTTAAGACGGGCTAAGACGAATATAAGACGCGCTAAGACGAACGTAAGATGCTTTGAGACTTATGAAATGAATCAAGACGAATGACACTCGCACGTCTTACTCCACATTTTTTCGATTTCTGAGTCTGACTTACTACTCGTTTCGCTCGTCTTAGAGTATTGGGCCTACAATCCTGATAGGCCCTGTCGACTAACCCTGCGCCGAATTCTGCTTGCAAGGCCGCCCGATCGACATCCGGTAGCCCAACCTTGATCGGTGTGGGCGACTCTACCGCCTCTAGGCGGCGCTATTGCCCAAGGAAAGCATTCATCTGGCTCGTGAAAATCATAACCTGCTGTGGGTCCTTTCTTACCTTAAAACTATCATGATAAACTGCAGGCATCCTGATGCTAGCCTGACTAGAAACAAAATTGCCTGCCTGTGTAGTAGTAGCTGCCGCGAAATGTTGTTGCCTCTCCGCCTGCTTCGCCTGCATCGAATCGAAAACTGTCGTCGAACCCTCCACACGGGGATCGGTGGGTAGGTTGTCGCTGCCTCGGAAATCTTGTTCCTCGGGTTGCGTCTTCCTCCTTTCCTCGTCTGCTTGCGCTTGGATTGGGTTGGCTTCTTCCTGAACGCGCTGGGCAACTGCTTGCTGCTCAACCATAAGAGCGACAGCGGCCATGTCCGATCGCAGTCCCGAACGCGCTCCGCTGACCTCGTCACGTGTTCTAACCACTATGCTTCCTACCCCGGCTTGATCCCCTTTGTGTTCGCGGAACCGGATCTCTACCATATCTGCCTGCCGCCATTTTCAACAGTCCAACAGGTTGTTGTAATCGTAAAACGCCACGTCGGCCCGTGTTAAACCAGGGGTTGGGTGTACCGCGCCCCCCGTCCCGAGCGAGCACCTCGTCCGAATGGGCATTAAAAAGTAAAATTGCTCATACCTAGACATAGCCATAACACCCGACCCCCTTGTCCTCGTGCGGATATGATATTTTCCCCTTGGAGAAGCATATCCCATGATACCGGACGGCGCACCCTACGAGGCGTGCCCGTGGCAGTGTGCGCCCGGCTGATTCCTTGCAGCGCGCGTTTGATGAACGGCGATTGCGTTGGAACCTCAAACCCGACGGCTTACAAATGAAGTAATTGCACAGCAGCTAGTTTACTTGAATTTTTCCCGGCCTATTTGCCTTGCGATGCACTACACCAGCCGGCAAAATCGACTAAGGCAAGCTCATTGATTTCCTCGTTCGCGTCCGACTTAAGGTACTGGTCCCTTCCACCAGCCTGCGTATTTTTGTCCACGATGCGAAACCTGACGCGTAAGTGCGCTCAGAAAATCGCGCAACGGAGTTTCGGATGTACTGGAGGTCAATATTCCGGAACAAAGCGCGTCCCCCGCTGGTCCCAGCACCTATTCCTGCCAATAAACATATAGGGCCGCAGAGCCCTGTGGCGGTCTTCGTTACATACGCTTGGCCTCGTGTCCATACGAGATCATGTTTGATATGTCTCGGTACATGTATATTACATAGACAACTGGACGGTACCTCATCGGGTATGTATATGTATGAACTCAACAGTGTCCACACATTAATAGTGTGTGTATCGTGCTCGGTTTCCCGGTATATATACCAGTATCTGCATATATATGTCGCTGGTATGCACATCTACCATCAGCCCGTCTTTCCTCTTGCCGTGATATTGCATGCCGAATGATATATCGAACAGTACTACGTGCCGTCTGCTGCGGGATTATTACCATCCTGTATCCGTTGTACGTGTGTTAATATAATATCGGGCACCTCATGGCTTTTTGCAGTTATATGGTTGTGTCTGTTAATTAGCCGTACGTGTATCCGTTCTCCGAAGTATTTCAATTATTTCATTTTTCTGGCGGCCTGCAGCAAACATTTTAAATGTGTGCCCGTTCGATCGACAAATGTTACGCTGGCGAATGCAATGCGCCACCCGTGTAATCGTTTGGCTGAGTTACTGTTAGGAGATGAACTGCCGTTCGTAGCGTGTATTGCTTTTGCATCCGCTGCACGTTCAGCAAATCCGCCTTGTAAAGCTGGCATGTGATTGTGGTAAGCACTGCCCCAACAGTACCAGAAATGTTTCCTATGAACAACGGTCACGGCCTGCTCTCGGAATGTTTGGCGTAAAACGTTCGATTGCCCCCATCTTTCAGTGGACTTACGCCCTTTTAAGCCCCCTTCGTCAGGAAAATGTTTGGCCCCAAACCCAAAATGTTACACCTCTCCCGTGGGATGGCACTATTAAATCGCCCGGGTGTTATTCTGATTGACACCCCTGTTAACGTACTACGCCGTTGTGACCCTAGGTATTCTGTAATCTGGATACGTCCGCCCTCACTTTCCCGTCCTTGTTGTGAAGTAGTATTCAGATAGACACACGTCTTTGAAATACTATAATGCGATGTTTCGCATCAATTCAAACTATCTACACATTGTAGCATTTCTCGTCGGACTTTATATCACTCGGAACAAGTCCGCCCTCACCCGTCCGTCCTTGGTTGTGTCTACAGTAGTATAGTTCAGATTAACACCTCTGTGAACACACTTCATTCTCCATATAGACTGTGGTATCGCCCTATAGTCTCTCTATGTGGTGCATTTCGTCGTACTCAAGTCTTGCGGGTTTAACTTTCTCGATAAGTCTATACCTTCGCATGTCCGTCCTTGCTTGTGACATATTGTTCAGAATCCCCGCTCGTTGAACATGTGCCGTCTCGAACCCCGTTTGACTTTGTTGACGACCGAGTTGATACCATAGCCACTCATCGAAATATCGTCAGACTTGCCGGATAATGGTCTGGATGATAAGTAGTCCGTCCACGCTCCGGTTATTGGTGTGATATTTCTTCCTCAGCTTGATTCGCTCGTCGTGCGGTGTTTTGCCAGCGACACCTTGCCCCCAAGGACTTACACGAAGTACGAATTAACTCCATAAATAATGGCATGTATGTTTTGAGTTGGTCTAGCTTGGGTTATGTGGCCCTGATGCACTAGACACTATGTAGCACCAGGCCCCATCCTTGTGCGACCGAATTACATGACATGTGTGTCTATATGTAATATGTTCCGGGAAATATTCGTATAGTTCGCTCGCTCGCAAAATTTTGGTACGCGCGGTGACAAAATCATAGTTATGTGCCTGTTCAACCAGTTGAATATATAGAAGTGTACGTCCAGTACACCCCAATCGTTCCCCTGGTCGTCCCCTGGTCTTGTGGTAATCGCGTTTGTTTGACATCACGTGTTGTTGTTGAACGACCGCATCTTTTATATATTATGCACCGCATGCTGTATATCAGGTATATACATTAGTTCTGTGTACCAATGTCCTGGCGTTCGTGAGGCAGTACTGCATAGTCCCTGTTATACGTATACATGCCCGGTCCTCACTACGTTGTGCGAAAAGTTGTGTCTCTCCTGACTGGTATGACCTATATCGTGCCCTTGCCATTCACGGATCGATGTGCTTTACCCTGACACGCAAGCAGTCTCCTCCTTAGGATTAATATAGGATTAATATAATGTCTTCACGTGAGAAGAAACCGGCAATAAATGCAATCATATGCACAGTGTATATTATCGTACATCAATATGTCTCGCTTTTCTGGTTCACGCCCATCTTGTATCTTGTCCGTATTGCGTGGAAAAGTAGTAGGATCCTATTCGGGTCGACTCTCCCGATCGCATCCCATACCAGGCGCATACGTAATCCGTATGATAGTAGTATATAAATCGCATATAATAGTTGTATCATGTCATATTCATAACTCTACCCGTGTATCCACCTCGATGACAGCATACATACATATTTTGATCCCCCTCACCAACAAGGGTTTTATAATTTCCACGCACAGGTTGAATAACGTCACTCTGTTTACCCTGGTACATGCTACTTCTAAGGGAAGTCGCCGACCTATATCCTTAATGGCGACATACACTCAGCAATACGCGCGATCCGAGTATCACACACAACTTGCAAATATGAGTTTTTGACGAATCTTCGACCCTTTTGATGCCTCCCCCGGCACAATCGCCTGTAGTACCTGTCTGGGTGTTGCTTATGTCCTCATTGTCCACCAGTCAGTGTTGCCACCGTTCTTTTGACAGTCTGTCTGATGGTTTTGTACTCCCATACCCATCCGTGCGCATCGTTCCTTTGAAGCCTGAACATAAGAATAAAATAGAGGAGAGTAGGATACCGTCGCCCCGAATATGTAAAACTATTCGAGGTAAATGAATACATGAAACCATTCATATAACAATATGAAATATTTCCTCGGCAATCAGCGCCGATTTTTTTTTTTTTCCAATACATATTTTGTAATCTTTTCATGGAAAACGAAAATTTGAATATCCGACAAAGGGGGGGGGGGGTGTGCCCCTATCGTGTACCAGGTACAATGTGTGTCATCTAATTAGCCAAGATGATGGGACACGTCGTCTGTTCCTGTATCGTCTGCTCCCCCAAACCCGCATGCTCATTTCGAGCCAGGTCAACAACCTGTGTGTATAGCGCTCCAACTGTTACGCTAAGTATCTGTATTACCCCCCAATTCAAGACCCGACACTGTCGTGTCGTCATCTCATACTTGGACTTGCTAACTTTCTGCCGCCCTAACACATCCGTTCGTAGCTGCGACGTATTTTTATTTAGAGCGACACTGTGTGAAAGCACGCACAGGGCACGTTTTATACCAGCTGCTTTGTTGTTAGGTATCGTTGTTATATTCCGACTCGATATCCGTCATCCCTTTGATAGTATATCTTGCTGGACTTTCCACAATATCTTTCTGAAACTTGCCACCCTCGCACATCCGTCCATAGTTGTGAAGTATTTTTCAGATCGACCCTTCCGAACGTGACCCGCGGTTGTATTTGACCATTATTAGACTGTTTGGTCATTGTCCTATCGATAGTCGGCTTCCCCCCACACACCGTGGTGCCGTTCGTCGGACTTGCCGTGGTAACTCTTTGGACAAGTACGCCCTCACTCTCCGTTGGGGTGAGGTATTTACCCAGCCCTCCGTTTTCGATTATCATATTTTTGTGTGGCTGTTAATATTACTGTTAACTGACCCGTGGCTTTATTTGGCCTTAGACTGTTTGGTTATCGTCCTATTGATAGTCGCCCCTCCCCCCCACACGTCGTGGTGCCGTTCGGCGGACTTGCTGTGATAACGTTCTGGATAAGTACGCCCTCACTCTCCGTTGCGGTGAAGTACTTACCCGGCCCTCCATCATAACTATGTTTGGCTGTTGATGTTACTACTGTTAACATCGGCCGACGACGTATGTATATGATCCGGGAGGAGCTATGCCTTTTTGGCTACTTGTGAGTAGCTTATTTCGACGTTTCAGTCGTGGTATAGGCGAAGCCGAAAAACAATTAAATGAAATTGATTCAACATTACTTGATTTTTCCATCGTCATTATTTATCGACGTACCCCCATGAAATTAATTGAATTATGTTTTCCTTAATTGCACCTTTTCCCCCAGTTTGAATCCCCCCGTAATTGATTGGTCTCGCTTCGGTTATTATGCGATCGTGCTGCAATGACTCCGTTCAACCTGTACACACACCTTTAAATCTTGGGTGGCCGAGGCCGTTCTCCGTATATCATATACACACCAGGGGTAAGATTACTCCACACACAAAAAATAAAATAATATATATACCATGTTGGCTGGCCGCGTACATTCTCCATATATACCCCGCCAGGTACCAGGTTTGTATCAGTTGTATCGTTCGTTCCCACAAAACTCATATCTATACCGTTTGACGAGATTGGGCCACCCGCATTCCTGATCATCGTTGCCTATATAGGTATGTGCTTTCGTGCCGTCTCCTCAAATGTATTGGTGTTTTATCCATAAAGGATTCGCTCACTTACACTCCACGTACGTCGTATGATCTGCATACTCCGTATAACACCAGGTATCCTTATTATTCCGGGCACATAATTACACCTCCGTGTTTTTTTTTTTATCCGGATGCCAAATTCGACCGCACCATATTTTGCATATGTGCGTGTTACTTGTTCCTGTCGACGTCTCCTAGTCGACCACTTACTCGAATTACGATGTATATCCTGGGATTATATGACACGATTCCGTGATACAGCATTGTGCCGTATCGTCATGACCCTGCCAGGTATGTATTGCGTAAGGGTACCCCTCTCATACCTATGCATGTCACGTACTACCCACGCTGTACGTATATACTATTGTGTGAGCTCCGGTCATGTCTTATTCAGCTATTAATAGCTAAGCTCCATACCCGCGCGCTGTCTATCCCCCGCACTCGTACTTCACATATGCCCGACCTGGTGTTTTCATATGAAGTACTCATCTCGTATTGCATGATATGATGGCACATGCCTGTATGTTCTGTGGACAGCGATACCTGATCGGGTACTCCACAGTGGCCATTATATTTCGGTCAAAAGCGTATGTCGTACTTGTTTCTCCGGTATATATGTAGCGGGATATATATATATATGTATACATACATGTCACTGTTAGACATCCTTACCCTCAGCACATGTTGCTTCCTACGCTTCTGCATGCAGTATACCATATAGTAAAAAACCGAACAGCTTTTCATGCGCGATTGTGCCGTCTACTGCGCGATAATCATATGCCATGTGCTCTCGGATTGTATGCGAGCATGTACACAGAACTTTGGGATGAGTTTTCGTATGTACTACACATGTATCTGTGCGTGTAATACAGCCCACGGTGATCTGCGCGCACACATCTTTTGTGCACCTGATTGTGTATGTTTTCGCTCATGGTCAGCCTGCCTATTCTTTGTGATAATACCTTCGTTATCATGAATGAGGCTATCGTGTAAATCCTTATTCCCACGGTCGGTCGCTTCCTACCTTCTCGGCGGGTTAATCGGTTTCAACAGTAATCATGCGTCTCCCCGCGATCCTCTCCACATCCTGTTCTTACCGATTAATTGCCAGTTCTCAGCCCGCTAACCCGGTGTGACCTAGACACTATTCTTGAATAGATAATTGCTGGCGTACCCACCCGCAGAAAGCCCGGGACCCCAGATGGCCAGAACACCGGACGGAGAAGAGAAACTACGGCAATTCTTTGATTGGCGTGCAATCACCAGGCTCTAACGTCTTCTCGATTGCGATGTTAGATGGTCAGCTGAGGTCTCGCACCTTTTGCGTGGAACTCCTGTGCTTCGCGAGCTCTGAAAGTTAGCTCGTGAGAATAATGATGTCATGAGGTTGTTCTCCATGTTATTATCGTTTGTCGAATACCTGGACTCACATCATCCATACCTGGACTCACATAATCAATTCCGTGAATTTAACGACCTGCCTGAACCCCTCAGGCTTACGGACGCTTGGTTTGATTGTCTTCTCGGAGCTGTACAATATTTTTTATCATCATCTATCCTAGAATTTCAACTCTTCAATTCTTCAGGCCAGCACAAACAACGAATTATTCATCGTTCTGTTCCAGAATCTAGTAAATATTCCTCCGCTTCCTCCGACAAGCCAAATACATGTTGCAATTCCCTAAATACGAATTTCATATAACCATCTTGGAAGATGCTTTACAGTTACACATATCAGGCACTGATACGAATAATCATTCGATCTTACGTCGCCCACCCCCTACCCATACGGCAAGACGGGACTGAAGCGCTCTACATGGCAAGACCATCATGACAGACAAACAGGCGTGTTTTCTGCATTATGTAGTAGGGATGGACGATTGGTTGACGCGTCTAGTGTCTTTCAGCGTGTTTACAGCAAATGCTGTTGGAGGTATTTTTTGACACATGCTAAAAAGACGAAACAGTCCGACGGATCTTGAAAAACAAAAAAAACATGCGTGGAGTCGAGTAGTGGGCAGCCACACGATTGATCCTGAAGCCTTAACGGACTTCGAGGATTCGCTATTTCGAGTGTGCTTAGCTGCGTATGCTAATACACGTCGAGGCAACAACGTCCTAAAAAACTTAAAGTTGCAACGTTGCAACGCAAAGCAGTACATCGTGGCCAGCTTTCGGTGTTCCGTTTGGTGTTGATGTCGTACAGCAAGAATGATACAGGTAAACCGCGAACCCTCTCTTCTTTGTGGAACACCAACTCAAAATATGTAGCAGGTGGTCAGGCCAACTACCCCATAGTTAGATTCAAGGGAGAACAACAATCCTAGCTCGACATATACAGTATGATTTGCTGCTACTCTACTCGCCCCTGATGTAGCTACTACTACTCTGTACTCCGGACATCACGGCTACGGTAGGGGAGTCACTTCTGGGGTCTAATTTTGCGAGGATTCAGAGCCATGCGCGCGAGTGGCTATATCTGTGTGTTGCACAACGCCAACAAAGTGATATGCATCCGTTTTTGAGCGAGGTACTGAGCCATCCGCGCGAGTGGCCTATCCTCTTTGTTTAATAACCGCTTTTTACCCTCCGGCTGAACACGTAAGAGGTCTTCACCCTCAGCGGTACGTGTCTCCCCTTCCCCTCCCCGTGCGTGCCTTCATTTTTTCACGCATAGGGTTACTTCCACCTTCCAGCTTGCTGTGCTCGTCGAATTTCATTGGGTTTTGCTAACTCACGCTCTCGCTCTTTCCGCTAGTCATTTTGCTTCGCAAGGAAAACTCCTCACAAGCACGAGTAGGCCTTCGGGAGGAGCACCTACATCATTGACTTTAGTGGGGACGTTGTCCACCTACTTATTGATAGTACTCCTAGACCAATCAACTTGCCATGTCGCCTCTATGGGCGGTGGCGCGGCCATATTGTAATGACCGGGTGGCCTCGACAATGTCTACAGTAGACGCTCTGGATAAATCATGTCAAGTACTCATACGTACATACAAGGGACTTCGCTGGCGGCCTGCACAGCCGTCGGTCGCTGCCGCGCGTGTTGCCAAGAATGTTAGCAGAATTGAGGCGAAGGATGGGGCTCAGACGTAATGCCCAGAGTTGAGAGCGCGCTAAGCGCGTTAACAGCATGATAGCGAAGGATGGTGCTCAAAATTATTGTCAAGATTTGAGAGCGCTCTATGCGCTGCCGCATTGTCCACGGAAAATGCCAATGTAATAGTGACTGCCGTTGTAAATGTAATACTGCTGCTGAACACATATGTGTGCACTCGAATCCTGGTCACAAACCTGACACCTGCATTGCATGCTGTAAAGTTCTGCCTACCCCATGCGAGAGGCTTGACCGCACTTCTTATACACGTTTGAGACGCACGACGACAACAGAAAGTAACCGTTGTACTGATATTACTTAATGCCTGGTACTCGTACGTGATACGCGTGTATCTTGTATAGCTAGTCTTGGAAACTGTCACCACACAGGTCCAACCCGCATAGTATATGGCTGCTCACAGCTGGTAATAGGTACTATTGTTGTATTTTATGCTGGCAGTTGTTGTATTTTATGCTGGCAGATGGAGGATGGTGGTGCAAGAAGATTCTGGGAGGGAGTGTGAGGTGTGGCAGGTGGGGGCGTCTTCATGTCCCAGATTCGAGGAAGGAAGTTGGAAACAGCGGGATAATGCTAGCGATTAATACTTGCCGATCACTCGAAGAGCGTTTGTGTGCGGCGGAGAGAAGGCGGTCCATACCTATCTCTGTGACACCACGACCCACAGCGTAGCGCTGTAGAAACGTGCCATCACAGCTGATGCTGTATTGCTCCGCAGCAGCGTTGACAGTAGATGCGTACTGTAGCTCCATCACGGATGCTCCTGTGTTTAATGTATGTGTAGATCGTTGTACACACCATGCATACTGTGCAATTGCACCCTGGACAATATATTCCAGGTCAATAGGCAATCGATAGGATCCTATTCCACTAGGAAGCCTATTTTTGCCCGCGATAGGTATCGATAGGTACTTTTCGTAGCTATTGCGGTCGATAATGGGTATCGATTGGCATCTTCAATGGTCTACTGTTCGGCCAATAGCTTTATTATACCTATTTTCCTGAACATACTCGTCAAACAAGTAGGTATCGAGAGACATTTTCAGGACGGTACTGTTCGGGCAACAGGATATTGACAATGGGAGGCGGAACCTATGGGTTTGTCCGATAGGTATCGATAGCTGTTTCACGAAACATACAAATAGGTATCGGTAGGCGTTTCACCATTCTATTGATTCGGCCAATAGGTATTGATAGGCGTTCTGCCATTATGTTGATGTGGACGATAGGTATCGATAGACGTTCCACCATTCTATTGGTCCGGGCAATAGGTAACACACAGCACTCCATTATACTATCTATCACCATACCGGTAACAAAAAAGCATCACATCCACAACTGCTGTCCAAGTATATTTTTCTGTATGTTCCGATAGAGCTGGAAACTCCTAAATAGTAAAAGAGATCGTCGTGCGAGAGCACACCAATGTGGCCTTGGCCACTCAACTCGACCACCGACAGCAACGCAGCAACAACAACACACTCCCCATTCCGGAACGGAAGCGGGGGCAGATGTGGGCTTGCCTCGCGAGCACCGATTGTCGTATCAACTGCAGTATGCTTCGGATCCAATCGGAGTGCACCACGGGGGGCACGCAACACCTGGTAGATGCCCATGGATCGCTTAAAGAACACTACTGTAGCAGCTGCGGGCACCGACCGAGAGGTGAGTCTCGCGCCGATGTTCTTTAGGTATGTGTTGTGTGTACATAACAACAAATTACAAAAAGATACCGCGCTAATACTCGCAAAGGCGAAAGCGATTTCGTGCTTGGTTGTATTAGTTTACTTCCCCTGGCTCTGGAAATAGTACCAGGTATACTACGCACGTACTCGTATGTACAAACTTGAGTACCAGGTATTAAAAGTGGGATGTCGGATTTGTTTTTGACGCGCTCCCTTCTGTGTCAGCCGGCATATGTGCCCCACGGGCACAACATCATGTACCATGCATGCATATGCAGAAGGGTGCTTGGATTGCCCTGCCTTGCCTTGCCTTGCCTTGCCTGCTGAATCGGCACGGCCAACCAGAAAGGGCGCTGTGCTGTTGAACAAATGCAGGAAACAAGGAACGTTGGAGGAGGAAAACGAGGTGTCGGACAGCAAGGCGTTCGATGGCAACCCTTCCGGATTCAACCAACTTCAGTTTGTGAAGAGCTTCACTGTACACGCTGCATGCCCCTTCAATATAGCGAAACATGCTCGGATCCGGCGTTGTCGGTCGCTGTTGTGCCCCAAGAAGCTGCGGGTGGATGGCTTGAACAACAGGGCGGTGAGTACCATCTACTCTCTTGTTTTGTACATCGACCTGTTTGCGTCCCGTTCGGTTGCCTTATACCTTGGACAATACCCTATCGAATAGGCTATTGGAACGTCAATAGGTCGGAAGTTATGACGATCGATACCTATTGCGGGTCACAATCGGTTGCGTTCGGGGCATATCGATAGGTATTGTAAGAAATAGTAGGATTTAGTGCAGTAGCCACAATAGCCTATCGTGCGACCGATGCGCTTGTGAATGTGTCTATTGATAGGTATCTTTGGTACGAACATAGTTTTGAAATTTACAACCAATAGGGTATTGTTCGAGCAATATCTTCGTATCACCGTCGATCAATACCTATTAGACAATGCAATAGCTTTGCAGTGACATCGATCGATGTCCATTGCCTAAGTCAATATGTTAACAGTGATGCCGATTGATACCTATTGCCCAGTTTGATATGTTCACACTGACATCGATCGACACCTATTGCCCAATTCAATAGGTTCGCCAGGTTGTCCATCGATATCTATTGCTCGACATAATAGTTCAACGGTATCGATCGACACCTATCGCCCAATGCAATATTTTTGGAAGGGTATCGATCAATGCCTATTGCCCAATTGTACTGTTTGAAAGGGGAACGATCAATATTTATTGCCCAAACTGAAGCAGTTTCATAGGGGCAGTACTGGTGCTGACTTGTCTTTGGTTGCGTTACTCACGGTGCACGCCTTCCCTGCCCCCGCCCATTTCTTTTTCCTTGCATCGCGTGCAGATCCCCAAGGGCCGAAGGGAGGACAACGCTGGGGACTACTCGCGTGTGCACGGCAAAGTGCTACCGCTGGCGCTCGGAGCAGTAGCACAGTCGGCATTTGGTTGTGCCCGGCCTTAGCAGGGGTAGTGAAACGCGACTTTTGCATCGCGGATATGTTCACGCCGCGAAAGCGGCACTCGCTCGATCCACGCACTTGGAGATGTCTCCATAGTTTAGAGCGCAGTACGACTTTGCTTCTCTCTTTGTTCCCTTTTTTTCGATGACGCTACATACCTATCTCAAGAACAATAGCCTATTGCAGCATTTTAGCTGAACCTGTTGGCCAACTCATCAGGCATCGATCGAGAATGTCACATACCTACCCGAAGGACAATAGCATATTTTGCCAACTTATTTTGATCTATCGGTAAACGAATAGGCATCGATCGACTATTGTCACACTGATTCGAAGAACATCAATACCTATTATGAGAGTAACATAAGAGCAACAGTCTTTTGTACCAAACTATCTTCATCTATGGGTCAAGTTCATGGGTATCGATCGACAATTTCAAGTTCCTGCCGTAAGTACAATAGCCCATTGTACAAATATCTCCGAACCTATTGCTCAGATCAATAAGTATCGATGGAGAAAAATACATACGAGCACTACCACTACCACGAACAATAGCCTATTGTACAACTTTACCTGGACATTGATCTAGGGGATAGGTGTCGATAGACAAATTCACATACCTATCACAAGTGAACTAGCCTGTTGCACGAAATTATCTGAACTTATTGTACGAATAAATAGGCATCAATAGATAATTTTAAGTGTCTATCCCATTACAATAGCCTTTTGCAGGAATCAGTCTGAACCTAATGGTCGAAACGATAGGTATCCGTAGACAGTTTGATATACCTATCCCAAAAGCAGTAGCCTATTTTACCAAAATTCTCTGAACCTATTGAACAAATAAATGGTATTGAGAGACGCTTTTAAGTACCTATCCCAAACACAATAGCCTATTGTACATATCAGTCTGAACCTATTGTTCGGAGCAATAGGGATCAATAGATTATTTCGACTTCCTATTGAGGGGAGCAATAGGTATCGATATGCAATACTCCAACCTATGGTAATATCAATAGACATATTCAATAGGCATTTGTCCGGGGTATGCTGTGCATTACATGCGCATACGCTTTTCTCTCATATCTCGGCATTTTTTGTGTAGATGGCAGTTCTCAACTAAGCCTTGGTGGCTTGCGCCATCGGGGCGTTCCAATTATGTCTCAGATCCGAGCACAAAGCCGCCCGTGCGGCCTCCACAATGGCAACGCCGGCTTGGTAGCCGACTCCCCCGATGGGTCGGAGGTCCGAGAAGATGTAACGAAAAGAACCACGCGAAGATCCAAATATTGTCGGGAGACCATAGCCCAAAACACTGACAGGGCACGATTCTTCGGAGATTCCTTCGTAGATCTCAACGTCAAGGCTTCGCACAGGTGCTGCCGTGCTGAGCGGGCGGATCCTCCGACGCCGCGCGGTTCAGGCTTGAAGGGGGCATGCCCCAGCGAAGAAACCGCGCGGAAAGGCGGTCAGGGGCGGCAGAGATCCGCTGACCAAAACAATGTCAGGCCCGCCTCCGAACTAAGATAGGTACGTTTATAGATACCTCGTAAAACGTCGTATGACAGTGATGTGCAACAGTTATATCATCCTGTTTGGTAAATGGAATGGCTTTGTGGCTTAACTGTATCATGCCCGATGTAGTTATATGCTATGTAATAGTCATCGCAGTAAAAGTGATATGAGTAGTATAAATACCAAACATTTTCCTGGACTAGGTCTAAGGTAGGGGGCCAACCCCTACTATTATGCCCTTCATATTTTATCTACATCAGAAGTACCGCATACGAGTATACCGTTTCGGGCCATACCATACTCTACCACGGTATCTCATTTCCCGCCAGAAGTCGTTCTCGTACTAACATCAAGACAAGAAGTCACTAATTTCAAGATACAAAATCCACTCAAATTGAACAGAAACTTTCACACTAATTCCATGCCAAAACAATACACACTATATTCAACTTAAGAAACCCGATAGAAGTGTTGAAATAAATCACAAAAACGGTTTCCGAAACTCCCCCCAGAATCTAAAAACGGTCAAAAATGAGCGGGATAGCCGGCTACTACGCTAAATTAATACAGAAAAAAATGCAAACGGAAACAACAACGTTTTTTTTTTCCGAAACTCGAATGTTAATCCTACACCAGTCCAAACTGGGCGAGATAGCCGCCACTGCACTAACGTCAACATATATATATATATTCCCTCTAACTTCTAGATAATAAACATGCGGGAAATTATGTTAAAAGATGGATTTTATTGTATGTCTTTCGAATTTTCGTGTTACTACCAGGTATCATTCTCTACGACGTCGGGGGGGGCGGGCTCCACTGGCGTTTTACGAGAGCCGCGGCATTGGTCGCTGCTTCTTGTTTCCTATCGTACTGTCAGTACCCGAGAGCCCCCCCCCCAGCCAACTGGCCCCCCTCACCATATATATATGTAATAGTTGGTTTCGGTTGGCACCGACTCGGTAAAACATTATATGTATGTTGGGGTAGGCGTTGGTTGGCAACGACGCTGTAAAACATGCCAATCACTGCGTGAGCAAGACAACAAGGGCACCGTTGTTGGTTTTTGTTTTTTTTGGCGGGCACCATGATGGTTATTGAGATAGTTCATATTGTCCGGAGTGTAGAACCCCAACCCCGCACATGGGGAATGATCGAATGATTGAATCTCGTAGTGTGAATATGGTAAGGCACCCACGAGGCAGTTACATAGTAATACCCATTGCTGTCGCTGGAGCAGCCACACCAGAAAACAAAGTAACTCATTGACGCTGTCATTCAAAAGCCAGTTGGCACAAGGTGCCGAAGTTCGTCTTGCGAGCGGTTCTTGAAAGGATGCAGTTCACCCTTCATGCGATTCGCCGAACACCTCACGGCGCTTCGCGGTTGGTGCAAGCAATGTCTGCCTGGTTGGTGAAAACCCAACGTGCTCCGTCCCAGCATTGTAGGGGTGCGAGGGTCTATAGTCACACGACTGCGGCCATGCATAAACTGAGTACACCCCCCCCAGCCAACTGGCCGGGACTCAAACACAAGCAGGCACAGGCTCGGACGAGTGAGACCCCTAATGATAGTGAACCATTGACATATCCATTCTTCTGTTGGGCCCCGGGTCGCTACCAATCAATCGCAAACAAAAATAAATAAATACAATACGGTGTGGCCAATACCATATACGTGTGACCGCTCCGTTTCACCCACCTTCGAAAGAAGAACGGGGGCGGGTGGGCGAGAGAAACCACAACAGCAGACCTATCCTCTAGACTTATCAAGCGATATGGGACAGTTTCGTGCCGTCCGCTCGTGTGCCTCTGCTACACTCGCACAGCTATGCTCGGGAAGCTAGATGCGCTCGACGACAAGAGTGGGCAAGCATTCTCTCCTCGTTGCCTCTGGTCGCAATATACTGCGTACGTCCGTAGATCCAATGACTAACGATGATGAATTTCGTCGTATATTAATAAAATTGACGTCTCATTCGCTCTGCGAACTTGAGATAATATGCTTCATTGTATATTCGAATTGTCATGCTACTTTTATTATCTACGACGTCGGGGGGGGGGGGGGTCCACTGGTGTGGTATGAGAGCCGCGGCATCGGCCGCTGCTTTTCGTTTCCTTGTACTGCCAGTACCCGAGAGTTACCCCGCCAACCAACTGGCTGGGGCTCAAACACAAGCAGCTCGGACGGCCGAGACCCCCAATGGTAATAAACCGTCTACATACCCCAACGCCGAGGTCAGGTCGATAACGCGGTGTTCGGCCCCGTACAGTACCCTGGATTGGCTTCCTCTGCCCCATCTTCCCAGTCTCTGCTATCATACAAGACGTTATACGACCCGCGTCCTCCAGGTTACTGCGGGTGCATACCATGGGAGACTCTGAAGACTTCCATCTACCATCTACATTTCCTCTGGATCATCCTCTGCGGCACCTGCCCCCCGACCGTCAGCGTAGCAGCTGTACCACTGAGAAAGACTGGAAGACGACTTCGCTGGCTCAAGTCCTACTTGGCTACCACCTGGAGACGTGCCCTTACCTTGCACCTCCACACCTAACCTTGTCACCGTGCCGATACGACGCCAGGGGGGCGCATTCGGGCAATGTCGGATACGTCGACAGCAACTACACCGTGAGAGCGACGGCCCTGCCCCCTGCTCTCACTCCGGGAGACGTCCGCCAGGCGGCGACGCGTGCACGCACGATAGCCGACACTGTTAGGCTTGGTCGCCTCCTGTTTCGCCTCGACAACTGAACCGAAATACCGGTGGCCTGGTGCCACTACAACGAGGTTAACTGCCCCCCCCCCCCCCCCCCCGTATAACGCAGCGTCTCTCCTCTCATCAAGCAGTGGACGGAGTGCACCGTTCCGGTCGACGAGGCGAGAGTTTTCGTCCAACTTCTCTACAAACAAAACGTTAGCCCACCGCGAGAGTCGTCCGCAGAAACTCGGCCGCCCAGGCCCCACGACGAGGCCAGACCCCGCCCTCCCAACAATATGTCCCACGAAATACGGCGATGAACTCCTTTTGGGGAATTTGCGGCAACGTGCGACTGTGCAACCCTAGCGGTGAATTTCGCGCGATCGCGTTGCGTGCCCTGGATTCGGCCTCGACTAAGTTGGGGGGCGAGACCCAACCGTTGTTCATCGGCGGTGGCTCCAGAGCGAGTTCCAATCGCGTCCGGATCGTCGGAGTTGCTGCCACGCATTGCCGAGTTGTCTCATTCCATGTCGCCCACGTGGAGTGTCCAACAAAATAACTTTTTTAGGGGAAATGTATAGGACTCAGCGGGGTGACGCGGAAATGCGCGCGGACAGAACGAAAGCTATGGCGCATTGGCGCCGACAACAGAATATGCACCGGCACGTATTCCAATCATCGTCAATCACTCGATGGTGCGTCGGCCCAGAGGTTGGTACATACTTTTTTCACTCTTATGGTACACATGTGTCACTAATACGGAACAAGGGGACGTGAACCAGCACGTATTGCGATCGTCGTCAACCCTTTGCTGCAGCATTGGCCCAGCGGTCGCTGCGTGCATGTCCGCTTTGCAGTAATACACATTCATTGGTACCGAGGTACGAGGGGCGAGTACGGGCGCATTGGCGCCGGCACGTATTGCCATCGTCGTCAATCACTCGCTGATGCACTGGTACAGCGGTTAGAACATTTATATACCGTTTTATGGTAGATATGTACCGGTATTAAGGGACGAGGGGCAAGTGCTGGTGCATTGGCGCCGGTAACAAGACATGCACAGACACGTATTCCTGTCGTCGTCAGTCACTCGCTACTGTAATTGCCCAGCGGTCGGCACGTGTTTAAACCGTTTTATGGTACTCATGTACCGGTATTAAGGGACAAGGGACAAGTGCCGGTGCATTGTCGCCGGTAACAGGACATGCACTGGCACGCGTTCCCATTGTCGTCAATCACTCCCGCTGGCATTGGCCCAGCGGTCGGCACACGTATATACCGTTTTATGGTACCCATGTACCAGGTATCGGTATAAAGAGACGAGGGACAAGTGCCGGTGCATTGGAGCCGATAACAAGACATGCACCGGCGCGTGTTCCCATCGTCAATCACTCGCTGATGCATTGGCCCCACGGTCGATACATATATCTATCGTTTTATGGTACACATGTATCGGTATTAAGGGACGAGGAGTTATTGCCGGCGCATTGTCGCCGGCAACAGGACATGCACCGGCTCGTATTCCCATCGTCGTCAATCACTCGCTGCGGCATTGGCCCATCGATGAACACATGTATATACCGTTTTATGGTACACATGTATCGGTGTTAAGGGACGAGGGGCATGTGCCGGCGCCATGCGCCGGCAACAAGGCATGCACCGGCACGTGTTCCAGTCGTCGTCAACCACTCGCTGTGGCATTGGCCCAGCGGTTGGTGCATGTATTTACCGTTTTACGGTGCACATATATCGGTATTAAGGAACGAGGGGCAAGTGCCGGCGCATTTGCGCCGCCAACAAGACATGCACCGCACGTATTCCAATCGTCGTCAAATCACTCGCTGCAGCATTGACCCAGCGCTCGGTACATGCATGTATCGTTTTCTGGTACACATGTACCGTTATTGAGGGACGAGCGGCGGGTGCCGGCGCATTGTCGCCGGTCACGGGATATGCACCGGCGCTTATTCCCATCATCGTCGATCACTCCCTTGTGCGTCGGCACAGAGGTCGGCACATGAATGTAACATTTCCTGGTACACATATATTGCTATTATGGGATGAGGGGTTGTTGCCGGCGCATTGGCATCGACAGAAAGAACATGCACCGACACGTATTCCAATCGCCGTAACTCGCTCGCTGCTGCATGAACATGCATTGTTGTTAAGGTACGATGGGAGACTTCCAGCGCATTGGCGCCGGCCAAGGGAAATGCCAGGCACGTGTTTATGATCGATAAGTGCTAGCTGGGGCAGCGGCACAGCTGTCGTTACCTGTACGTATACATACATATCGGCCAATCTAACATGCTCCATGTATGAAAGCACACGCAAGAGCTCCCTCCCCCCTGTAGGAAAGACGCCGGGCTAACGACGCACTGTTTACCTAGATGCACAAAAGGCGTATGACACAGTATGGAGGGGTGGGTTGTGGAAAAAGATGTGGAAAACTGGGATCACAGGAGAGATGTGGAGAAGGATGAAACGTATGGCGGAATGTGCGAGAAGTGCTGTGATGCTGGACCGGTCTCCTGCACTACTTGTTTTTTGCGTGGAAGCTCATGAAAGCTTTCATGGAAGCTTTCATGAAAGTTATGGAAGCTTCCATGGAAAAAGAAACCGGAGGCTTCCACGAAAGCTTCCGCGAAAGCCTCCATAGAAGTAGTGGAAGCTTCCACGGAAGTAAATTCCACGAAATCTTCCACGAAATCTTCCACGAAAGCTTCCACGGAGGGTTAGGGGTTACGGTTAGGGTTAGGGTTAGGTTCCGTGAAATATTCCGCGAAAGCTTCGGTGAAAGCGATTTTCTTCCACGAAAGCTTCCGTGAAAGCTTCCGTGAAAGCTTCTGTGAAAGCTTCCGTTTCAACTTTCGTGGAAGCAAATTTACTCCTGTTTGAAAGCTTCGAGAAGAAAACTTCCGGAAAAAACTTCCACGAAGGGTTAGGCGTTAGGGTTAGCTTCGCTGAAAGCAATTGACCTCCACGAAAGCTTCCGTGAAAGCTTCCGTGAAAGCTTCCGTGAAAAAGTTTGTGGAAGCAAATTTGCTCCAGTTTGAAAGCTTCAGTAGAAGCAAATTTACGTCCGTGAAAGCTTCCGTGAAACCTTCCGTGGAAGCTAGTTTTCTTCCACGAAAGCTTCCGTAAAAGCTTTCATAGAAGCTTCCGTGGAAGCAAATTTACTTCCACGGAAGCTCCCGTAAATTAGGTTTTATGAAAGCTTCCGTGAAAGCTTCCGTGGAAGCTTCCGTGGAAGTAACTTTCGTGGAAGCTTTCACCGTAGCTTCCGTGGGAGTAACTTCCGTGGAAGCTTTCACGGAAGCCTCCGTGGAACTAACTTCTGTGGAAGCTTCCACGATAATATTTCGTGGAAGTTACTTCCATGGAAGCTTCCACGCTTCCATGCCGTGGAGGTTTCTATCGAATCTTCCACGCTTCCATGGAAGCTTTCATGAGCTTCCACCAAAAATGCAGATAGTGCAGGTGGCCCTGCTGGACGTGGAAATATCCAAATATTATGATATTTTACAAGGAGTTGCACAGGGATGTACACCATCACCCAATCTGTTCAAGATATATATTAATGACATGATAGTAAAATTTACCCCAACAATCTGTGATATTTTTCACCTTGGCCACCACCTGCCCATTGGGATGTCCCAACCTCTTATGCCAGATGCTAGCTCGGACGGGTGTAGACAGGGAAGTAGCTTTAGTAGCAGTCGAAACGTGAACAGCTAGAACGGTTTCCGGTTTGAAGTTGCTGCCGGAAATGGTCGGAAAAGCTGTCCCAGATCTTCGGCTAATTGCCTCAGTGGTGAGGTCGAGATGGTCCAGAGCAGATAATTAGTTGTCTTCGTGGAGGCACAGTAAAAGCACCCGTGTCCAAATACGTATTCTTGGCGATGGTCATATTGACCCCGTTCGTAGCTGCTGATCCCCCCGAAACTAGGTGTCTGGCCTAGCCCTGGTATGATCCTGGCGGGAAGCTGCAAGGCGATGTTTTCCTGCTACGTTGATTGTTACAGGAGGGTTCAGGTGTACGTAGCGGTTCATTTTAATTTCGATGCCAGGTAGAAACTGATTGTCGATGAAGCAGCTAGAAGCCCCGCTGTCCGCAGTCATGGTTAGTTCGACGGGCTGTGTGGCGATGTTGATCGGAGTTGCGGCGATGAAAGAATAACCTGTATCGACTGAAGGTAGAGATGGTCAGGGAGGAGTCGCGAAGGACGTAGAAGTAGCTGCTGCAGTCGCAGGCGCAGTAGCAGATGGAGCATGTGTCACTGGGACGTAAGCTTCCATTTGCATTGTTGAATTTAGAGTTGAGGCGGTGTTCGCGTGAGAGCTGTGGTTGTTATTATGCTGGCAATTTTGTTGACCGGGACGAGGGCGACGGGTTTTGTTGTCCTTCTTTTGAGACCGACAGTCGCTATTATCGTGGCGATCTTTGTTATGCAGGCTACACCACGAATCTTTTCGAAGTGTTGGGGGGGAGGGGTTCCCCGATATCGTTTTCTTACGTTTAAATCCATTTTCGAATCGATGGCCTGTATTTTTGCAGTATGAACAGGTCACTACTGCTGAGGGTGTTGACTTAACTTCCATAGCAGACTCAGGCCCCTTCGCTTCTCGCGAAGGCCCGTTTCGCATAGCTCTATTTGCGTACATGTTACGCATTGTTATCACAGCTCGGTCGAGTGTGAAATCATCTTCTGCTTCAGCGCTGTATTTTATTTGGAGGTATTCATCCGTGAGTCCTTTCAGCACCCTGTCCAGTATGCTGTCATCGTTGAATACCTCTCCCATCTATACCAGTTCATGCCTCAAATGGTATACTTCATTTGTAACAATATCTGGGTCTTGCCCTTCCGACATGACCATTTTGGTTTTTTTCTGGTTCAGTTTATGTCTACGTTGGCGGGTGGAATTTTGATATTTTGTAACCATACCATCCCAAACACCCTTCCCATTCGCAAGTTCACCTTGTTTCGGCTTGAATTATAGAATAAAGCTGGCCACAGCTCCCGATATGTTCAGGAACAGGAAGTCGAACGGAAGACGGTTGTCGCGGTGCCAATTCTTGACGTCTTCCAAGTTCGAGATGTTGTAATCCGTTACCCACAAAACTAATGTTGCGGCTGGGAGTAGATGATGGTAGCAGTTTCGCCGTGTCCATGGGAGTACTTCCTGCGTCCGGCTGTACATTTTCTGCTTTTTCAGCTGGGGGGTTTTCCCCGGACTGAGTGTCCGTTTCGTCAGCGGCCTGGCTTCGAGTTGCAGCTTGTGAAGGCCTACTTCTCATAGAAGATGGACGAGGACGAATGAGTTTGGGCTCGGGGCAAGGACGCCCTTCCAGATTATCAGAAATCCCGGAATGACGCATGCTTATCACGGACTGAGCCGTGCGTTTCCATACGTCGAACTTGAGCCCATTAAATTTGCCGTTGACAGTTCTAACGAGCTTGTCTACCGCAGCAGCTGCTTTCGTGGGGTCTCCCATGATGGTGATGGTGATGCTGATGTTGATGCTGTAGTCGGCTTATTGAAAGTTTACTCTTAAAATTCCTGGTACCATACGACAAACTGCAGTTTGGTGTCGCTTGGTGCCGATCGATGTTTGTATCGAAGGTTGAGGCTCGTAACCTGAAAACACAATGGGTGTGGAGGCTCTGTCTTCTATGCGAAGTGATGCAGGGGTGGCACCGAAGTGTCTTTGAAGATCACTTGTGATTGGAAATAATAAAGGGATAATTTGGAAAGGGCGCTTAAGGCCAAAGAGAGAGGAAAAGAAAAGAAAGGAAAGCGAGAGGAGAAAAGGAGAGTGATCATCGTGGGCTGGATCGCCACTTGATCGTCACGGAACAATGCCCGTAGTCCTGTATAACACCAGGAGAAGGGGACAACCTTAACATACTCAAGTCTACGTTTACACATCTAAGTTCCACCGAAGATTCAACGTAAGATTCAACGCAAGTTTCAACTGCTTATCTTATTCGTGCGTATAGATTGCTCGAATAGACTGCGCATTAAGATAGATGTGAATTCAAAGTTCATATTTCCAACAATAGTAGCAGTCGGAGTAGCAACACAAGGAATCACGATTGGGGAAGATACGGTGTCGGCGTTGATGTTTGCGGACGATTCCGTGGGTATATCACAAACACCCGAAGGATGGCAGAAACAGAGAAAGTACTAGAGTACGCTAGGAAATGGAGATTGACAGCGAACGTGAAAAATGCGCAGTAGTTGTATGTAACGAAGATAAGGTGAATCCGGAAATTTCAAATGGAGGTGGACAGAACATGAACTACCGATCGTAAACCAATATACGTACCTTGGCGTAGAGATCTCAAAGGACTGCTCTTGGGATGCATACATTGCGAAATTAGTAAGAAAGGGTAAATCACAAGCAGGCAAGATGGATGTGATCCCAACAGACCACGCACCTTGACACTAGGATCTAAAGATGTATTTTGATTAGTGTGATTGTACCAAAGTTAGAGTATGCAGGAGACGTATGGGAAGGGAACACGAAGTTCGAATAACAACTGGAAACGGTGCAGAAGGCAGTAGCTAAAAAGATACTAGGATGCTCAAGTACGACGAACAATACAGTCTTAAGAGCAGAACTAGGAATGTGCTCGCTTAAAACAAATAGACATAAGAAAGTTGAAATGAGAATATAAAGCAATGAATATGTCAGAAAAGAGGTTGCCAGCCATTGATAGGACTGTATGGGAGAAAATAACAAAAGGGCGAGCTGGAATAAGATGGGATAACGTAGTCGAGAAAATACGGAAGGATTTAGGGGGGCCAAGAAGTACTGTCTATAGAGAAGTTTGGCGGGTACAAGACAGAAGTACAAGAAAAAATAAAAGAAATGAAAAAGCTTGCGCTAAGAAATAAGTTGAAAAAGGAGAAGCACTTGGAGATATACGGGGGGTTGAGGGAAGATATTGGAATGAAAAAGTATCTACACGGCCCAATGGACCACGCAAAAAAGCTGAAACTGCGATTTCGTGTAGGGGACCTTGACCTTCCAGAAAGAAGAAAATGATATACCAGTAGTCGGGAGGAGGAGGACGTGGTTACAAATATGCGCCCGTGTGACACAAAGATAGAGAGTAGGACTCACATAGTAGGGAAATGTGAAACATACAATGAGGAAGGGGTTACGTTAGGGGAGATGAAGAAACTAGACGTATGACATGGGAGAGTTTGGTAGACTAGAGAGTAGCGAGAAAACGATCGCAATCCTAGGAGATAGATGGTGGCCGCACACGGCGAAACAGAACGGGGATGGGATGAGCAAACAGTTTTTATGTAGTATATGGAAGAAGCGTAATGAACGCCCAAATGTTGGAGGTATCTATTAGGAGTAGGAACGGTGCTCCGATGCGTGGTCAAAGGTCAAGGGACTTAAGGTAACCAACAAAGGAGTACGCCGTCGGGAGATATAGTCTCCACGTGCCCACAAGACGACGGGCTCAAGTTGCCCTTCTAGATCATCCTGTTGACCCTGATCCTACCCATTGAAACACTGAGCCAGGATCCTTAACGAGATAGAAGAAATCACGCGATCGGTGTATATATAAAAGCTGGTAAATCGGAGTTTCGTCTAAGCATATGTCGACCTCACCGCCGTCCTTTTTTTTTTTCTCATGGCCTAGAAGTATTGAGGCTACCCGTTTAGTTTGCCTTTTTATTTTTGGCTGACGAAAGTCGTCATAACGGGTTGCGAGGCTTCCAGCATATGATGAGTCGTAATCTGAAAGTTTGTTGTCACCCGTCCATTTTCCATGGTGGTGTATCGCTGATTTTTTCACACTAGACTGATAGCGGATCCCATCTCCTGAACCGGACGTATTTTATATTTATATTTGTATGTATTTGGAGAATGATACATACGCTACAGCTATACGAGGTATATCATATCAGACTATTAATACGTGCCAAGTTTGTGTGTTGAGTACGTATTATACTGCTGTAAGGAAAAACGAGAAGTCTCATGTCATGGTGATGGCACGCTTTTAATCTCCTTTGAACGTGTACACCCGCTGTAACAGGTAAGACAATAAAAGGCCATCTGTTCGAACGGACTAAATTTTCTATCGGAACAATAATCGATACCGATCCGAATATAATGGAAGCCGGATATCCGATACACAATCCGATATTCATCACACCGGATTAGAAAGGAAACTCCGCTGACGGTTCGATAGAGGATGCATGGTGCGCGAAGTCGAAACACAGAATACGATTACCTCTACGATCTCCGATTTATCGGAACTTCGTATCCTATATGAGAGACTAGAGCGAACTATTATGCCTTTTAAAAAAGCTTGTTCAGCTCTCACTACTGCTGCCTTCATATATATATCTGGTATATATCTGGTATTGTATGCTTGCATATATTTCGGCATTGACATCGTCGTGCGACCATGGCCACCTCGGGCACCGGCTCAACACGCCATCTATTCATTGGTGCCTGAGTCAAAGAATTGGATAGGTTTTGATTTTCAACACAATCAACCGTGTTCTCTCAGTAGTACGGTACCTTTCCAGATGACACTAATCGCACTAAACTTGGACCCCGTACAATGACGGTATATTGAATGACTTTATATTACGAAGTCGTGACAATCGATTTTTCACCGCACTAAACCGCCCCCCGCTCCAACGTGGCAACGATTGCTGTAACAACTGCGCACTACTCGTTGATGGAGCCAAACTCTGTGTCTGTATGCTGATGCTGTACTCGTTTGATTGTACAATCTGGAACGAGAAGCCAATCTGCCGTCCAACCTCTATGACTTGGGTAGCAATATGATTACTCCAACACAGCAAAGACCACACCACTTCCAGAGATAGCAGCAGTAAGCCCTCCTTCGTATGTATATGCGGCATCACCGCTGTCAGAAACACTCCGTCCTCGCTGGGTTGATCCGACCGCCGAGATTCATATACAAGAGAAACGTGAAACCACAACGGTAGACCTGTCCTCTAGGCTTATCAAACGGCAGCGGGCAGTTTCGTGCCGTCCGCTCGTATGCCTCTTCTACACTTGCACAGGTATGACGGAGAAGCTAGATGCACGCCACGAGAAGGGTGGACACGTGTTTCTCTGTAATTGCCTCTGGCCACAATATGCTACGTACGTCCGTAGAGGCCATGAGTAGCAATGATGCATTTTGTCGTATGTTAATTAAACTGATACCTCATTTATTGTGTGAAATTGAGATATTATGCTTCCAAAACTCGAGTCTGAGTCGAAAAGCAATCAAAACTTGGCGAGATAGCCGTTGCCACACTAACTGCAAAACGTTTTTTTTTTCGAAAAATGCAAACGATAAATCTGCTCGCTACGGACACTATATCTGACCATACCATACCCTACCGTTCAATACCACACCATACATAAGGTCAAGGCATAACGTACCATATCACTTACATGTACCACAACAATATATCTTGCCATACCTGACCACGTAAGGAACAGCAATAGAAGGAATAGCTACTGCACCCGTATCAGCAGAAAATAGTACTCGTGATCAAACGAGTGACAGGAGGAGGAAGAGTCGCCGAAGAATGGACAATGCTACCCAGGCAAAACAACCATTATGGTATGCCGCAAGAGCTCATGTGACAAGTGGCATGCCGACCGAAAATCAAACGCTATTGAGCCGTGTGGTACGTAAGTCTCCCAAAGTTAACGTGCTACAAATAAATCAAACGACCAAAACAATACCCTGTCTGTGTACATCCTGAGGTCCGCAGCTGTCTGTTTGTAACCCCCACGTTGCGGGTTTTATTATTTCCGTGCGCAGAACGAGGCTGAATCTCTTGGTCCTGTTGGCGCTGGTATCAGTAGGGGAGTCACCGGCCTGTATTCTTCACTGCGGTACACACGCAACACGCGCGATCGAGATATCACCCGCAGCGTGCAAGCGTGAGTTTCGAATAAAGCATGTCGATTTCAGTGTATTTTTCGGTTTTCTAAATACTGTCAGGATACAAGCAGTAAAAAGTGAAAACCTATGGACAGCATGACAGAATCCAGGATTATAGACGTCAGCGTGGCCAGAATACGCATTCTCGTCCCCTCCGCCTCGCACTTTGTATGTTTTCTGCTGCAGTCCACCATCTGGAACATGCATGCTCATTCCCCAGCAACCGACGATATCGTTTCAATGAAACGCGAAAAGCAAATTGAACCTCTTGCACGCATCCCCATTATTGGGTGCAGATATATACCATTTATACCTCCAAGCTTGGCACTCCGCGCCGACACGCGTTCAACTCCAAACCAGGGTAAATACTCACACGCCCCGAAGTCGAGACCATAACCAAGGGTCTATGAGTGAATCTGTAATCATGCAGGCACACCCCACACTGTAAGACAAGGGATATTATTGCAGAGCCCCTTCCCCAAAGGAGCGGGCAACCCCTCAGATGCGAGCTGGCTACTCTCATCCCGAAAAATTAGGACACAACAGTTTCGTAGGCACCGAGTAGTGTTACGAAAGGAATGTATTGCCTCGATTCAGGTCATACTTGAAGACGCCATCGTGGAGAGCATACCATACCGTACCGTATCAAACGGCATTATACCGTGCTTGCAAAGATGAGTTTTGATCATAACATTTTTCGATCTCACAGCTGAAGTGTATTTTTCATGTTCTAAATACATTACGCGGACCAGCAGTGAAAAGCGAAATACGAATGGAATCCAGGAGAATACAAGTCAGCGTGGCCATAATACGTTTTCTCTTCCCCTTCGCTTCACACTTTTTAGTTTTTTTGCAGTTCACTATCTAGAAGAACATGCTCAGCATGAACCTTTCGCCAGCAACCGATGCTATTGTTTCAATGAAACGCGCAACGCACTTTAAACCTCTTCCACGCTTCCTCACGATTGGGTGGATATCTACACTATTTACTTTTTTTTTTTTTTTTTTTTTTTTCGCATACTTCTACTTTCCAGCTTCTGGACAAGCCGTGGTCACAGGTGTCGTCCCTTCTCCCCCCCGGTTCTTGCCTTCACTTTTTATCGCGCATAGGGTTCAGCACTCCCATTGCTCGTCGATTTGTCATCGAGTGTTGCTAACTCACGCTCTCGCGCTTTCCGCAAATCAATTTGTGCACAAGAAAAAGTCCCAACGAATTTATACGAGTATGCACTCGGCGGGGCTCGAACTCACGAAACTGACCTATACCAGGCTCGAGGTTAACCTGATACGCCACCGGGGCGACCGATACATATTCAAGCTTGGCACTCCGCGCCGACCCGCGTTCAAGTTCAAGCCAGGGTAAACAATCACTTGTCCCAACCTCGAGACCAAGACCAAGAGCCAAACATTCTGTACGCATGCAGGCACACCCCATTTCGTAAAATACATAGTGTTATTGCAGTGCTTCTCCCCCAATAGAGCAAGCAACCATCCAAGTGTGAGCTGACTACTACCCTCTCAAGTTTTACGAGTATCTGTCCTGGGTGAAGTTTCGCACTCGCGGTACGAATATCTAAACCGAACTAATGTGGTACGAACAGTTGTTGCTTGTTTTTGCTCGGTTCTTTCTACCCACGACATCACTAGAACACCCAGTGTTCATCCTGATTTCATCCTAGAGAGATACGAATAGTGTGGTCACAGACTGTGAAGCCACTGAAATATTAAAAACAAATATTCGCAAAAGAACAGAGGAAGTCAGGTTAAATGTCATCGTACGGGGTACGGATAGCAAATAAAACAACAATTCCAACAAGAAAAATATGAACTAAAAAAGAAAAGAATGAGTCTGGTGCACCACCAACTACACGAAGGAGAAAGGCAGGATGACGAATCGTACCCTACCGTGACGCCCCATATATACCGTATACCGAGAGCGCCTCTCGCGTTTTTTTTAATTCGTGCCTGTTCCGAATCACGACGAATGTTCCATATCCTCGCCCTGTACGATTACGAGTACCGATAGCCAGGACGCAGACGCTTGGCCTGAGCCCAACCCAACCTGCTGGGATGCGGTCTGTCTTGGTGCCAACTGGTCTCTGTCGTCACTCTCATCAACTCCAGCTGCGACTTTATTAACACACTCAAGAAATATTAGAACACTGCTCGAATTAATTTCATCTTGGGCAATATCAATGGCATCTAAAAGGGCATTAACCTAAAACGGGTGTGTGGTCACTTTTGACCCAAAAACATGGCTACTCGAATTAAGTGAAAATGATGCCGCAGGAACCATGCGATTGGCCTATTAGTAATATATGGCATCCTACCTGTTTCCGAGGTGAAATGATCCATGTTTCAACTGTTTTTGGTTGTGGTTTTCAGGCTTAATCACGTGCCTACAGTTACATACGCGCGTAAGGTGCTTAACGGCCACAAAAAATTGGGACGATGAATTTCAAGACATGCACAACAAAATCATCAACCAAGAGACCAAAACTCGAGGAAGAGGACCGACTTTCCGTTCAGGCTCAAGACGACTTGAATTTAGAGTACACTGGAACACGTCACAATGCCAGAAAATGCACGCCATACCGTACGAATTAAATCTCCAAGCTTCGGAAAACGGTGTAAAGACGTTTTTTTCTCTTTTCAATTTTTTTTCCGTGCCCTCGGTTGCCCCTACTTCAACCGGAAAATATACTTTTTCAATTGTTTCTGTCAATTTGCAGGGACGATGTATGGTTAGCGATGCCAATACCAAAAAGGCACAGCATACGAACTAGATGTGCTGTTTTGCCGCGTCATAAAACAAACCGCACTCCAATACGACCTGTCGAGGTCGAGAACAGGGGTACCCAGTGTTGTATGATCGTAAAATATATGGCCAATAACCAGGGGAGGAGGCCGAAATCGACAATAAACGAGGCGAGCGGCTCTAAACAAAATAGAGATGCGCTCATCGCTCGGACGGGGGGTTCGTTCGCCGAAACACGGGTGATTAGGCGCGCTGAAATTCCGCGCAGCGTGGTAACTATCAAGCGTTCCAGTGACTGAACAACGATGCGACCCGAGCCAGTGGCGCGGCCACTGGTCAATGCGCTGAGGAAGTCGAAGCTCGACGATCAGCAGAAACAATCGCCGATCAGCACAAGCGATCATCGGAGACAGTCAAGCTGCTGAGGAAAGATCTGGCAGCCCAATAGGGGGAGGAATTACAGCGTAGGAAGCACGCTGAAGCAAACACGCGCGAAGCCCAAGCGGCACTGGAAGTCAAGGCGGAGGGGAGGAGGGCGGATCAGGCACGAATGGCTAGTCTGGAGGAGATGAAGAATCTGTCGTTGGTGGTGGGCCGAATGGAGAACGAAAGGAACTACCTCGTTTCGACTACTTTTCAAGGTGCTGCGGAAGGCCAGCCTTTTTTTAGGCAGGAGGGACAGCTGGGTATGCTTCTCAACGAGCAGGCTGGTGTACAACGAATGCAGGTCCATCATATGGAGAGAGAAATGCATACCGCGAAAAAGCGGGGGGCTATTCATCGATCAGTCAACAAAACTTTGAAGAAACAGTTGAGCATCATCGGCAGCAGCATCAGCGCTCGTTGTAATTTTCCATCGTTCTCTCGGCTCGTCGTTACCTCGGCCGATCGTTTTTTCATTCAATACCTAAGAAATACCAGGAATCTCATACGGTGCCAGGTACCTGGTATACGTTTTATACGGCGTATTCCTGGCATAATATGAATAATGTTTTACGAATAGTGCGTACCGAGTGTGTTCGACGCTTATATGTCAACTTAGACTGGGTATAGGCAAGCTCCAGTTGCTAACATATTTTTTTAATATGCCTGCTGCTGTCGGTCCCCCGACAACCCGCCAGTGGTGCCAAGCATCCTTCCCATGGGGGCCCATGAAAAACTGAATTTCCATGCCCGCGTCACGAAGAGGTGGAGGACATGCAACAGACAGCCGACGAGGAACGCATATTGTGTGATGCGAGTGGAAGGCCCCAGGGTGGCTGCGACATCTTCCATCCTACGCTGTTGCTGCTTCTGCTACTGCTGCGGCTACATATCGCATCGTCGGTCTTTTTTCCCACCAATATTTCGGATGTACTTGTCGTCTCCTTGTTGCCTCCTTTGTCCCAGCTGCCAGCATATATTCTACTGCCTGATGGGAAATCGTGGCGACTTTCCGTTTTTTGCGTCTGAAATTATGTTTTTCGGTGACATCTGCTGTTTTTCGATTTGGCTGTGATTGGTTAAAGCTTTGAATTTCATTTTTACTCATGATGAACTAAGGACACTTTTATTGCTGGTTCCGGCTACATAAGACACCTTACACGCTTATCTAATTTTGCTATAATATTTGCTCGCGACTAACAAGTAGTAGTGAGTTTATGCTATTGTACACTAGTAGGAGTAGTAGTGGCAGTAGTAGTAGCAGGATGAATGTTTCCCTGTGGCGAAGTACTGTATTATACACGTGTTTCTGCTATGCATGTCATGCCATGTACGCAAATGCCATCACTTAGTTACTATGGACGGAGGTGTAAGGACCGATTGTACTCTACATCTACCCCCTTTGTCCTTACATCTGCGTTCAGAGTGATGAATCACAGCACACTAGAATTATATCACTATGGGCAACGCAGATCTAACGCCACCGGCGGAGCCGTGGCCGTGCCGCTAGTTGACACTAAACTGATTTTCCCACCCATTTGTATCCAGCACAGCCAGGGTCTTTGCCGATGCCTTCACCTAGAGAGACTAGGTATGCAATCAACAACCACAAGACAGAGGTACACATTGCAAATACAGCAAAGTTATTTGGCCATGGAATGCCAAACGCAAGAAACACAAAGGCGAAACATAAAAAAGCAAGCACACCAGACGACTTGCAAACAAGAAATCAAAATTAGAGAATGATAAGAAACAAAAAAATAATCACCACTCATAATAAGGAGGGAAAGGAAACGCAGGGGGCGGGGGGGGGGGGGGGGGAAGGTACCCCGGAGAACAAAAAACTGTACCAGGTTAAAAAATAATCACCACTAATAATAAGGAGGGAAAGGAAATGCAGGGGGCGGGGGGGGGGGGGAGAGGTACCCCGGAGAATAAAAAACTGTACCAGGTATCTGTTTTTGACAAGTGGAGCCAGCATTAAATACAAGCACAAATATGTTGGCGCTTGCACGGGAGCGGCCGAAGGCTCCGATTTAGAACAGGTTTTTGAGTTGTCTTCGAACGAACTCGAGCTGAGGTCCACCTCTCGGCGCGCTGTTTCCTGCACGTGCTTTTCCTTGCTCGACTGTCCCGACCCTGCCGAGGTCGGCCTCGGTCGTGCTCGAGTCGTTTCTTTGCCGGGAGTGCTTTTTTTGCTTTTTTGTTCAAAATAGGGACATGCAGCGTAATTTCAATGTGGGCATGATTTAGCTCCCCATTCCCCATGGTAGGAGACGCTTTGCTAATCTCAACAAGCTGTTCTTCTACCTGGGCTCTGCAGAGAACAGAGCGCAGAGGACAGACAAGAGGCGACAGCAACAGCGACAGAGATAGATGGCCCAAGCCGTCAGCAATAGCACGTTTGATTCTATGCCTAGTGCTGATGCCCTTACTCCTGCGGGGGGCACAGTGGCTGCTTCTGAGGTGGTGACGAGAGCTTATGCCGCCGCAGTCACCCGATCTTCGGCGAGGCGAGAAAACGGCACCCCCCTGCTTCGATACCTACTTCCAAGGCCTGCGCTTCTGGAGCGGCCACGGGCACCGCTCCAGCGATGACGGTCACTAACCTTGCGACTGCGGTACCTGGACCTGATACATAATTTTATACTGCTGTGCGCTGCTACACGGCATACGACTATGTATTTGTATCTGCCTTTCATGTACAAATATGTTGACCCTGTCGGGTCAGCGATCGAGAGGCCAGATTTAGATTAGACTCTGAGCTGTAGACGCCCTTGCTCGGGATGAGATCTACCTCTCGGTGCTCTGATTGCTGGACGTGGCTCATCTTATATACTGCTATACGCTGCTGTACGACGTACGGGCGAGTGTGTAATTCTATACACTTGTCATGTTTTTCCGCTGTTGCTTCTCTGTGTTGATATCCTGCTGTTGCTGCAGCTGCAGTGCTGTTGTGTGCTGCTGTTCGTCATCGTGTGCCGGGTTATGCCATTTTGTTGATGTGATTTATTGCACCTGATTGACAAAACAAAAAAAATGATGCAGCACGCCTTGGCAGTGCTGTCGCATATACAGCCTCGAGAATACATATCATTCACCCTCGAAAACGGGCATGCGCGGAGCCAAGGCGGTCGGCAGCCCGCCGCGGCGAAGCCCCCCTGGTACCAAAAACATGATATCAGCCTAAAACGATTTGGTGTATTAGGTGTTGCCACACCATCAGCGAGCACTGCTGTGCCAATTACTACCTTTTGCTTCCTGCAACGTACGAAGTACAACCGGTAACAAAGGCCAGACCCTGTCGATAATTTGCAATCCGACACAGACTCTTGGTACCACTACAGTTACCCTTTAGGTGCGTTGTCGATCTTTACGTGCAGGTACTTCGTGATCTCAGCTTAGAGGCGTCTACTGAGCCTCCACTTTCAGTCTGCGTTTGGTCATGGCTGCCCGCACCTTTGTTCCCCTGTCCCTTCATAGTCATGCAATTGTCCACCACCACCAAGGCGCTTTACTTACGACTCACATCGAGCGATGCAATCGGGATCAACAAACCCGCCTTTTTCATTGTGTCCCTCATCCTCAGGGAACCTGTACCCTGAGTTTTGCCCGTGCTCTTGTTGGTTTTCCATACTCCACCCTGATCCCCAGCTTCTGGTCGCCTTCTGCTGTCAAGAAGTCTCTTTCCACATGGCTACATCCTCCTCCGGGACCGGCTATCCCCCCTTTTCGTCCAAGGCGGAGAACGAACGAACCACACCAAGTGGTAATTTTGACTTCGGAGGGTTCACGAAACGCCTCGGAATAACGTCGCGCTCATACTCGCCGTTTCTGGCACGTCTTTTAGAGCTCCAGCGCTTGAAGAAAACATAACTTCGTAGTTGGACAGTCACGGGGCGGAAATACGACATGTTAATTGCCGATGTAAAAGTCGCGCTTCTCTGCAGCCGTACAGCTGATGGAGTATCCGGCACAAACGACGTCACAGTTTCTGTTCGGAGACAGCGTCACCGTTCTAACGCCATGGACTCACTGAAATATCCCTTCTGCGGCAGCCCTCGGCAATTACCTGGCCTCTTAGCCTACTCTCAGCTCCTTATTGCCTACATTTTTTTTTCCCCTGAACAATCCCTTGTCTTTCCCGCTTTTTATCGTTCTCCTTTCTTTTGGTTTTGAACCTGCTTATTTTGCGCACACCGCGAAATGAAGGATATGAAGGCACAAACCAAGCTTCGATTGCTACGTAATCTACGTACCGCAAGCACAGCAGGGTAGCCTGCAATCGACCCTCACAGAGCAGCAAAGTACTTAGGGCAGTACGTTCGTGTCGACCAGATGGGAGAGTGCGACCAACGCAAGCCAGCAGACAAGAACAAGTGTGTTGCCGAGAGCCACCATGTACGTTTTTTTTACGTCCTGCCCTCTTTATTGTTGTTCTTTGAATATAATGCGAAAAAAAAGCCAACAACTAATAATTTGGATCTTTTTAAGTACCGCTGACACGCAGTCCTGTGACGGACCGTGGTCAAGACATGAACACTTTTATAGTATGAAACATAACGTGTGACTTACACGACCTAATAAAACAACCGTCTTTTGCTGCCACTTCAACCACATGTTCGACGCTGTTGTGTATGTGTGTTTTTTGCTAACTTTATTTTTCCACCCGTCGACATCCAGCACGCCCACTGTCCGCGCCGATTCGTCATCCTAGAAGGAGACAAAAGCTCTGCAGTTACAAACTTCGAGACAGACATAATATTCGCGAGCACTTACAGCAAGATACCAGGCGCATACGATATACTCATGGATCTGGCACCGGAGCTGTTTTCCAGGAGCATGGAGGCGGGACGCTCGGCATTATAAAATTGACCAGTTTGCACCTACAATCGATCGTTTACCTCTGCCCGCTTTACATAATTGTTGTACTTTTTCTGAACGAGGGTAGCGGGCGGCAAATGCCCCCGCGGAACGAAGCGCGCTATAGACTATTCATGTATCTTCAAACCGCTCATCACACGCTGGTGCTCTTTGGGGATCCGCAGGGAAGAAACGGCGGCAACTGCGAGCTCGAAAAAGGTGGAGATTGTATGTGATGTAGAAAAGCCGCCCGTATGTCAAGTATGATGTTCACTAGTGCACGCCGTCTTCACTGAGTGCAGCTCAAGCCTTTGGCCGCGCGGTACATATTTGTGGCGAACATGAAAACTATGGGCAACAGTAGCACCTTTGTTGTCTGTATCACTCCTGTGTCAAGCCATGAGACTAATAGCAACATGTAGGTGGTAATGTGCGTTCGCTCTTTTATGGAACTCACATGTGTGTGCATGCTTGTGTTCGAGGAATCCGTTGCATGTTGCACTGCAACTGTTGCAGCGGCATGCATCCCCATGGTGTTGCAAAACGCTACTACACTGCTTCCTGCCAACCTAGACCCTAAATTTCTATAGCATCGCCTCGGTCTCGCCGTTGCCCGTATTTCCCTTGCTCGAGTTTCACCGTGTCGTGCTAGTGGCTGATTTGCGACCTCCCCCTGGGGAACCATCTCTTACGCGGTCCCCAGGTGGTTCCCACGCCTTGATGGCGGCCCACACGGAAACCCAGCTAAACAGTGCTGGATGGTGGACGTGCCCACTGCTGCAGTTGCTATGCCGTCGCTATACGAAGCGCAGCACATGCCAACGCGCCATACCACGCATGTCGCAGCACGCGAATACTTGTCATAGGGTTTGGCGGTATACTGTGGCCCTAATATGTATGAGTGGTACTGTGTTTTTCGTCCTATATTTTATCGCACACGTGACTGATGGCGGCGATTTTTTACACATCGCACAGAACGTTTAACGCCAGCATGTGGATGTCAATACGTATTTTGAGAGCACTAGGCTAAGCAAGGGGGCTACGATATTTGTTTTTTTACTTTGGCTCTATGTTCTAGACCTTGTCGAAACGATCGTTTTAGCAGCGTAGCTATTCGTGTTTTCAAGTGTTGAATATGTAGCAACAACGACATGAATACGAATAGATGGAGGTAAAGGCTACGCAAACTACGTGTCGATAAGTTGAACCATGCTCCAATCGATAGCTATCGTCAAAGCAACGGGTAAAACAAAAGATCTAGTAAAGTCGCGCTCGGTACTGGATCAGTATCCACTGCCAGTACATCTGTCCTGGCAATACCTTATCATGGCTGAAGGAGCTGACAAGATTCCAGGATATTGGAAAACTACGTACGTTCCATTAAAACGCCTCATAACATAACGGAAACGCATCGAAACCTAGGCATAGACAAGAGAGAGAACAACAGAAAGAGCAAGAGGAAGGGAGACATTTTTTCCCTGCCCGTTTCGAGCATTCCTTCATTATCTATTGTTGTAGTTGCTTACGATGAGTTACACACTTGGCGTTACGAGAGTTTCTCGTTTATTTTTCAGGTTGATTTCGTTTTATTAATTTAAGCAATGTGCTTTGTTCGCTCGTGTGCGATTCCCTTACGTGTTTTAGGCGATTGAGCACGAGGGTGCCCTTTTAGTACCAAGGTTCCAGTTAATCACGCTAAAAGTTTCTATGGGAGAGGTTTCTGCTGAATTCTGAACAAAAGGTACATGCTCTCAACAAACATCTTCCTAACTGTACGTCAAGGCGTCAATTCCCGTTTTGGAGCGATTCGACATACTCTTCAATTTTGAGTGGAACGCCCTTGTGCCAAGTTTTCAGCTTGTTATGTTCAAAGTATCTTCGTGGTACTTGCGCCATCGAGGCCGCGGGCATAAGGACTGTTGTGTGTACAGCAGTACTCCTACAGCAGTACTCCGTACATGCTTGTATCGCCATGCATTTTGTTTTCATTTCCGGCCTTTTCCTGCTTTCCATTCACGGCCCTTGATCCGAACATTGCCTTGAAAATGAGGTCCAAAATTAGCGTCGGGTTAGCTTTAATGAAGCCAAATCACGTATAAAGGTACCTCTGGCAAGGCGCCGCCAGCGAGGCCCCGTGGGGGGCGATGGTCGCGGCTTCGCCGCGGCTAAAAATCTGGTCGGATCCAGGTTCCTGGCTGCCGAAGAAGCCAGGAATCCTTCTTCTCGCTAAAGCTACCGATAAAACCCTGTAACAAGTTTAGTATATATACCTGGTACAGTAGTGGGCCCTATATAGTGCAGGGTTCTGTCGTGAGAATTTACCTGCGCTATAGCAGGCACCTGCACTACTGAAAAGGGTGCCCTCGATAGTGCAGGTTCTGCACTATTGGGGCTTTAAATATTCCTCAATAGTGCAGGTTCTGCACTATTGAGGCACTCTTCGACTTCACGTTGTGAGGGTGGCGTCCACACTTTGCGGGGCCAACAAAGTACGAAATGGATCGAGATTGTGGATTAATAGTGGACGAAGCTAACTCTCAGTCCTCGTTGCCTGCCTTCCTTCGATGTTGCATGATAGAAAAAGACTTACTATGTGTATAAAAAAAATACGACAGAAAGCCCACTGCAAAAACACGAGCAACCATGTACTGCTGGCCCCTGCCATCATTACGTGATGATCAAACTCTCATGTCTCCCTGGCGCACCTGCTTCGATTAAGCAAGAACCAACACACACAACCAGCCAGGCGCAAACTCACTCCGTCGTGCCAATTTATCTGACCCCTGCCGCACCGGCTGCTATGTTGCAAGAAAAAAAAACACAAGTAAATAAAGAAAGAAAAACATGCAGGAAGGTCACTGCTAAGAAAAATCAAGCAAGCATGCACCCCGCGCCCTTGCTAACGTCGTGTCAAACTCCCTTATGACTGCCCGGCGCACCCCCTGCGATGTTGCGGGAAAAAAAAGAAACGAGAAAGGCACATAGGAAGCTGACTGCAAGGAAAAAAACAACAACCACGTACCCGCCGCCTTCACTACGTCTCGACAAACTCTCTCATGTCTGCCTGGCGCACCCCCTTGGCGGCATGCGCTGCGATCATCGCCATTTTTGCTTTCCGCAGATGGAACGCCGCGTCTCCATTGCCACTCTCATCTGCTGCCGATTCCAGGACGCCGAAGTGAGGTGACAGCTCACTATAAGCCGGTGGAGCACGGCGCTCGCGCCCCGTGTTCTCACCGCCACCGCCATCTTCTATTTAATCTTCCTCATCGCAGCCGGAAGACACACCCTCAGCTGGTATTTCTTTGCGCTTGGCAGTCTCTTTGCGCTTGCCAGCTCTTGCGACGCACGAGCAGCAGATTCGCCTTGTTTCGATGTCGCCAACCATGCTGCCGCAGTTGCCGTGGAGCCGCCCGCCACATCCTCCATGACAGACGTGGCCATGAGGGGCTTGCGGAGTCTTGTCTGGTTGGTGGCACAGCTCACCGTCCGCACAAGGCATGGTGCGCCTCTGCGCTGCGTACAGCTCTTCGGGTCTGCAGCAGCACGTGCACCCGCGTTTGTGTTGCGTCTATCCGCTGTTCGTGAGTGTGTGTCTTGTTTTTCTTTTGATCGCGTGTGTGTGTGAATGTTTCTCCACCTGCACTATTGCGGGGCACCGCGGTGCCCAACCTGCACTATATCGGGTTCCTGCACTATTGAGGGCGCCGTCTGTGCGCAGAGATTTTACCTGCATTATATCGGGCGGTTGCACTATTCAAAGTGCACTATAGGGGGCCCACTACTGTAGTTGTTTTTGTTTGCATGTCACAATCGCTCTCGACCAGCGACCAACAGAAACATTGTTCAGACAACGTGCACAGTACCGGTATATTATTGCACACCATCCAGAGGGTGCACTTCCCCCGTCGTTTCGCAACGGTAACCATTCAGAGAGAACGCTGAAGTTGGCGTTTACCACTGCGCACGGGTTCGTTTGCTCAAACGGGTAAATGTGGAGTACGAAGAGTCAGTTAGTTCCTTGCGTTCAGGCGCTCAAGAAGTATTGTTGTGGTGAACATGTAGTTTTTATTTTACCCGGCGGTATCGATGTTTCCCATAATGAAGCGGTAGTTTGCTCTTGTGTTGCTCCACGCGATGTATTACAATCCTAACAGGAAATAAAAAGGCAGTGTTCGGGCGGAACTACTGTAGATTTCCCTTTCTGTTTGACAGAAACAGCGGTTTTTACCGTTTCCCCACTCAACATGTTTTCTATAGCTCGAATTCTAGATGTTTCTGGGATCATGAACAAATAACAGTATTTCAGTAATTTCTAAATTGCAAACAATTATGAGGTCTTCAACAGGCGCTCTTCCATGCCGGGGTTTGTCCGGGAGAAGCAAGATTACGCTTTCAAGCACCCCGAAATTCAGAAACATTGCCATCGTTTGCAAGTTTATAAATGCAACACATGCCTCTAGTGCACCCCCACCTCGTTATGCGCCAGCATCGGTTTAGCGGTGATGCGAACCACGCAAAGTACGCAACATAAACATGGGGGGAGCCGAGGGGAAACATTCCCCTGGTATCGGTTAGGTCGGGCGCGAGCCATTACACCTGTGTGGTCGGCCACGTAGGCAGGATATATATATATACCAGGTTCCCCTTGGGGATGTGTGAAACGTGAAATCCCGGGGGCGTTGCCAGGCGAAAAGGGAGTCACAGGTAATGCACGTAACATGTTATTCGTGAAACGAAGAACTAAACGTGTCACATATATACTACACATAATGGAACGGTCGAGCGAACGAGCTGGCGGACGATGGACGATCGCACGGCTTGTAACTGACCGCTCATCATCATGCCGTATCCACACCACAAGCACACACATATATACACACTACACACATACACACAAGCACACGAACGCACTCCAAAGGGCTCTTATATACCGTCCTCGTTCCTGGGGCAAGCGCAACCTATACTTGTGGACGGTAATATAAGGATCGTTTTATAAGCGTCTTGTTTTCTAAGCGGTTATTATATTAATGTCCAGTCCCGGTCTCTTCCAGGAGCACCCCGAGTTTTTTTTGTTTTCATGGATGCACCAAGAGCCCCATCCCCGGCCACTCTCTCTCGGTCGATGCCGGCCAAGTCCGGACGGAAATCGGCAGCCCCGACCCCTCGAAGTCGAGGTGACCCGGACCCCGTCGCGCGTTCTCCCGGCGCACTCGGTTCCAGGCAGCTATTACGGTGCCCGAGGAAGCCAACCAAACAATGCTGTTCTGTCCACATTTTCTTGCTGGGCGAAAATATAGGGTTCGTTGACCGTTGGATATGATTTATTGTATTGTCCCTTGTACTTTTGGCCTACACCGCATACCGAGCGAGAGAAAAGGGCTCATTTCGGCGCACAATACACCCCTGTCTGCACCCTGCTCGCCGCCGCGAGAGATACGGCTCTCGGCGGACGTGTACTGCTTCAGCTTCTGCTGCTGTATATTGCACCAGCTGCTGCTGTTGTGCTGCTACTGCTGCAGCCACTGCTGCTGCTACTGCTACTGCTACAACTGCTGAGAGGGTGTGATGTACGCGTGTTGTGTTCTAAGCGGTTCTTAAATTTATGTCCAATCCCGATCTCCTTCAGCAGCACCCCGAGATTTTTTTGTTTTCATGGAGGCACCAGGCGCCCTATCCCCAGTCACCCTCTCTCGGTCAATGCCACCTAAATCGCGACGGAAGTCGGCAGCCCCAACCCCTCGAAGTCGAGGAGACCCGGCCCTCGTCGCGCCAACCAAACAGTGCGGATCTGGTCACGGCTTCTTGCTGGGCGAAAATATAGGGGTCATTGACCATTGGATATGATTATTGTATTGTTCCTTTAATTTTTTGCCTACACGGCACACCAAGCAGAACAGGGCTCATTTCGGCGCACACCCCTGTCTGCACCCTGCTCGCCGCTGCGAGAGTTATGGCGCTCGGCAGATGTGTACTGCTGCTGCTTCTGCTGCTGTTTTTTTTTTTTTTTTTGCCACACTTCTACTTTCCAGCCTCTGGACAAGCCGTGGTGACAGGTGTCGTCCCTTCTCCCCCCCGGTTCTTGCCTTCAATTTTTACCGCGCATAGGGTTCAGCAATCCCACTGCTCGTTGATTTTTCATCGACTGTTGCTAACTCACGTTCTCGCGCTTTCCGCAAGTCAATTTGTGCACTAGAAGAAGTCCCTACGAATTTATACGAGTATACTCGGCGGGACTCCAATTCACGAAACTGACCTATACCAGGCTCGAGGACTCGAACCTGATACGCCACCGGGGCGGCCGGTTGTATATTGCTCCAGCTGCTGCTGTTGTGCTGCGGCTACTGCTGCGGCCACTGCTGCTTCTACGTCTGCAACTGCTGAGAGGGTGTGATAAAACAGAGCAGGGGATTCGAAACTGGGCGATTGCCAAATGTGCGAGGGTAGCGGGTCATTTATTTACAAACAAAATAAAAAAGAACAACGCATTTTTAAAAATTATCGAAAATGTAAAGCAATGTGGGGTTTTCCAAGTGACCTGCTCGTCTCAGGGAGGCGGAACGCAATCCCTTGCCAAATGGGGCCAGCTCAGCGACGTTTGATGCGCCGAGCATCGCCACGGAGCTCGGCCGAGATCCAGACGTGCTTCATCATGTACCCATGGCAGCCTTGCTTGCTTTATATGTAAAATATTATCTTTGTTTTTTTTGGCTCGCTGCTCTCCGGCGGTCGAAGGGTTTTTCTCCCGCTTTTGGCTGCTGGGCAAGCAAGGGCCCATCGATACATTACGTCTGGATCCCGGCAGAGCCCTGTGGCGGTGCTCTGAGCACCCAGCGTCGCTGAGCTGGCTCTTTTTATCAATGGGTTGCGTTCCGCCTCGCTGAGCCGTGTAGGGGTAATGGAAAAACCCACATTATATTACATTTTTTCACAATTTTTGTTCTGAAACAAATGGCCCGCTCCATTCGTACATGTTTTTGTCGCTCGCTAAGCAGTCCAATTGTTCACCCTTTTCGCAGCACAGCAGCAACAGTACACATCTACCTAACGTCATATCTGTTGCACCTAGCCCTTTGGTGTGCACTTCGCACGTAGCACTTCACACACCTGGCCGCACAAAATTGCTTCCTCCGTCCGTCTTTTGGGAGATTGCTTGATTATTTCTCACGTTGGTGTCCTCCCATATGAGAGGTAGTGTCACCGGGCAAGAAGCACAGAGCAAAGCCCATACTGCCGCCTGTCTCGCTGTGCAGATCCACACCTTCCCCTGTCTCGCTGTCCATCTGGCACGGCGTACATTGCGTGCCTCCGACTGACTGCCTGGGCGACGATGTGTAGTCGTAGGAACTTTCCATGTTGCATGCGGGTCATCCCCATACACGTAAGAAAGAGAACGTGCAATTGCAACATCTTCTTTATTGCAGATTGGCAAGTTTCTAGGAATGTTCCACATAAAAAACACGCCCAAGCACGAAACGGGCGCTCAACATTGCAGCTCCAACACTGCTCAACCAAACACACATCGTCGGACCACGTACCAGGTATACGAAGCATACGATAACAGCAACTAATACATATCATTGGATTGCCTGTGTTCCCTCCTTTCGACTTGCGACGCCCCTGGGGTATCACGTCAACCATGTCCCGAAGGGTGACTTTGTACATGAGTATGAAAAGCTGAGCAAACGGGCATATTAGCTGGCCGCAGAAGCGCCGTGGGAAATGCTCACGCGTGTGCACCGTCTATTTGCTTCAGACCACCGCTAAAGTAAGAAACTCACCACGCAATAGTGGTTCAGCTACGAAGCGGTCGAGAGTCGATTTACGGGCACAAGGATGACTGTAATTTGCCAAACTGCATCGGAGACAGTTAAGGTGAACCCTCAGCGTCGCCTAAGGCGTTAACTTGAAGAATTGCTGGGCACAATGGAGGACGGAGTGCAAGTTTGACACGCAAGCAGACGAGATGGCGAACGAGTCGAAGTAGTCTCATGCGAAGAAGGACATGCCCGCAGCGTGGAGCTGGAGGTTTACCGATCGCCGTGCGCCCCGCTGACTAATGGTGTCTTAAGTGATGTTTTCCTGCTTTCGCCGAGGAGAGCTGCGTGTTCTCATACTTGAAGTATCGATTTTTTAAGCGGACGAACCTGGTCGGCCTGTGTATGCTGCTGCTGCCGCTGCTTCTGGTGCCCCCGCGTGTCAGGGTAATGTCATGACATCGGGACTATTACCTGGCACGCATTGGGTTACGTAGTTTGTGGTCCGTACCTACCGTGAAATAGGCTCCACGCGTACACGGGGTGCATATGCTTTCGGTCTGTTCAAGGTTTTGAATCAGACCTGTTGTGTGCTTGGATGTGGAGAAATTTCCAATATTATTTAGCACGTCACCGTTCTTTTCCTCGCTTTTCCCATGATTGCGTGCGTGTCTGCACAGCTTCTCCGCACAGACTGCTGCCTCTGCGTATGGTCACATGGATCCAGCCAACGTGGCAAGGGTTTTTGTTCTCGGGCCATCTCACCATGTACCTATGCGGTGAGTTGATTCGTGCCTCATTGGTTTCGGGAGGGGAAAACTCAGAGCATTGTCTGTCGCAACTTTGCTGCATGCTCTAGCCCGACAGCAGGATGCGATTATTGGGACACATACATATGGGGGGGTTCGTTTATATAAGTGGTAGAAAGTTGCGAATTTTCCTCACGAAACACCCTGGTTCCAGGCACTGTGATGTATTTCAGGCCTTTGGCTTTACCGCACTGATACGGCCCACCCATTCCTGGATGTATTGTTCTTCGCAGGGGGTGCGCCGTGTCCACTGCGTCACGTCTGGAAACTCCAATTGGCGACCTCATCGTCGACCAGGTGTTTGGCTTTGGCGACTGCTTTAGACACCTTCAAAAATTATAGTTCGAAGTAGTAATGCAAGCACTTAATCGTGATCAGACACGTACAGACCCGTACCCCACACTGCTATTTTTAAGACGGTTTAGCACATGCATCAACGTCCACGATGCGACGACTTGGCGCTCTTGCAGGATATTACCAGCCAACTGCTGGAAACTGGTCACTTTGAGGAGATGACACCGCGCATGGACGAGGAAGAGCATTCTATCGAAATGCATCTGCCCTTCATCAGGAAGGTATTTATCGACAGTGGTGCCTTAGATATATGCTGGTTCTAACTCGCTCATAACTGCATACCTGACCATGGCCATGACAGGGGAGTCACGACTAGGGTTCGCGCTAGTGGCTACCCTATTAATTTTTGCAGGTTTTTGTTTTGTGCTCTTCGCCTTCGCGATATGCCTCGCCGCCATGAAATCGTTTATTACCCTATACCGTCAAATATTTTATTGTCCGTTTTTGATTAGGGTACAGAGTCACTCGCACGCGAGGTCTAAACTCGGTAATGACATCCATGGCCGGCATTCCTCCAAACGTGGCTTCGATCTCTCTATCTACGAGTCTGCTTGGCCAGACGGGTTTCGTCGCGTGTTGAAAAGTCAACAACACGCCATCATGTTTGAGAGTCAGTGTTCTACGTTGTATGCTCCCGGATGCGATGTGGTTGTGCCTGGCCGGCTGTATAATTTACCTGGCCCCTCACGAGGTGATGCCTGGTTCGGTGATACGGTGTGGACTCATGGAAATGGATTGCATATCGTTGTCGCGTTTGTTTCCCCGTTCAGGTGATGGAAGGGCGAGCGTGCGAGGTGGTGGCCATCATGGTTGGAGAATTGTCCTCACAGCTGGAACAACAGTATGGCAGGTATAACTGTTGTAGCCTCTCAACGGACCTTTTCATTCCAGCTTTTTTAGGGCAAGCATCAAGACAGGTACGTATATCTTATAACTTTTTACCCAACACACGCAAATCAAGTGAAAGCGACGCCACAAGAAACACGCGATTGGGCGAAAGGCTATCGTACCTGTTTCTGAGGTGAAATAACCCACGTACGTCTGTACATGATTACTATGGCTGGCCTTCAACTGCTTTGGTTGTGGTTTAGGCTTAATCATTTGCCTGCAGTGTGTCTTTTGTTTCGACATTGCTCACCATGCCATTATTTCATTTTGTTGCTCTTGCATCGTACTTCGCTACAGTGTAGGCCCCACTTCGGTGCTACCCAATTTAATTCGGGGTCCCACTTTAGTGCGGTGAACTTTTCTTTGTCACGACTTCGTCCCATTTTAGTGCGGTTACGGCACTAGTGTGGGTCAAGTCCTTTAATTTTGGGTTTAGGCGGCCCTAGTACTGTAACGGTATACGCCTCCACGTCACTTCGTAGAGCACTTTAGCACAGGGTAGCAGTAGTACCAGCACAACGCCAATGCAACAGAGCTCAGTGTTGCTGTTAACAGCTAGATGGTGCTGTGCTGATGTACTGCACGACGGCAGTGCTACAGATTTGGGCTACGACTGTCGTAGCCTTGAGTGATTGATATGGGTAAAGGATGCATAGTCTAAGTCAATGGTGATGCCCGAGCCGTGTAGTCCTGGTATCACACTGCTGTACAACGGATGTACCACGGCAGTTCTGAATACGGCCTTTCACTACACTAAACAGTGGACGTGCATACATGTACGATCAATATCATACACTAAAATCGAACATATCCCACCGTAGTCCGGTACCGCACTATGTTGCGTCCCACTCTAGTGCGGTGCCGCACTACACCGAGATAGTTTATAGTTCAGGTGCTATTTTAAGATGGGGTGATTTTCGTCCGGCACGGCACCGCACTAAAGTGGAACCCCGTTATATCTATGATAAAATATACGAGTATTTATCCATTTTTTCTCACTACGCAATCGTTGTCGACGGTGTGCATTATTGAAACATGAATGACCACTCGTATATGAAAAAGAAAAAGCGAAGACGGCGATGGTTCTGCAGGCAAGTAGTTTTTCGCCAGTCCCGGAACTCGTTGCGTAATTTTATTTACTTGGTCTCAGTATGTACCTGTTTTAGACGTCAAGCCGAACAGGTGTACCTGTTTTTGGTTATTGCCTTTATTTTACCCTACAGCGGATGGGCAAGAATACTTTGAGCTCACCGCGGTTCACAGCCAGCTTTGTCGCTTGTCAATTTAAATCGGTAGTAGAAGACAGCGGTGCTGCCTTGACGAACGGCCGCATGAAGACGTCGACCCACCATGAACTATTGTGACGTCGTACGAAGAGTATTCTCGGAGTCAGTACGGGCCAGCAATCTTATCAATAGGGAACATGAAAGTTACCGTTGCCCGCACCTTAGCATTTAACGCGTGCCCCAGCGCTTTTAACGGCGTGGAACATGGGTAATGATGACTGTGACACCAGCTTATACGACTTCCTGATATTCGTTCAACACACACAATCCGCTTGTGCTCTGTAACCGACCCTTTGACCCTTTTTTCGAGTTTGTGTCCCACGCAGACTGTTGACCATGTTTGTTAATTTGCCAACCGCAGTCACGACGGATCCGATCTTCTATTGCAAGATGAACGATAGCGTTAAGATGTATGTCAGATTAGGAAGGCCACCTACGTGCCCCCTCTCTGGACAAATCGTGCCAACCCTGACGCACTCTTGTTGCAGCTTTTCGCTATGCGAAGTCTTCGTCTCCACGTTATCGCGCAGACACCCTCGTCAGGCTGTAGACCCGTGTGCTAACGTCACAATGTGCGATACACACTGTTTGCTGGACTCCTCGGCACGGAAAATGAACTCCTTGGATGCCTATTGCAATTGGCTGATGTGTGTTGGTCAATTGGTTGACACGAACGTTCATTGGATAGCCCTAGCCATGTCGCCGTTCGGAAGCCAAGTTATGCCTTCAAGCCCAGTTATTGGTAATATCGGCGTGATTTCTATTGACGGGCGGACTTGGTGTAGCGGTGTTACCAGGGCACATACGTAAATTGCTCTCGCAAAAACCTTAGTCTTGACCTTCGTTGATACTCCAGCTTCAGCACGAGGCAGAGGGCCACCTGGATGTTTGCGTATCGAGTATACTCGACCGTCGTGTTTGCGACGGCAGTGATGTAAGGAAAATGCACCCGGCAGTAAATCAAGCTCCGGTTACTTCGTCAAGAACATAGGGACTCTGTGACACCAAGCTTGTCTCACGCATTCATGGCTTACTGGATTCCATCGTTGAAACGACCTATTTTACGTTGCCCACTACCTCCACGCTGCTGTTGCTCCAGGATTCTAGCGCCGTTCTTGGGAGATGCTTCCAACTTCTTCGTTATAAGGTAAAAGCTTGCTGACTGCTTGACCCTGTGACGAGTTTGTCTCAGCCAAACCTCGTTGATTGACGCCAAGCGCCATGTAATTGGCTCTGTCGAACGTATTATTTGATGTTCCTACGTTCGTGCTTGTGTTATGTATGCAGGGCAGTCAATCAAACGAGCGTGCTGGTTTTATTTGCGTGGCCCCGACCAGATCCGTGGCTGATGCTTGCCTCACCAATTATCCGATAAGGCAGTCGTCAACCTTGGCCGTTGAAAATTATATAAATTAAAATACACTCCAGCTGTGAAATCGAATATTTTGTCGAAACTCATCTTTGCAAGCTGTGTGTGATACTCCGATCGCGCGTATTACGGGTTGTGTGTCCTCGTTAAGGATATAGGTCGGCGACTCCCCTTGCAACTACAGTGTAGCTATCAGGGTCAACAGGGTGATGTCAGGCAGTCTGTGCGCGGAAACTGTAAAACCCGTTTCTGAGGGGGACAAAATCTGACAGCTGTGTAAGGAAATGCATCAGTTTATCAAGTGAATACTGTAAGTCGAATATCCGGTGAGGGGAGGGCGGAGCTTTTAAGGACGTGGGGGCCTGATTTTGATCAAAAGGGGGGCGGGAGGGGGGGAGGGGGGGGAGGGGCATGTCAATTTGTGCGTGGAAACTATAAATCCTTCTTGTGGGGGAGCGGGGGGGAAATGTACCGGGGGGGGGCGGGGGGCGGGGGGGGAGGGCTTTAGGTCGCACAGATGTAGGGATTTGCTATACGCGTGGTGCTAGGTCTAGGCGATGGTGCGGGTGGTGGGGAAGGAGGGGGCGTTGGGGGCGGGGGTGGGTGGGAATTGCAGCAGCGGCATGAACAGTTCTAAAACGATAACGAGGCGATATCCAAGGCGTGGAAGTATTTATTACTCTGGCGGATTTCGATATTAGGTGGGGCATTTAAGCAAGAGGAAGCGAGGAGAAAAGAAAAGAAAAAAAAAACGGCGGGGGGGGGGGAAAGGGTTATCAAGAGGTTTAGGTCACATACAATATTAAAGTACACTCCAGCTATGAAATCAAGGATTTGGTCGACACTGATCTTTGCAACATTTTGTGTGTTCCTCCGATCGCGCGTATTTATCATATATATAGGGGCTTGCTATACGCGCGGTGCTGGGTCTAGGCAATCGTGCGGGGTGTGGGGAAGGAGGGGGCGTTGGAGGGGGGGAGGTGGGATGAATAAAAGCTACGTCGTGGATGGCTAGAAAGATATTGACGTGATACCAATTGCTTAGAAGTGTTTATTACTCTGGCCGATTTCGATTGTAAGTGGGGCGTTTGAACGAACTAGGCGGGGAACAAAAAGGGGAGGTGGGGGGGGCGGAGGGCGGAGATGAGTTGGAGCTACGGCATGGATGGCTAGATGGATAATGAGATGATATCAGCTGGCTGGTAGTGTTTACTACTCTGGTAGATTTTGATTTCAGGTGGGGCGTTTGAACAAGAGGAATCGGAGGGGGGGGGGGGGAGGGGGGCGAGCATTTCAATATGTGGCGGAGATGAGTTGGAGCTACGGCATGGATGGCTAGATGGATAATGAGATGATATCAGCTGGCTGGTAGTGTTTACTACTCTGGTAAAATTTGATTCCAGGTGGGGCGTTTGAACAAGAGGAATCGGGGGGGGGGGGGGGGGAGGGGGGCGAGCATTTCAATATGTGCGCGTAAACTATAAACCCTTAAAGGGGACGAATGTGACGGTTGCAGCAAGAAGACACCCCTTTTTATCACCCGCCTGGTAATGTTTATTATTGTAGAAGGTTGGATGTTACATATAGTTTGCAACCCAGTTAGGTGTAGTAAACAACTTGTTAAAAGCTTCATAATTTGTTATTGTACATGGATCGAAAGATAGAATATTTCAATCGATAGGTACAATCATGTAGATACCATTATTTTCTGACATCGCTAACTATAAGAAAGAGATACATATTGCCAAATACAACAGGCGAGGTGATGTGGTCATGCAATGTCACCGCCATTATCGTTGAATATGTAGTGTATGATTGTCCTGATTCAGACCCAATTGCAACGACAAAATTGCACGTGCTGCGTAACACGCACACTCAAATTAGTGACGGGAATCCGAGTCCACCCCCTTCCGACAAACCTACCTTTTTTGTGCAGTTCTGACTTCTGCCACTGGGGGTCACGGTTTGGCTACCAACCACGGAACCCATCACATGGCGACGTGCACGAGTACATTCGCTGGCTTGACCATGAGGTGCGAAATTTTAGCTGGCACCGTCCCAAGTATACCTGGTAGGGAACATCATGCCCCCCTCCGTGGTCGAGTTAGGTAATTGTGTGGGGTGAAAACATTAACTCTGCGCAAGGCAGGTGATCGTATCACGTAGTGTGTATATGGTAACGCGCCCGCGAGGCAGTTTCGTACCGGTTTGGTAGTATACCCATCACTGTTTCTGGAAGTGACCTCATCGGAAAATGAATTTAGTCATTCGATGCTGTCATCCATATGCAAGAAAGTAGGCACAAGGTGCCGAAGTCTGCCTCACAAGCAGTGCTTTGCGCTCGGTGCAAGCAATGTTGCTCTCGTCCCGGCAAAGTAGGGGTGCCAGAGTCGATGGTCTTACAGACTACGGCCATGCATGGCAGCAATTACACCCCCCGACACACGCTTTTGCTTTGCAGCCAAGATAGCAAAGTATGGCAGCTTACACTCCCTAGTCTATTCTTTTCGGGTTGCTGTCATGTCAACCGTCCCCGTGAAGCGACATGATCTGCATGATGATGAATACGCTTTTTTTGTCTTTAGGTGGGCTTAGCGTTACGGTCGGCTGCCCGTGGTTACTTGGTACGTACACTGGTAATGGCTGCACGCTTGAGTCTCTCATTTGCGGGTTTCATGCATTTTATTTTAGGTGGCACATACTGGGTTTAATCTGCGTAAAACTCGACTGGGCGATCTTAATCATGAACAGGAACCTACTACGAAGTGGGTTAGAGACCTCGGGCACAGTGCTACTAAAACAAGGTACATTTGGCGGTTTTGAACCCGAGCCCGGTGCCAAAATTCTGCTATCGTTTTTTTACCTTGAAAATGATCAGCCGCAGAGTCGTTCTACGATAGCCCCCCCAACTTTTCTCGAACGAAATCGCCGGTTTCAAAACCAGCTCCCGATCGTATCTCCCTAGAGACGGCGTCCCTCGACACTCCGACGTCATCGATCGATAGATCTTTGTACACAAAAAAGCATATGAATACTTTGGTGTTAATAGTATCCTTCTTTGTATCGAGCAACCACGAAGCGTTCGCTAAAGAAAATCGCTGGTTGTTTGGGGGGCTATCGTAGAATCAGTCCGCGGCAGTTGCGCGGTTTGTTCAGAGTGAGGCGTCGAGAGGTTCACCACTGACAGAGTAAGCGTCACGCAATCACTTGGCCGTGTATGTTGGCTTTTGTGCCATGTTCGTACGATTATCCTGTTCTGGCCCAATGTTTCAGTAGCGACCAACGTCGACTCAACGAGGAGCTGACCTGCCGAACGAGAAAAGGCCAAAGTGCTGATTCACAGCAGCAAACAACGCGGAATCTGCCCTCTTGCTGAATCTATATGGTTTCGGGTTTCTCGTGTATGGCATCGTATAAATTTGTAACAAGGTTGAGAATTCCCCTCGTTGGAACGGACTGTGGAGGGTCCCTTCATTCCCTGATGAAATGCCAAGGTTGCCGTTTTCAACGCGGGTTGGGATTGTCGATGGTGTGCTTTCGGGGGCCCACATTGGCTTGCCGTAGCTGGTACGTGTGGGCACAGCTGCCGTCCCTTGCCACTCTCAGGGCCCTCGCAGCCAGTAGCATCATTTTTTTAAACCACTATTCGCGCATTTTTCAGTACAGTAGTGAACCCTCTATAGTGCCGGTTGAACAGTGCCGGTTGCCCGCTATTGTGACTTGTGAGATCGCCTGGAACAGACGGGAATTCCGAGTAGTAGCAGTATGCGGATTAGTGCCGTTTGCCGCAATAGTGCCGATATTCCCGACTGGAAACATTACGAAACTATAGAGGCTCCACTGTATGCCGCTGACTTGAAATTTCCCCGCTCTACTATATTCCACGGCCGGTGTGGGATCCATAGTGATTTGGGTAGCACGCGCGGCCATGACTTATATATGCATATCGCCAGGCAACGTTCTTAAGTCGGTGATTCTTGTTCCCCCGCATCGGCACAAATGTCAGGGCATGACCCTTATTGAATCTCAGGACGCGGCTGGGTTTGGCCAGTACCTTGCAAGGCATTCAAACACCATTTGCGGGAGGCACCCTATTTCGGTGAGGATCACACTACGCCGACGAATCCGATGTTTCAAGTTGCACCCAATACGAAATCGATCCTACAGAGTGTCAGCAGTAGGTCTAGCCTACGCCAGGTAAAGTAGGCGACAGCAGAGGTAAACGTAGCGCATCAACGAGGTAGTTATGAACCTGGTACTACGTCGGACGGGCTGTGCAGGGCCCCCCCAAAATTACTATCTACTGCAATTCTTGTTCATACCGAAATTGGGTGATTGGCCTTTGCTGTGCTGAATGCGGAGGCATCGTGAACCAAGTGCTATCGTATAGCATCTGGAATGTACAGTAAGAAAATACCCCCCAGCCCTTACGTCAAAACCTAGGTTGCGACGTCGACGTAATCAAACTTTGCTGAGGAGTAAAGAGGGATTGCAAGGCCACTTTGATAGCCGTGTTTGAATTGTTGTCGGAAACTGACACCAAGCAGTTGGTTTTTGCTCATAGCGCCTACGGCGGGGGAGACTACGACCCCTTACCACAACTGTTCGCTACTTTCCCGGTCTATACAAACTCATGCCAACTGGGTGCGCCAGGGTGACTACAGATCCGTTGCTAATCACAACATACCCGGGCCTTGTCCCCAAGCAAACGGCATAGACTCATACCCCAAACATGCGACAGCCAGCTCAGTAGTCAAGCAGCAATACATTAAAGACATTCTCGCCGGCCAGGATGATGGCGTGCTTAAATTCGCAGAAATACATGTATATGCCGTATGGGAGGATTGGTCGCAGGACAGGTTTTTGGAGAAGGGCCACGCCCATGCCGACTTGTAAACAGAAATGAAGCATGTTTTCACCGAGAAACTTGCATTCACAGGCCTTTCCCCGGTGTCACCTGTACATGGCTCCACTTTTTAAAGGAGTCATTGCTCCAGGAAATATCTGTGTTTGCTGGTAACTGGTGCATCTCCCGCTCGTGATCGCGGAAGTTGAGGCGATCAATAATTAACTGTTGACGCTACTAAAAAAAAGTGTCGAGACGAAATCGCAATTTTTTACTGAGATGTTTTTATTTCACGGAGGTACTGATATATTCCGAAGTCGCCAAATATTTTGAAACCATGCAGGATTTACTTGCAGCCTACAGGTAGACTGATATCCTGGATTATAATCTCGGCGGGTGTATTTATTACCAAAAACACTTTTACCGCGTCATTCGGTGCCGAAACTGCGAGAGCGTAAGTTGGCCAAATTTTATCAAGATAGCAGTGGCATTATTGAGCCCTGCGCGGAGCAAAAAGGAAGGTGAAGCACCGGCGAGGTGAAGGTAAGACATCGGTAATCATTACCAGTCCAGACGGCTGTTGAGAGTAAAGCATCTCATGAGTTGAGCTGAAAATAGAGTTCAACACTAAAACCGAAGAAGCGATGAACAAATGCTGCTCGCGCCTATATTCCAGTTTATGTGCAAGAAGTGGCTCTCCAGTGTCGCCTGGCTTCTTTGTGACATTGCTTGTTTGTTCTCAAGGGCTGCAAGTGATTCGTCTACCTGGTGCTACTCACTCACCAGGTTGGCTTGCTTACGTCAATGTTCCCGCCAATGATCCCGAACGATAGTAGCCCGTACCGCAACGGAGATATACACATGAAGCTGACGCACTAACCACAGGTCAGCACCAAGTACCAGTTTCTCGTGTACCCCCTGCGTAGGGGTCGCACGAAACTCACACAAGCACCACATTTCCCTGCGATTATCCAGACATTTTTTTTCGCGTTCCTCATACACTGGACGTCCCTGCCGATTGAAGTACCGACCGCGTTCCAAACTCAAGCCCGTAATGTGGCGGAACTCTGCAGCTCAAACAGGCAACACCATCCAGCGCCAGCTGTCACCAGCGATCGGTGCCAAGTCCCAGCTTTTCGGATACCCGGTTGGGTTGAGTTAGGGGTGTCACGCCATAAAGTGTGCCATCGGCTCCGGCTACGGAGGTCAGTGAACGACTATCATAGTCAATCGCCCGGCTGAGGATCGTGTCTGATGAAGCGCCGAAACGTGTGGCGATCTCTGTCCAGCGAAGAGAAGGGTCGTCTGAGGTTTCATGGGGTGCAGGATTTGGCAGCAAACGTGACCCTTCGCTTGCATGCCGTTTCTGTGCTCAGGTCAACGTACCATTGATTTGCCAACGGCAGGGTTGTCGCCGTTCGTGGGTAAGACGGGCACCCAGCGTGCTGGGGCGCTTGCGCTGCGGCGTTTGGGGACTCCACGGGTGGGTTGCTTTATTCCGCGTCTCGTGCGCATGCCGCGGTTGTGGGAAGAGCTTACAAAGTCGCTGACGAGGCTGCAGCGGCCACCTAGATAATGCGATTCTGACCTTATGTTCGCAATATTTTAGTAAGAATATAGAATCGTACAACGGGTGTCGCCAGGGGCGACGGCAATTGCTCTCGTGACACCGTAATCCCGCGTAGTGAAGTCTATTTAATTTGGAGTAGGTATTTTGTGCTGCTTCGATCACCGATCGTTGGACGTTCACAATATTTTTTTCAAGCTCTCCCTCCGAAGTGGTGCTCCCTTCAGGGTTTGGTTTCTATTTCGGCTTTACCGGACCACTGTCTTGTCTTGTCCGCGGTATGCCGTCCGCAGTTTTTTCAAAGTTATCAGCAGCGGAGCAGCGGTGTTTTTTTTTTCTTTTTTTTTTTTCTTTTCTGATGCCGATAACTCCCGATTGGAGAAGGCCCCAGCCTCGCGCTCTCGGCGGTGGCTTCACACATGTCACCCGCCGCTGCCCTGGAAGTCTCGTGGTTCTGCTCGCCGAGCTGGGCGAGGAACCCGGGTCCACGTCTGCGAAAACGTCACGAGCTTCATTTTCAAGAGAGCAATGCGGGATTGTCTCTTTTTTCAAGACACCAGCCGGTTGTTCGTACTGCAGATTCTCCTAACACTACTGCACTGTAGCAGTTCTCTCCACACCCTGATTTACTCTTACGCTAATAGACAATTGTGTCTGCAATAGATTATGGCAACTGTCAAGTACTTTCAATTGTGGAGAGAAATTATTTAGAAGGCTGCCAATAAAGTAAAAAAACATGTCCGAACAATATTTTTCGGAGACTCATTTAAATTGAATTGTTGCATTGATTGATCTACGAAGTGGCGTATTGATTGGAAATGCCCAAACGATTGATTGGCGATACTACCATTTAATTGGATTTTGTTCGGACAATTGATTTGGATGGCTTTCTATAATCTGAAATTGTCCCGACGATTAACGTACGAGAAAGCCAAACCGATGGGAGGGTCTTGGCAATTGATGTTTGATGCAATGTATTAAGGCATATTAGTCGGACAAGCGATACAAGGATTTTCGTATAAAAGCGTTTGCCTGCACATTTATTTTCCAAGACTAACAATTGAAGTTACCCCGACAATATTGTAGAAAATCAGCCATGTTGAATTGCCGTAGAGTTACGCCCTTCCAGAGTAATACACCTGGAATTTGGAAGGTGGAATGCCGATTTAAAGTGTAATAAACGTGTCTCTTTTTTCCACGAAACCCCGGGTGCCGTGAGTGAGCACGGGGTGGGCGCGTTAGACTCCGAGTGCGATTTCATAACCCGATATGGAGGCGCGAAGCTTTAGGAACGAAAGAGAAAGCTAGTATTGGTACTTGCGTTGTTTCTGGAAGAGGAAGAGGAAGAGGAAGGACTCTATTCGGTCGACCGTCACCATAGACAAGACATCTTGGAAGGGAAGGAGGTAAACAGCCGCGAGCAACCTGAGAGACGATGGTACCGTAAAGGCAGGCTCAAAAACTCCAAGCGCTTTTACGGCTTGTTGAGGATGTGAGCAGCACGTATTAATAGACGCACTGTTTTAGTAGGACCGCAAATTGATACGTTTCCGCGATATGGTACAGAACAAGAACCGTAGGCACAGGAGAGCAACTTTTCACTGATAACTTTACACCCGAATCACTTGCGTACGAAGTAGAGACCGGTGCGAGCAGCAGTGTGTTGCGAGTACGTCGACGCAGTGTGGTCGTTGGTAATATGTCTAACGATACTGCCCAATGTTTCCCCCTGCAATATGCTGCAGAGCGATGCGTGTAGTCGCAGTTAGATGTGCGCGTAAGGTGCTCAACGACCACAAAAAAGTGGCACGAAGAAATTCAAGACATGAACAACAAAATATTCAACCAAGAGACCAAATCTCGAGCAAGGCGACCGACCATCCGTTTAGGCTCAAAACATCTTGAGTTTAGGGTACACTGTAAATCGCCACAATATCCGAAAATGCTCACCATAAGGTACGAATCCAGTCTCCAAACTTCGAGAAACGGTTTAAAGTCGTGTTTCCTACCTAAATTGCCGTTTCCGGGGCCTCTGTCGACCATATTTCAACTGGAAAAGTAATAATTGAGATTGTTTCTGTTAATAAGCAGGTAAGGTCTATGATGTGGATGGCAACAGAAACAGTGAACGGCATAAACACTAGCTGTTTTTGTTTAGCTACGTCACAAAACAAACCGCACCCTAATCCGACCGGTACAGCCGAAGTAACAGAATATCCAGTATAGGGTATTGATATAAAATGGCCAATAACCGAGGTTCGAAGAAGCCGAGATCGAAAAAAACAAAAACACAAAGAGAAAGGTTTAAAAAAAAACTAGCGGTGAGCTCGTCCGTCGGACGGCAAGGTCGCTCGCCGAGGTGAGGGTGAGGGGCGCGCTGCGATTTCCCGCGCAGTATGGTGAGTATGACGCGTTTGCAGCGACTGAACAACGATGCGAGGCGAGCCCGTGTTGCGGCCGTTGCTCGATGCGCTGAGCAAGCCGAACAGCACAAACAATCATCGGAGAAATTCGAGCTATTGAGGAATGATGTGGCAGCCGAATTGCCGGAGAGGAGGAAGCGCGCTGAAACAGACACGCGCGAAGCTCAAGCAGCACTGGAAATCGAGGTGGAGGGGAGGAGGGCGGGTCAGGCACGACTGAACAACGATGCGAGGCGAGCCCGTGTTGCGGCCGTTGCTCGATGCGCTGAGGAAATCAAACAGCACAAACAATCATCGGAGAAATTCAAGCTATTGAGGAATTATGTGGCAGCCGAATTGCCGGAGAGGAGGAAGCGCGCTGAAACAGACACGCGCGAAGCTCAAGCAGCACTGGAAATCGAGGGGGAGGGGAGGAGGGCGGATCAGGCACGAGCGGCTGGTCTGGAGAAACAGGTAAGCAGCAGCAGCACTCGTTCTCTTTTTTCATCGTCGTCTTGGCTCAGTGAGCTCGGCCGATCATTTTTTTATCATTCAAAAGCCAAGTAAAATATGGCATACCGTGATAGGTACCTGGTACACGTTTTATACGGGTGGTATATACCTCAGTGGCAACATGAATATCGTCGTATTTCGAATATTACGTTCCGAGTGTATTCGACATTCACATTTTAACTTAGACTGGGTATAGGCAAGCTCCAGTTGCTGATATAATTTTTTATATGCCTGCTGCTGGTTGTTGCTCGACAACCCGCTGTGTTCTCGGCGATTACAGGCAAGGCGCCAACGGACAAAATTCGACACCCTATCCACTGCACTAGCTACAGACGAAGGATCGACCAGGTGGTCCGGTCGATCAAGCAGGAGGCACTCGCCTGTCCCCGCCGAGATCGCAGTCCCGTTTGAGTTCGAAGTAGACGAGAGTATCGAAAATATATTACTCACGGCCGTTTGTCGTTATGGAGGATGTGAGCGAGGGTGAGAGCAAAATTGAGACAGGGGGCGGGGGCAATAAAAACAAGACAGGCAGAAGGCGAGCGTTCTCCATGACCGCGTTCACGGAAAGGTGGAGGACATGCAACAGGCAGCCGACGCGGAATGCATATATGATGCAAGATGGAGGCACGAGGGTGTTTGCGACATCTTCCATCCTTCGCTGCTGTTACTTTGCTACTGCTGATGATGCTGCTGCTGCTGGTTGCCAAGCAGTTTCGTCCTTCCTTGCCCCTATATTAATAACGATATATATTCGTCGTTTCCTTTTGCCCATCATCAGTTAATCTACTGACTGATGGAATAATTACGGTGACTGTTCGTTTTGGGCTGCTGAAATTTTATTTTCGATGATATCTGCTGCCTTCCAACTTGGTTGTGATTGGTTCAAGTTTTGAATTTTATTTATACTCATAACGACCGAGCGACACGTTTATTGCTGGTACCGGCTATAATTCACACCTTACGCGCGTGTCTAGCAATAGAGCTGGTCTACTCAGCAAGAAGAACACCACAGCATCAGCATTAACCCCGTGTAAAAAGCCAAAACAAAAAAGCCAAGTCTACGGTCAAATCGCACAGCTACCTTGCTTTTTTTTTCGCCTGTGTGACGCGCGTAAGATGTTTCGTAATTCCCTGCTAACATTCTCTTGGGCACTCGCGGTACTGCTGTGGCAAAAGGGCAGCAGTAACATTTCTCTCTTGGGAACCTTGTCGCTAGAGTTTGAAAATGTGGTTCATCGCGGAGGAATATAGTGTTTCTGGTGCAAGGTCCTAGTGATTGCTGTGCACGTCATACCGCTCGATTTACTATTGTCGTTAGTACGTAGGCTCTTAGCCCAATAATGGTACGTTTCGGTGGCGCACCAAATATCCGTGGTACATGTAAAACCACCCAACCAACCACGCGCACCCACCATGCACAGCAGGAGTACAGCAGTACAACTACAACAGAAGCAGACAGCGCAACGAAAGCCCAAGCACCCACCCACCCCCCCACCACGTACAGCATCACAGCAACACCCACAGCAGTATGTGTGAACATGCATATACGGTACGTTGATGTGTCGTATCATTCGCAAGACTTCCCTGCTTTTGGTGATCCCCCGGGGGAGCGGAGGTCGAGCAAGCCGTACGTTTTCCCGGTCTCCTCTAGCCGCTTTCAGCGTCGGCGCCCGATTTTTCGCCGATGGCATATGAGACTGCCATGTAGGGCGGGTGTGGCGCGGTCGCCCGGCAGCATGGAGTTCGCGTGGCGTTCGAGAGAATCGGAGTTCGCCAGGGACAATAAAAATAGAGGTAGTTTTGAAGAGCCATACGGCATGATATTCGTTTTATGAATGAACTACTCTTAGTACGCTGCAGCACCAGTGGAGGGGAAACTTGAATTCGGCGGGGCCGATATACCGCTAGAAAGGAATTACTGAACGTACAGTGAAAGCATGTACGTACGACCAATGATTCAACGTCTTGACTTCCAGTGCCGCTTGGGCTTCGCGCGTGTCCGCTTCAGCGCGTTTCCTACGCTGTAATTCCTTCGCCGATTCGGCTGCTACATCTTTCCTCAGCAGCTCGAATGTCCCCGATGATCGTTCGTGCTGTTCGGCGATTTTTTCGGGTGATCATCGAGCTTCGACTTCCTGAGCGCACTGAGCAATGGCTGCGCCACTGGTTCGCGTCGCGCCCTTGTTGAGTCGCTGCAACGCTAGATAATCACCATACTGCGCAGAAATGTCAGAGCACCTGATCACCCGCGCCTCGGCGAACGACCTTCCTGTCCGAGCGACGAGCTCATCGCTAGATTTTTTTAGAGCCGCTCGCCTCGTTTTTTGTCGATTTCGGCTTCCTCCCGCAGTTATTGCCATATTTTCTGATTACACAATACTGGGTACCCCTGTTCTCGACCTCTACCGGTCGTATTGTTAATAGGGTGCGGTTTGCTTTATGTCCTGGCAAAACAACATAGCTAGTGCGTATGCCGTGCACCTTTTATTTCGACATCTCTAACCATACACCAAAGTAACAGAAAACAATTATAACAATCACCTTCCCGGTTGAAATAGGGTCAATCGAGGGTGCGGTAACTAATTTGAAAATAGAAGAAAAACGAGTTTGGACTGTTTCCCGAAGTTTGGAGACGTGGTTCGTACGTTATGGAGCGCATTTTCCGATCTTGTGGCGTATTCTAGTGTGCTCTAAATTCAAGTATTTTATAGCCTGAACGGATGGTCGGTCCTCTTCCTCGAGTTTGGTCTCTTTGTTGGACCATGTTGTTGTGCATGTTTTCAAATTCATCGTCCCGTTTTCTGCGACCGATGAGCACCTTACCCGCGTATCTAACAGAAGTGATGTTAAATTCTTGTGATGCAGCAAGGAGAGTAGACAATGCAAGGTCATGCCATCGTGATGGATACAACAAGTACAACATACACATCTCAACATCCCAGATGTTCCGAAATAGAGGATCGAAAGGATGATTACATATACATAAATTAAAAAGAAACGAGGGAGGGAGAGGGTGGGCAATTGCATGGAAGACAGATCGTTGTGTTCGAAGACTAGCGATTAGTGATTCGTACGTTATGGAGCGCATTTTCCGATCTTGTGACATATTCTAGTTTACTCTAAATTCAAGTATTTTATAGCCTGAACGGATGGTCGGTCCTCTTCCTCGAGTTTGGTCTCTTGGTTGGACCATGTTGTTGTGCATGTCTTCAAATTCATCGTCCCATTTTTCGCGATCGATAAGCAGCCTACGCGCGTATCTAACAGAAGTGATGTTAAATTCTTGTGATGCAGCAAGGAGAGTGAACAATGCAAGGTTATGCCATCGTGATGGATACAACAAGTACAACATACACATCCCAGCAACCCAGATGTTCCGAAACAGAGGATCGAAAGGATGATTACATATACATGAATTGAAAAGAAACGAGGGAGGGTGAGGGTGGGCAATTACATGGCAGACAGGTCGTTTTGTTCGAAGACTAATCCGGGGTCTCTCATATAGTTTATGCTCTTACTGGCGATTGGAAAAGTGGCAGAGCTCAACACTGATATTTACATCGCATACGTACGTACCTGATCCAAGGCGGGGGTCACCCCGCACCAGTCGATCGCCCGCGGGTTTGACACCCTTTCAAAGCTTTGCCACAAGAGTGTCTGTTGCGAGATCAAGTACTGGGTTAGGAATTATGCAGCATTATACCAGATATTATCTACTGGCGGACCGGCTGACCGTAGACAGTAAGTGCCAACCGTATGTTCGCAATTTGTTTTTTGCTATGGTTACATGCTCGGAAAAAAAAATATCCAGAGCGCCAACTCGAGGCCCGCGCTTCTCCATAACACGAGATACAATGGGGATCCAAACGGGGGACAACAATATAATAAACACCACGCTAAAACGTAAATTCGCGGCCGCAATTGTAAGCATCCATTATCCCTATTTCACTAAATGACGAGGCTCTGTGCAGACCTAGGGGGTGAAGATGAACCAAGACAACCCCAAGATATCGCGTTGGATGGAGCTGAAGTGTGCATTGCTTGAGACAAAATATACCGTCCGTCGTCTACCCGATCAAAAACTATTTAACGTCACGTTTTGTTAGAGCACAACCCTAACCGTAATGAACGCGATAGACCCCGACAAAACAAGAGTGGTCTGACATGACGATATGGGACTAAGGCCACTGTTTATGGAAAACCGAATCTTGATATTGTTTTCCTTCAAATATTCCCTTTCCTACGTATTTACGTCAACTTCCCTCGCGGAGAGCTCTCTTCCAGGGCTTTTCGGCGAACGTACTCATTGGTACATGGACACAACCTAATTATGAGCGCTGGGTAAGATTCGTCCAAGACGTCGAAACTCCCGTCATTTTCCATATATCTGGCCAAGATACGGAAAATGAGTGTTGTGCAGTGTTGTGCAGATGTTGATTTTCTCATTTTTTGGGAAATTATTCAAAAGTAACCCCTTTAGCAACGGATAGATTCGCTGGAAAACCCTGGAGGAGAGCTCGAACATGTATTTTCGAGAGAATGGCCGGTTTTGAGCTCTCCGAGAGGGAAATTTACCTAAATGCGTAGGAACGGGAAGATCTGGAGAAAACACAAGGCCGAGATTCGTTTTTCCATAAACATTGACCCAACTCTGACTAATCTTCATGAGTTATCTCACACCCGCCTCTCGCGTCCTCTACCCTTGTATTGGGTTGTCTACGACGTCACGTTTTGTTAGAGCACAACCCTAACCGTAATGAACGCGATAGACCCCGACAAAACAAGAGTGGTCTGACATGACGATATGGGACTAAGGCCACTGTTTATGGAAAACCGAATCTTGATATTGTTTTCCTTCAAATATTCCCTTTCCTACGTATTTACGTCAACTTCCCTCGCGGAGAGCTCTCTTCCAGGGCTTTTCGGCGAACGTACTCATTGGTACATGGACACAACCTACTTAAGAGCGCTGGGTAAGATTCGTCCAAGACGTCGAAAATCCCGTCATTTTCCATATATCTGGCCAAGATACGGAAAATGAGTGTTGTGCAGTGTTGTGCAGATGTTGATTTTCTCGTTTTTTGGGAAATTATTCAAAATTAACCCCTTTAGCAACGGATAGGTTCGCTGGAAAACCCTGGAGGAGAGCTCGAACATATATTTTCGAGAGAATGGCCGGTTTTGAGCTCTCCGAGAGGGAAATTTACCTAAATGCGTAGGAACGGGAAGATCTGGAGAAAACACAAGGCCGAGATTCGTTTTTCCATAAACATTGACCCAACTCTGACTAATCTTCATGAGTTATCTCACACCCGCCTCTCGCGTCCTCTACCCTTGTATTGGGTTGCCTACGACATGCTTGTCTCTACCCACGCTTAAGGCGGCCAATATTTCAGCGCCTCGTCGACACACTCTAAGGTACGACGAAGTGGCGGAAGACTTTCGGTCAGGGGTTCGACCCGTGTGAACGAGTAGTGTTGATGCTTTTTCGTCTCGGGAACAGCGACACCGTCAAAACGACGAACGAGCTCTTCAAAATGTCTGAAGGATCTGTCATCGAGGTTACCATGTCTGTAGTGGAGTTTATCCTGTCCCCTTTTGAGGAGGAGTTTACCCAATGGTCGACCATACCCAAACGAGAGGGCATGTCTCAACAGTGGGAACTCGAAAAGATCCTCCGGTAGATCTGTATGCCTGTGACATGGTATTCGCCACGAATCTTTGGGTATTTTCAAGTCAAGAAGCTTGGATAATTCTGATTCCGTTTATTTCTGAATGTGTTAATCTCCCGATAGTTCTGCGGTGCTTGCCATTTCCGTGCTTGTCACGTGCAGATCTTGTCGGGAAATAGCGTAGAGTTATTGTCAAAGTTAGGCGTCGGGTCAAGGTTTCGTGAGAGCACCTGTCAGATCGACCCTGCACATACTTCAAGTTCGTTCCCATTTTTGCCTCAACTTCCTGTTTGTGTCGTGGCGTTCAACATGCCAATATGTTACCCCAGGGGGATTATTGGTGCCATGGACGGAAGTCACATCAATATCGACCCCCCCCCTGCCCGAAATAGCTATCCATTACTACAACTACAAGCATATCATCTCGGTGGTGTTCCTTGGCATGGTTGGGCTGGACGGTGCTTTTACATGGAACAATGCCGGGGCACCGGGCGGATGCAGTGACGGAGGGATTTGGAGGTCCTCCGGTCTATGCGGTGCCGTTAATGAGGGCGTCAAGCTGGCAAGAGGTCTATTTTGGGGGAGGGGAAGGTAATCCTTGGCGACTCCGCATTCGCAGAAGTGGACGCGAGCATGTGCATCCCGTATGATCGCCCTACCACTCATGAGCGACGACTGTACAACTTCATGCACTCCAGCGCCCGTTTTCGTGTGGGGTACGCATTCTATGGGCTGAAGCAAAATTTTCCGTACCTGAGGTGTGGCCTTGCCTTCGAGCTGGCCAACGCCGGGACGGTGATGACTGCGTGCGTCGTGCTGTACAACTTGATGTTGCACCATGACGGTATGTGTTGTGAACCAGCGGAGCACGTGCGCACCCCCCAACCGGCAGCTACCGGCAGGGCCGCAGGCTTGCCACCCAGAGGGGCTGGCTCAGCCCGCGACAGGATGGGGGCCAACCTGGCTGAAAATCACATCGTCAGAGTCTTTGGAGAGCCGGGATCTACAGTAGATCGGCGTCGGCGGGCGGAGGATCGCCATCAGCGCCGACGCGCGACACAACTACGTCGTTGTGAAAATATCTAGGTCCCTTGGCGTCGTGGTTCAGTGGTTTCATCAATGTTGCGAAGGTGCTTAGTCGCTGCAATGAACTCAAGTATATGTAAGCTTCATGTCCACATTAGACTGCGGCAAACATGGTCATTGATGTATTGGGGTAACAGGCCGCGTGAGTCAATCTCTGCGTAGGGCAGAGCTTCGGGGGTAGAGCGTCACCAGACGCACGCAAAAATAACTAATGGGTATTGCCTGGAGCGGGCTACACACACGAGACGCACACGAGTTTATTTATATGTATTCCGTTTTCCGTTACCAGGTCGTCGTGCCCTCGTCGACCACCACTTGGTATCGATGCAGTCTATGTCTTACCGCAGAAGCAGGCGGGTGTGAGAGAAGAGACTATCGTTCGACGTCGTCGCAGAGATGGCATGGGCAAATAATGGAATTAATGTCCGTGCTTTGGCCCAGGAGATGTATTCGTAACGCGTATCTGCTGATTGTGTCTGGCGCTTTAGGTTGCCAGTACATTAGATAGTACGCAATTACAAGGAACACGCTTTATTGTATAGAAACCCATGAAAGAGATTTAGACAGGAGAGAGGAGAGCAGAGAGAGAAAGCCGGGGGAGGCGGGGGGGGGGTGGCGGCGGCAGCGGCGTGGGGGAGTGACTATGGTAGGAGAGATAGATAAACAAATAATGCTACAGTAGAACTTTTCACGAATGCAATGTGCGAACGAAAGTAGATGAGCATTACACCTTGGCGACGTCTTCCGTGTAATTTCGGTTCATTTTTTATTCGCACGCTCTTTTCTATGTCGATGTCCGCAATCATCCGATACAAGTACTACTGAGCTCCGATTATGATCAGAACGGATATGAATCGATTTAAACCTTAGGTGGCGGCTACCTTGGGACCCCCTTTGCGAATGGAGGGGGGACACTTGGCCGAGCTACGATCGGCCGCCTGACGCATCTGGGCTTTAATTGCTTGGCGTGTTACTTGGTTTGTTTTGCTCGATGTAACTCGCCTCGCTTGGCGTTAAACGCTTCTCGCGACGTTGTTGGCTTCGTTCGGCGTTACTCGCTTATATCAACGTTATTTGTTTTCCATTGACGTTTCTCGCTTATCTCGGCGTTACTCACATGGCTAAACTCGGCGCCCTTCGCCTCATTCGTTACTCGCTTTTCTCAACGTTTCTTGTTTTCCATCGACGGTAGTCGCTTGTTTTGGCGTTTTTTATATGGCTTAACTTGGCGTCCTTTGCGTCGTTCGGTTTTTCTCGCGTCTCTACTCGCTTGTGTCGGCGGTGATAGCTAGTTTCGGCGTACCTCGCTCGGCATTATCTAGGCGTTACTCGCTTCGCGTTATTCGCTTACCTCTGCGTTAATCGATTTTTCGGTGCTACAATTCCGCCTGTCGGCCTTTCTGAAGCATTAAGTGCTGACGGTCTATCTAGTGACAACTTAACAATACGCCCTGGTGCCATTCGTGTACAAACGCCGAGGAGAATCAATAATAGCACATCACTCTCGTGGGAGAATATCGCGAAAAGTATACTAGGTCCACCATCTGTTCGCCAATTGTACCAGCACGAAATATCAGTAAAACCTCCAACAGTGAAACACATTTTGTCAAATGTCGGTTGCATTATCATTAGACCTAATGCTACATATTTGTCAACCCTACCACACTAGCTGTACGTGCACATCTACATGTCTGCACCCCCGGTCGACGAGAAAATACTATCCCTAGTTTTAACCTATACACAAGTTCTAAATTAAAGGCTGTAGAGGCTATCAGGTACGCGCCGATGTTCCGAAAACCGACAGTACTAGTACAGTGTACCCCCGGAGTCCTATTTTATTATGCGGAGGCTTGACATCATTTCCTTTCGCGTCTTTCCGCACCTTGGCCTCACCTTAGCTACGACACTTATTCTGGCGACTGAGTGAGCAGCCCACACCTCTACCCACTCCCCCACCCCTCCGCCCCAGATCTCTATCATTTGCTGCACTGCTAACCCTAATGTCATTGTGTGGTACACGGAGAAAAAGGTCACGACAAAATTTACTCATACGAACGATACAGAGTCTGTAATCGGAATCGACCACTACCAGAAAACGCTTAAGACAATCCTGGTATGCTGTCCTATTGACCAGCATCACAGCCAGACCACGCCCCCCTACTCGCTTCCATCTACACGCAATGGAAAACAGAACACCCAGGCCACCGATGTACTTCGAGCACAATATTCGTAGATCGACGATGAAGTTGAAGAAAAAAAACTTGCGTTAATACTACATAGAAGTTGTAACAGCTAAGCCGGCACGAGGGGCACGTGATCGGCCCGGTTAGAACGCATGCAGCCCACTTGTACGCAATGCCATAATTATATCCTCCAGCTACTTGAACCCCGAAGGCAAGCCAGGATCATTTTCAGACATTTGAATCGGGACCTCGGGGACGATCTAGAGGTAGCACCAGCCTGGATAATGCAAAACACACACGATCCATGCGTTTGTGGTTTACCCTTTATGTCGCAATCGCTCGAAGTATTTCTTGAAGTCATATAAGTTATGGACAAGGCATTGTTTTGTATAGACGCTCCAACATTGTAATCCCAATCTTGGCGCGCTCGATATTGATCCAACCTCCTCCTCAGCTGGATCCCACCCCACCGTTCGACTCTTCCGTGGAAATAATTGATCGATAAAACTTGTCGAGGTTTATTTTGCGACGACTCCTCGACTCGGTTAAGGCTTTCTCCGATTTGGCCGCGTTGTAGGGCGGCGTTCGTCCGCGTTTCGAGCGGTCCTTCTCTCCAGAGGAATCCTCGTCAGAAGTAAAATCGCTACCCAATGAGACGAACCCATCTTTAGGACAAAAATGGGTTTCAGCATTTGGTGCGAATCACTAGACGAATGAACGCAATCGGCGGTCACCTCGTTCATGCGAAACATCCCTGCGACAAGAGGTAAGGCACAGGAAAAAGTCAGAGGAGTTACACAAGGCCTCGCTTATATCGACGAGCGCTAGACCCAGCTCCTCCTCCGGTTGTTGCTGGGTCCTTGCCCCCGCGCCGACGGCATGGTTCGTGCCGTCGGTCGGGTCGAAGCTCCGCCACCCTCACTTTCCACAACTATAATACGACCCACCCAGCCCACGACCTCACACTGGCCCACTTCGAACGAAAGGAGCCGCAGTATACTAGCCAGTAGCGTGAGCCAGACAGCGCTGGGCAGAGGGGATTATCAGTAGAGAAACGGACCGAGCTATGGCGAATCTCGTTTGGGGCATTGTCCGACCTACGAGGTACGCAATGGGAATCACAATGCGGTTTGGGGGGGTACTGCTGTGTGTATTGGTTTGTATCATGCGTGTGAACACTGCTTTATAGACAAACATCGTGCCCGGTATCCGTGATACGGAGATATACACAAGAAGCACGGACGCGCCGCTTTACTGCAGTTTGAATACATAACAGCGTTGCCTCGTATAACGAGTGGCACTGGAAGGCTGGAAAACAACCACACCGTAGCAGCTGCAGCCACTCGACCATCTACAGAGCTAGCACAAGGGCGGCTGCTATCCCAAGCCAGCAACAGCTGCAAGAAGAACAGATAGCGCAGGCATCGGTATCGCCAGCAGAGCAGCTGCCGTGTATGGTACAGTGGCTGTTCGTTATCCCTCAGTAGTGCGACGCCTGGTACCCGCATAGAAGCGGGACCCGGTGTTATCCCAAGATGGTGCAGTACAGCAATAATAGTACTCTATATCTACATGATGGTACCTATCGATTGAAATATTCTTTCGATCCATGTACAATAACAAATTATGAAGCTTTCAACACGTTGTTTACTACACCTAACTGGGTTGCATACTGCATGTAATATCAAACCTTCTACAACAATAAACATAAATCGACACACGACGCGTATGAAAATACGTGGAAGTGTGGTGAGCTAAAGCCTTATTTTCCCCCATCCGCCGGAGGATATCACCACGCGGGTGATAAAAAGGGGTGTCTTCTTGCTGCAACCGTCACATTCGTCCCCTTTAAGGATTTATAGTTTCCGCGCACATATTGAAATGCTCGCCCCCCCCCCCGCCCGATCCCTCTTATTTAAACGCCCCACCTGAAATCAAAATCTACCAGAGTAGTAAACACTACCAGCCAGCTGATATCATCTCATTATCCATCTAGCCATCCATGCCGTAGCTCCAACTCATCTCCGCCCCCCGCCCCCCCCCACCTCCTCTTTTTGTTCCCCGCCCAGTTCGTTCAAACGCCCCACTTACAATCGAAATCGGCCAGAGTAATAAACACTTCTAAGCAATTGGTATCACGTCAATATCTTTCCAGCCATCCATGACGTAGCTTTCATTCATCCCCCCTTCCCCCCTCCAACGCCCCCTCCTTCCCCACACCCCGCACGATCGCCTAGACGCAGCACTGCGCGTATAGCAACCCCCTACATATATGATAAATACGCGCGATCGGAGGATCACACAAAATGTTACGAAGATCAGTGTCGACCAAATCCTTGATTTCATAGCTGGAGTGTATTTATATATTATATGTGACCTAAACCTCTTGAAAACCCTTCCCCCCTCCCTCCCGCCGTTTTTTCTTTTCTTTTTTTTCTATTCTCGCTTTTTCTTGCTTAAACGCCCCACCTAATATCGAAATCCGCCAGAGTAATAAACACTTCCACGCCCTGGATATCGCCTCGTTATCGTTTTAGAGCCGTCCATGCCGCTGCTGCAATTCCCACCCACCCCCGCCCCCATCGCCCTCTCCTCCCCCACCACCCGCACCATCGCCTAGACCTCGCACCACGCGTATAGCAAACCGCTACATATATGCGACCTAAAGCCCCCCCCCGCCGCCCCCCGCCCCCCCCCCCGGCACATTTCACCCCCCCTCCCCCACAAGAAGGATTTATAGTTTCCACGCACAAATTGACCTGCCCCACCCGTCCCCTCCCCCCCCTCCCCCCCTCCCGCCCCCCTTTTGATCAAAATCAGGCCCTCACGTCCTTAAAAGCTCCGTCCTCCCCTCACCGGTTATTCGACTTACAGTATTAACTTACTTGATAAACGGATGCATTTCCTTCCACAGCTGTCAGATTTTGTCCCCCTCAGAAACGGGTTTTATAGTTTCCGCGCACAGACTGCCTAACATCACCGCACAGACTGCCTAACATCACCCTGTTGACCCTGATAGCTACACTGTAGTTGCAAGGGGAGTCGCCGACCTATATCCTTAATGAGGACACACAACCCGTAATACGCGCGATCGGAGTATCACACACAGCTTGCAAAGATGAGTTTCGACAAAATATTCGATCCCACAGCTGAAGTGTAATTTAATTTTTATTATTTATTATGAATCGAGCAGGTCGTCACACGCGATTTTCACCGCACTAAACAGGGGCACTGCACTAAAAAATGCGGCACTAACGCGGGACAACAACGGTATACGGATGCTTAGCGCATAGCAGGCATGCGACACGTGCTGGCATTTGCACAGTGTATTTTATACTTACGTACCACACCCCGAATCCTTACGTGAAAAGCGGTGATGGGTCACCTAAATGCAGTTTCCAGGTATCTGGTAGTATGGGGTAAGCATGCTCTCATGATGCAAGCCAAGCTGTGAGCAGCACCGGCAGCAGCACCCCGGCACGAGCTACATCGCAACGTTCAATGCCTGACGAGGCATTGGTGTGTTGCGAGTTGACCTTCAGTTTTGCTGGCTATTATTTATATAGTAAAAGTATTTCAATCGGGCTTGATTATGCGAGTTAATGCCAGAATAACAACGACAACAACAACATCCTGCAGGAAAATCATACCGGTATGCATGACAGAAGTACATGATTTTCAGTAACCAAGTCCCACAACGGGTACATGCCTTTGTGCCAGCCCAATAAACCGGCACAACTTAGGGCATCGACGCCTTGAGAACATGTCACAAGAGTCCCATTCAGTTCCATAGATTTCACCGGCACTATAGGGAGTAGTGGCGTTGGTCAACCAGAGCCATGGGGAGCCCCCACGAACTCACCACACACGGTACGCGGACCACGTACAGCATAAGGAGGAAGAAGGTCTTGCACATATACTACGGCCCAATCTCTTAGTTCTGAAACTGTCGCGCGTGGAGACCACTACTTGGGCAGGCCGGCGTACATTTTACGTAGTACGCTTTACGTATACTACTGCTGTAATGCTGTAACGTAATGCTCATTTTAAGAGCAACCCTTGCTCGGTTGATTATTTTAGGGCTTCACGACTACAGCGCCAACCACACGAAAGAGCATGGTTCGCTAAGGTAAGGGATGTGTCCGAACTGCAAGGCCAGAGGCTGTGGACACGCCTGCAGCATGGCGTTACTCGTCCTGCTCAATGCCCTTGCTTTGCGTTTTATAACAATATCGATTTCTTAAACGCAACTTTATCGTTCATGTAAAATCGTATACTATCAGGTAGAGTGTTACGGGGACGTGAACACTTCCGCGTAGTAAGTAAAGGTGGGCTTCCCAATGCCTCGTTATACACTGCCAGGTATGAATCGGACACGGTTTAATCCCCGTTTACTGCAAACATTGAAGCCACCCGGCATATCTACTCGTACGGCTGCAGTATGGTAGCCTATACCTGGTATTAATCATCGGAACAACACTGCGGTACGGCTATCATACACGTATACACATGTCGCACGTTGCTTCAACGCAACCTATCTAGCATCACAGCTGCACAAACCAATTGCAGACACTATTATCGTGACTCGCGCAGAATCCCATCATTGATAATTTCGCTTTTTTTCATACCACGTCATACATAGAAGTAAATAATATCGGTATGTCAGTAGGACAAAATCTAGAGTCTCCTTGCTTGTGTCTGCGCGCCGTTATGTTTTCTCAACGGTTTGCTTGGGCTCACGGCATCGTTTCCACCCAAGTAACGAGAGTAGGGCAACTTTCAGTCCTAGCCCGATTCTTAGAAACGGAAATTGTTGTGAATTAATGTGCACGTCCGAGGTGTGTGTATCTTTCGGGCGGGGGGCTAGAGCTAAAGGACCCAAGTTCGCAGCGCAGCACCACGCTTTACGTACCAACCGAACGGTGCGTGCCTAGAACAGTATACGTACGTCGGATACCTGGTGTCACATAGCTGCAAGATTTGAACAGCACTGACACGAAAAGCAGTGACGGCCCGCGAAGAACATTCGGAGATACATCTTGTCGCGATGACTTGAGCGTAGTGTTGTTACAACTATATATGATAGATACGAGTCCTCCACCTGGCATGTTTTTTCGGCCAAACGGCGTATGGACAATCATAACGATTGGATTTCTGAACAACTGGGGATGGGACCCTTTACCTTTATTTCCGGCTAGCGCGGCGAAACCTCGATCGCTATGTGGCTGAAATGTTCCTGTTCAGCATCAACCCTCTAGAAAATTGCCAGCGGGGTCTAGCGGGGATTCCAATCAGCGGCCAGAATCGACTCTCAAAATTGTACTTCAGCAGCAAGGCTGGCTTCGTCCCTGTAAGGACTGCCTCGAGATTGTCTGGGATGCTTAGCACGCCACGGCCACGGCTCGGCGCGCCGCGAGACCTAATGTTCTGCTGGTTGTGTCGCCCATCCCCCGTACACTTTTGGCAGGACGGGATGAAACGCTCTGAGTGTCGTGACCCATGGTGGCAGACAGACAGATGCACACACAGAGAGACAGACAGACGGGCTTTCTGTGCTAGACAATAGGGGTGTGGCAGTACTACTATCGCATGTACAGCCTTGATTTACCAACAGTAGAATCCTACACTCATTAATACCAATCGTTCATCCTCGAAAGTTACGGGCATGCGCGGAACCAAGGCGGGCAGCAGCCCGCCGCAGCGAAACCCCCCTTGTATTAACGATAAATATCGGAGCGCGAGTAAGCTAACCCGCGTACACTCCTACGACGATGAGGAGCTCAGATACATATGTGGAGCAGCGATCTGCATTAGCAGAGGCAGCAGCAGAGGCAGCGATAACAGCAACAGCAGCACAACAGTAGCATTTGGCATCATCTCATAACCATAAGGCGATATCCTAGCCTTTACAGCCCCCCTTATACGCCTTATCGTCCTTTTCCAATAGCGGGTAGCGTCGTTTTGCCTCTCAGCTGTGTATTGGGCGAAACATAGTGCTGTTACCCCGGAAACCCCGTAAACAGGGGATACTTTAGACTACAGCAGCTGTATTCCTCTGTGCACCCGTGTTGGTGCCTGTAGAAAACGAGAGAATTCAAAATTGATACATATATATTTCCGCACGGGGATTCAGTTGTCAGCCTCCCCCTCCGAACCCATCGCGGCATCGAGAGTGCATCTCGACTCACCATCAAACCCTGCTTGGCGAAGTCGGATCAGCCCCAAACTCATTGGAGGGCCAGAACTATCACTGATATTGAGGGCGGAGTGGTTCTTCGGGGCCGAACGCTGCCGTAAGCCACAAAAAAGTTACGGGAATGCGCGGAGCCAAGGCGGGCGGCAGCCCGCCGCGGCAGGCCCCCCCGTGTAATATCGACTACTCTCGGAGCGCGAGTAAGCTTACCCGCGTACACTCCTATGACGATGAGGATCAGATACATACGTGGAGCGGCGATCTGCAGCATCAGAGGCAGCAGCAGAGGCAGCGATGACAACAGCAGCACAACAACAGCATTGGGCATCATGTCAGGAGCATCGGGCGATGTCCTATCCTTTACAGCCCGCCTTATACGCCTTATCGTCTACTTCCAATAACGGGTAGCGTCGTTTTGAGCCTCTCAGCCGTGTATTGGGTCGAAAAATATTGCCGTTACTCCGGCAACCCCGTAAACAGCGGATACTTTAGACTACAGCAGCTGTATTCCCCTGTGCACCCGTGTTGGTGGCTGGAGAACACGAGATAATTCATAATAGTTACATACATAGATATATTTCCGCACCGGGACATATAAGTTGTCAGCGTCACCCTCCGAACCCACCGCTTCATCGAGGAAGTGCATCATACTCACCATCACCAACTCTGCTTGGTAAAGTCGGATCAGCCTCAAACTCAGTGGAGAGCGAGAAGTATTACTGCTATGGACGGTGGAGTGGTTCTTCGGGGCCAAAAGCTGCCGTAAGCCATATAATCCTTTGCTTGGTAGGTAGGTGTTGTGAGCGTATTTGAACAGGAAAGAAGTTGCGCCAGGAAGCTTTCGGGGTGTCTTGGCGCGCATGACCCGGTCCCAATACTGACCGAAACAATCCCAACACGCGCGCGCCACGGATAAGCAGCGTAATGAGTTCTAGTCTGGACTTGGTCTAGAGCCACACCTCACCAACTTTGACGCCATGACCCCGGTGCCCTGAGCTACGAACAGAGCTGTGACTTTGCCGTGGGGTGGGGAATAGCGAAGGTGTCCTACGCCAGGTGTGGCACGTTTGGGATCCGCCCCGTGCAGGAAGTGGTTGATGAATGAATTAAATTTACAATAAAGAAATGAATAAATAAAACGCGATTTTCCCATAGGCACCGACACGTGTATGTGGGCCACAAACTCATTTCAAATACATCTCTCCTGTTTACAACTCTAGAGAATTCCTGTCAAAAGGCGTATTGGGGGGACACGATACTAGCCATGACGGGAAATTGCAGCTATTGATGCTGCAGCAGCAACGGTTCCATTGTACAGTAAGGTCAAGTAATTTCGCATATGACAACACCGTAACGCCCAGGATGGTTCAGAGTGACCGGACTCTAGTTTCAAGTATTGCACTGCTGCGAACACGACCTAACTCGAATTTCAAGTTTATTTGTCGTGTTTCAAATTTTGCTTACTTCGGGGTGTGCCCCAGGACAATGCGAAGGGTAGTAACACCCGCGTGCTTCAGAAGCATACAGCAGAAACTATACAGCAGCCATAAGTAGTAGAGGCAAGAGCAGCTGCTATGGCAGCTGCAATAGCAGCAGTGAACAACCACGAACTCGTGCGTCACTGAAATGGTGAGCGTATATACGTCGGTGACGGCGCGGCGGCGTGCTGTATAGAAATATATTACCCCATTGAAACACGGGTTGGCTTCAATACGTCCAAAAACATACGCCTGCGCGTACTTGGCATGTGTTCCACGTGTGTGTGCGTTGTTCGCGCTAGAACTGATATTTCCACCCATCTACATGGAGCACAACTAAGGTATCTCGAGCATTCGCACGAAGTATGCAGCAGGACAAAAGTAAAATACACCATAGCGATGGGATCCGAAAATCCTATTTGCAAGTGCGTGTGATACTCCGATCGCGAAGATTATATGTCCTACCGTATCGCATACTTACGCGGGTAACCGGGGGATGCCTGACTACACTGGCTACAGCAGTAGTCTATACGGTATTTGCTGACCGGGTGCCGGGGGGGCGTGTCACCTCGCATTCAACTGATCGCTCCACCCACCTGTTCACCAACGTATCGCTGATGTGCACCAGATGTTAGATACTCCTGCTTGACTCGCCATTGTACTACGAATGTGTTTTACTAACTAACATAATAGGTGTTGGAATGTACGCGGACACGCCTTCCACTACCAACCAGCACAGCTCAATATATACCTGGTATATAATCCTAGTATGCCTATGGATTTGTCGTCATCTGGATACCAGGTGGGGAACTAGCCTGGTCCTGAGGAACAATAGCTCGAAACATGTATGCTAACTACTGTACGCTAACCAGACCATGATGATGCTATATTGGTACCCTGCTCGCCGCGTCTGGCTCCCGTTTCACTAAGAGTCGTAGTAACCCACATGCAGTAGTGCACGTTAACCCAACCATGATTATGCTATATTGCCTCCCTGCGCGCCGCGATTTGCTGACATATCATTAAGATGGGTAGTGACACACATTGCGTAATGGGTTGATCCGAGTACCGGGCGAGAACGGCCGTCGTTCTAACCTCAAGTACCATACAGCGCAGAGGGATCACAAAGTGTGCTGGAAAGGTATCTACAAGAGCAGCGGTTGGTAATGGGTGCCAGCAGGATAGCTACAGCAGAAGCAGTGTGCGCATCGGCACCGGGCCTTCTCGCGGCTCGCAAAGGCGGTAAATAACAGCTCGCTCACAGCTAAAGAAGGGCGGACTGAAACGCAGTACAGGCGTACCAGTGAAGGGGGAACTGGTGGAGGGTACGCAACCGCGAGAAATAGCCAGATACGCGACGTTTCTTGTTTTTGCGGTTAGCGGGCAAGGATGTGCGGATCTCGGCCAACGAGTATAAAACCCGGTGCATGAGGCTCAAGAAAATAGCCAGGCACCACAAACGGTAGCGCGCAAGGGTGTGCGGATCTCGGCGAACGAGTACCAAACTCGGTGCAAGCGGTAGCGCGGAAGGGTGTGCGGACCTCGGCCGACGAGTATCAAACCCGGTGCAAGCGACTCGACAGAATAACCTGACACCAACGGTAGTGACCGCCGGTAAGCGACATGCGGAACAGGTACCAGTGCAGGGGGGAGCAGGCAGAGTGTACCCGACCGCGAGTAGTAGCCAGACACGCGGTGTTCTGGGTTGGCGGTTAGCGGGCAAGGGTGTGCGGATCTCGGCCAACGAGTATCAAACCCGGTGCATGCGGCTCGAGAAAACAGCCAGGCACCACAAACGGTAGCGCGCAAGGGTGTGCGGACCTCGGCTAACGATCTTCAAACTCGGTGCAAGCGGTAGCGCGGAAGGGTGTGCGGATCTCGGCCAACGAGTTTCAAACCCGGTGCAAGTGGCTCGAGAAAATTGCCCGACACCAACAGCAGTGACAGCCGGTAACCGACGTTCGGAACAGGGTACCAGTGCAGGGGGGAGTGTATGCGACCGCGAGTTATAGCCAGACACGCGGTGTTCTGGGTTGGCGGTTAGCGAGCAAGGGTGTGCGAATCTCGGCCAACGAGTATCAAACCCGGTGCAAGCGGCTCGAGAACATTGCCCGACACCAACAGCAGTGACCGCCGGTAACCGACTTGCGGAACAGGGTACCACTGCAGGGGGGAGTGTATGCGACCGCGAGTAACAGCCAGACACGCGGTGTTCTGGGTTGGCGGTTAGCGAGCAAGGGTGTGCGGATCTCGGCCAAAGAATATCAAACCCGGTGCAAGTGGATCGAAAAAATAGCCAGGCACCTCAAACGGTCGTGATTGCCCACGGGTCCGCGGTTCACACGAAGATATATAGGAGCCTCAGCGAGGCATCACGCACGAGTTATGCGGCTACAAGGAAACCAGCCAGACACCGAAACCATAAGTGATCGCTGGCGAGGGTTTATGCACGGCAGCAGGTTGCAGCGGTGCGGTAAATACATAAATAAGTAACCAAAGAAATTACCTTGTACAAGTATTAATAGACAGATAGTAGTGTGTGGTGCCGGTATAATTGGGACGAGGTAGTCAGGCGAACGCAGATGTGGTACGCGACACAGGGTAGGGCGTTAACACGTGGGACACTCGACGACGCACCGGGGGAGTAAGCAAGGGCGAGATGCACGGGCCAGTCGAGACGTCGGAGCAGGGCAAAAATTATTAAATAGTAGGGAAGCACGGGAACCGGGAACCCCAACCGCCATGTCCCGTCGCACGTGCGAGAGCACTAACGATGCAAGCGACGGAAGAAGCTAGAGTTGATATTGGTGGAGAGGTTCTACTTCACGATATAAAGAGCGGGAAACGATTCCTTTTGCCTTAGCTCCAGGCCAGTTATGTTGTTATCTTTTTGTATTTTTTTTTGGGTCCTTGCAAAACTAAACTGCGCAATATATTCATCGTTGTGTCCATTTTGGTAGTTTGTATGTTGTTTTGTTTTGTTTTGTTTTCTTTTCTTTTCTTTTTCAATTAGGGTGTATTTGATGACCGCCCATGTATCTCTCGATTTTAGCATAGGAATATGTGTGTTTGTTTTTTTCGACGGTATTCGATTCCCTTGCGGTAGCCGGGGTGATCACGACCAAGGTCGTTATATTTTCAGTGCGAAATGACAGTAGACAAAGTTTTTTGCACGGACGATATGTCCCATCGCATACTCGGGAGCACCAACGCCGCACACGACGGAAGAAGCTAGGGCTGACACAGCTGTGCCTGCCCTACGTATTCCTACAGTAGCACCGGCAGTGATTTTTCCCGCAGCTCCAGCAACAGCCGCCGACAGCAGCAGCAGTCGCGGCGATAGAGAGCTGCGAGGGCTGCGGCGAGCTCAAGAAGGCAGCGCGCAGCAGCAAGGGGCACATGTAGCAGCCGCAGGAGCACCGCGAAGCAATAACGGCACCTATACTGCGTGACGGGTTTACGAACAGAACCCATGGGTGACGCAGGTATAATCCAGGGATTCGCGGATTATATGCTACGATTCACCAGGTACTGCCTGTAAAAAGGGTCACGGGTCAGGTGCCGATGTCACGTTACCGATAGCCCCAACAATATCCGTTAGCACGGGGCTCTTAACGCATCAATGTTTGGGCGCAAGAACAGTACCGGTAAGAGCCAGGACATCATCAAACAGGTATTTGCGGTTGCACAGCAAAATAGCACCGATAGGTGAAAAGCGGCCGTAGCAGCGTCGAATTTAGGCAACGCCCCCCAGCTACTATGAAATATGCTACCGAGAGCCGACGTTTTGTAATGAATCAATCCATGTAATGCGCTATGCATCATTATTGTGGAGTTACCAAGGTATTTGTTGTCCCGCGCCGGTATGTGTCGAGGAAGGTGTCATGTTTCAGCGTGAGACTCCGGGGTTATTGGGGAGAAGGTGTTCGACGGGTTCACGGTCTAAACAAGCGGACGTTTGAGACTAGATGGGTCCGGCTGGCCACCCGTTGCGCGACACGACTTTGTCATTCCTAGTGAAGGGACAGCGTCTACAACATTTTAGCCCAGCCAATACGGTATATCGACAGAATACCGGTCTAGCCGAGATAGCTCCCCGAAACGCCAGGATGCATTTTGAGGGGAAAGGGCGAACCTTCAGCAAATGCCTATCCGCGGAGACATTAGTCGCGCACTACATTTGGTCGACCAGGCGTACATAACCCCCAAGCGTGGAACAGACAAAAGGGACACGACTGCGCGATCGCGGGCGGGTTGCCACTGCCGTCGCCCGTTCAATTAGTTCACCCACGTGCACGCCGAATTACGCGTATAGTATACCAGCATATAAGCAAGTTTGGGTGAGACCACGCAGCGGCCCGGTAGGTGGCAAACGACAACCAAAATAACACAAGGAAGTTTGGGTAGAACCACTAACCGGGGCAGGAGACCTCATCCAACCCAATACTTACATTGAACGATCGGCGGCAGCGTAAGAGGGTACTGTGGGAAAATCGTTACCCAATGAGACGAATCCATATTTGGGACAAAAATGGGTCCAGCATTTGGTGCGAATCACTAGACGAATGAACGCAATCGCCGGTCACTTCATTCAAGCCTCGCTTCCCTACGAGAACAGGGAAATAGGCACAGGAAAAAGTCAGACCTTCCAATCCGCCCTACAAGCTTAGTAGCCTTTTTCTGCACGGTCATTTCAATGCCAGGGACCGGCACCGCGCTGAGCGCGCCCTCAGCGCCGAGTTTATGCCGGGCGAGGACCACCTGCCTCGGGGCAAGAGGCCTCATCCAACCCAATACTTACATTGAATGGTCGGCGGCAGCGTAATGGAATACTGTAGGAATCTCGGATCCCGAGTCACCTTCAAAGTCCACGTCCAAGTATGGATCGGACATGGTGTCCGTGACGCCACCATGGCTAGCGGAGTCGCTGACTGCGCCACCAAGAGAACCACCTGGTCCGTCCCTCGCTACGCCAGATGTGCTGCCAGCGCCGTCATCATCACGGATTGCGCCGCCACGAAAGCTACCTGAGCCAGCTCTCCCAGCGCCGGGTGTGCTGCCGGCACCGTTCTCACCACGGCCTGCTTTGCGGTGAGCTGTACCTGGACCGCATGTCACGAATCCAGACGTGCTGCGAACGCCGCCCTCAGGACCGATTGCTACGCCACGAGAGTTACCTGAACCGTCTCTTACTGCTCCAGACGTGCTACCAGCGCCGCCCTCATTCGAGGCGCCATAGTCGCTGCCACCACCAAAGTTAACATTGCGTTAGAGTCCCCGATATGATCCGCTTATCTTGGGTTGGGTGCCCGAGGCGTGCTCGCCCATGCCATGGCCCGTCCCCTTTGTGTGTACTCTGGCTATACGCTTGCCCTATTCCCCAGCACCAACGGGGCGACTGCTACCGCCACTTGGGATCGGCAAGCTAGGGGGTCGCCTCACACTCAGCGATTGCCTGTTGCCCTCCTTGTGCACCATGTGGCTCCTGCCAAAGGCACGATCACGGAGCTTAGCTCCACCATTACGCCGGCTTGCCTGTGCCGCTGATGGGTATGAGATTGTCCCCATCGCTTCCCGAAGCGGGGTCACGGCTAGGTGGCCCTTCCGGGGTTCCCCCCGCGGTGCCGGTGGTAGATGGTCTACCTTGATTATTTTGAGCATCCCGGTAGCCCCCGATGGGGTTGGACACTTGAGTTATTGGCTTGCTGATCCATGTTCGCACGACGGATAACACGGACCGGTGGAACCGGCGCCCTACGTCATCCTTGGTCTTGTCATGCCCGTGTGCGTAGTCGACGTTCTTCCTGAGACCCTGACGCACAGGTTCTAGGAACATAGCATCCCAGTTGGCATCGTTGACGCCTCGTTGACTTATTCTGTATTTCAAGTCCTGCTCTAACAAGGCATAGAGAAGGGAAGATGTGGGGGAAGACAACGGCGGGGAGTGTACTCAGTGGGGGGGGAGGGGGTGTACTCAGTTTGTGCATAGCCGTAGTCGTATGACCATATACCCTCGCATCCCTACAATGCCGGGACGGAACACGTCGGGTTTTCACCAACCAGACAGACATTTGCTTGCACCAAGCGCGAAGTGCGGTGAGGTGTTGGGCGAGTCGCATGAAGGATGAATTGCATGGGTGGGAAGGGGGAGGCGTACTCATGTGTTGCTTGCCCTAGTCTTTTGACCATTGACCACGCAGAGACGGAGCACCGTTCCTACTCCTAATAGAGACACCTCCAACATTTGGGTGCTCATTACGCTTCTTCCATATACTACATAGAAACTGTTTGCTTATCCTATCCCAATCCTGTTTCGCCGTCTGCAGCCACCATCTATCCCCTAGGATTGCGATCGTTTTCTCGCTACTCTCTAGTATACCAAACTCTTCCATGTCACATACGTCTGATTTCCTTATCTCCTTTAACGCAACCCGTTCCTCCTTGTATATTTCACATTTTCCTATTATGTGAGTCCTACCCTCTATTGTTGTGCCGCACGGGCATATATGTGCATCCATATCCTCCTCCCGACTACTGGTATACCTCTTTCTTATTTCTGGTAGGTCCAGGTCCTCTACTCGAAATCGCAGTTTCAGCTTTTTGGCGCAGTCCATCAAGCCGTGCAGATACGTTTTCATTCCAATGTCGTCCCTCAACTCCCTGTATATCTCTACGTGCTTCTCCTCGTTCACCTTATTTCTTAGCGCTAACCTTTCCCTTTCTTCTATTCTTCTTTTACAATTGTCTTGTACCCACCAAACTTCTCTACAGACAATATCTCTTCTTGGTCTCCTCCTAACTCCTTCCATATTTTTTCGACTACGTTATATCATCTTACTCCAGCTCACCCTTTTGTTGTTTTCTCCCAATACAGACCTATCAGGTATGGCTGGCAACCTCTTTTCTGGCATATTTCTTACTCTATATTGCCATTTCAACTTTCTGACGTCTCTAACTGTTCTGAGTCAGTACATTCCTAGTTCTGCTCTTAATATTGTATTACCCGTCGTACTTGAGCATCCTAGTATATTTTTAGCTACTGTCATCTACACTGTTTACAGTTGTTTTACGAACTTCGCGTTCCCTTCCCAAACTTTTGCTGCATACCCTAGCTTTGGTACCATCACATTTAAAGAAAAAAACTATTTTGAGCCTAGTATCAAGGTGCGAGTCTGTTAGGATCGCATCCATCTTGCTTACTTGTGATTTACCCTTTCCTATTACTTTCGCTATGTGTGCATCCCAAGAACAGTCCTTTGAGATCTCTACGCCAAGTTACGTATGCTGGTCTACGATCGGTAGTTCATCTTCTCCGCACTTCCATTTGAAATTATCAGATTCACCTTATATTCGTTACATATGACTACTTTGCACTTTTTTACGTTCGCTGTCACTCTTCATTTCCTAGTGTACTCTAGTGCCTTCTCCTATCTTTTCTGCAACCCTTCGGGTGTTTCTGATATCCCCGCGAAATCATCCGCAAACATCAACCCCGACACCGTATCTTCCCCCGTCGTGAATCCGTGCTTTGCTGCTTCGACTGTTTTTATCATGTCATAAATGTATACCTTGAGTATATACCTTGAGTATATTGGGTGATAGTTTACTATCCCTGTGCAACTCCTTGTAAACACAGCATATTTGGATATTTCCCGTCCAGCATCACAGCTCTTCTCGTACATTCCGTCATATTTTTCATCATTCTCCACATCTTTCCTCTGATCCCAATTTCCCACATATTTTTCCCCAACCCATTCCTCCATACTGCGTCATAGGCCTTCCGTACATCTAGGAATAGACAGTATAGACAGTACGTCGTTAGCCCGGCGTCTTTCCTACCTTGAATTATCTTACCTAATGTGTACACATGGTCTACGCAACTACGGTTTGGCCTAAATCCTGCTTGCCCTTCGCTTATTATTTCGTCCTTCTCCAAAGTGGTTCCCATTCTATCGTTCAAAATCTTACAGTATGTTTTGCCTACGGTGCTTAATAGCGTTATCCCTCCGCAATTCTACGAGTCAGCCTTGTCACCTTTCTTGAATAAGTTTACTACTACTCCTTCTCTCCACCTCTTAGGCGCGTACTCGTTTTGCCATATCCAATTATACAGCATAACCATCATGGTAAGCATATGTTATCCCCCGTGCTTTGTAAAACCATTCACTATTTGATCTGTCCCTGCTGCCTTTCTATTCTCAAGTTTAGCTACACACTTATTTACTTCTTCTCTTGTGAACTCTCTCTGTAACCCGTCTGAACCGTGGTCTTCTCTTTCTGACGCACCTACGTTCGCCTCTGCCCACGCGTTGATTTCCTTCTAGAATTCTGCTTCGAACGTTGCGTTGACTGTGCGTTTTCCTAGCTTGCGGTAATGTTATACAAGTACTTCCCGCTTTGCCTTCGAGCTACTAACCAATTTACCGTTCTGTGCTCTTAATGTAGCTAATCCCGTGTCTGCCTCGCCTGCTTGTTGGCCCAGTATCCCTTTTATCCCTACCCACATCTGCTTCATCCCGCCATCAAAGTCTTGGTTTGTTGTATAAATCACGTCCTTCCATAATCCCTTCTTCTTCTCTACCATTTATTTTACTTTCTTCCTAGCCGTAGCATACTCCTCCCGTCCTGCCGTAGTTTTACTCGATGTATACCTAGCGTACGTCTCTCTCTTTACTCTTTTGGCCTCTCTTACCTCATCGTCCCATCTTTTTACTGCTCTGTTGCATGTTATCAGCTTCTTCCCTATTACTTAGCTTGCTGTGTTCTTGACCAATTGCTCCCATCCTTCCATGATCCTGTCTCCCGCACTATCTCGTTCCGTATCGTTCTCTGTTGTACCTATGCTATCCAACAGCTCGGAAAATCGCTGTGCATTGTTGGCCATCGCTTCTTGGAACTCTTGCTGCCTTTTTTTGAGTTGTAGTTTATCTTCTCTCCATCTGTACAGTTTTCTACTGCGTCTACTCTTGATAACTCTCGCCTGTTGGCTTTCTGTCAATATTTGACAGTAGTCAGTACTTCCGTACGTCCTCTGCGCATACATGTTTCCGTTTCCTTACTATTTCCATTTTCTATCAATATGAAGTCAATAACGGATATTTCTCCATGTATACACTGTCTAGTTCATTTTGGCCCTGGTTTTGTCACTCTATAGTTCAACTTCTTCATCTCGTTGCTTTTACGGAATTCCAACATCTCTGCCTCACTATTATTCTTTGTTTCTTCCCCATATTTTCCAATGTCTTCATCTGGGTTGCTTGCCTTCCCGATTATTGAATTTAAGCTCCCACTAATTCTACTTCTCCTTGCCTTTTATACTTTTGTAGATGTACTGCTCTCCAAACTTCTCCTGCATCTCTTTTACCGTTCTCTTCGACTCTGGGGGCATTAATATCAGGGCTTTTCGCGGGTCATGACCCGACCCGGTCGGGTCAAGGGGGTTTCAAAATGTCGCGGGTCGGGTCGGGTCGGACCATTACGTTTTAAAATCTCATGGGTCGGGTCGGGTCGGGTCAAGAGGTTTTCAAAATCTCGCGGGTCGGGTCGGGTCATGACCGCGAGATACGGGTCACTCCGCGGGTCAAGCCATAATGACCCGCGAGTTGTTTTGGGCTGACCCGCGGGTCAAACCCGCGGATCTGGTCCGCGGATCCGCTTTTTTCAAACTTAAAGCTGAGAGCCATTGATGCCGTACAGGCGCCCCGCGGGTCGCGGGTCCGCAAATAAAATACAAACATTTCCGCTTCCTGCCTCCCTCGTGCCGATGCTCCGATCATATGTCATCACGGCATGCAGAACAATCACCAGGCAGTACCACTAGCTAATTCGTACCAAGGCATACAGCAGTGTGACGCGAATCCCGTACGTGCTGAAGTTGTAACAGTAGTAACATTACGGTCATACCAGTACGAAATGTGACCAAACGTAAAAAGGCAAGGAATGGCAGTCGTCGTCGAAGCAGCAGCAGCAGCAGCAGCAGCACTGGCAGCAGCAAGTCGCAGCAGCAGACCCCGGATTCTCGCGGATCGTAGCCCCTGTTGACAGACCCACCGCCCCAGTTGTGGGCTTGCTGCCGGAGGCGGCTCAGCTAGGCTGCTTGACGGGGCTGGAGATTGCACAGATAAAAGATAGACACAGCAGCAGTAGTAGCTAGCTCGAGGATTATCATACCAGTACGAAATGTGACCAAGCGTAAAAAAGCAAGAAGCGCCGTCGTCGTCGAAGCAGCAGCAGCAGCACAGCGGCAGCAGCAAGCACCAGCAGCAGACAACGCATCCTCGCGGATCGCAGCCCCTGCTGACAGATCCACCGCCTCAGTTGTGGGCTTGCTGCCGGAGGCAGCTCAGCTAGACTGCTTGCCGGGGCCAGAGATTGCACTTATAACATGTAACTAGCGAGTTTGTCGGGTCGCTCGTCGGGTCGACCCGGTGGTCAAGCGGTACGGGCATGCCCATGCATGTTGGTTGAGGTTTCTTTCCTATTTTTCGCGCGCACACCACATGACATAATCATCAGCTGCAAACAATGCCGGTAAAAAACCCAGAGAACACGACATACCGGGAAAAGCACGAGGGACCAAGGACCAACCAACCGACCGAGGTATAGACGCTTTGACCCGTGACTTTTCGACTTTGACCCGTGAGAAATGTCACGGGTCAAGTCGACCTGACCCGCATGAAACCCGCATCTCGCGGGTCACCCGAATTGTGGCGGGTCGGGTCGGGTCGGGTCAGGAGGATTTCAAAGTCTGGCAGGTCGGGTCGGGTCGGGTCAGGAGGTTTTCAAAATCTCGCGGGTCGGGTCGGGTCGGGTCAGGAGGTTTTCAAAATCTCGCGGGTCGGGTCGGGTCTCGTCAAGACGTCTCGAAATTCTCGCGGGTCGGGTCGGGTCGGGTCAAGACGTCTCGAAATTCTCACGGGTCGGGTCGGGTCAGTCAGCTGACCCGACCCGACCCGATCGGATCCGCGAGATTGGACCCGACCCGTGAAAAGCCCTGATTAATATGTTTCCTACGAAAAAATATTTTGCTCCCCTCTCCCCTGGTACCCTTAACCATATGATTTCGTCAAAATTTGAGTCTTCGATCACCTCTATTATGTCACACAAGCATTCTCCGGCTAGGTACCCTAGACCCCCTGGCCCCCCATTGTTGCTGTCTTGTCCCTTTTTCCCTTGCCATATGCATGCGTACTCTCCAACTTTGCTGCCTATTCCCCCCCCCCTCTTTCTACCACGACTCTTGAATTCCCACTATATAAAGGTCGCGATTACGTACTTGTTCGACTGGTTCTAGCCTTTTGCGCTCCTCCGCGGCGAATCCACATACTTTCCATGATCCTAGTATCAGCTCATTTGTCGCTTGACTACCCACTCTATTTTTGTCTGTTGTTCCTTCTCCGTCTATACTACTCCTATTCTCTCCAATGTGAACTGCCTTTCCTGGCGGGGCGGGTGGGGAGTGTGTGCAAATACCATATGGCCATATTGGTCTGATATTAAGACACTCTCATCCTTTTACAACGCCGGAACGGCGCACGTCGATTTCTCGCCGACGAGACAGAGATCGCTAGCACCAAGCGCGAAGCGCTGTGCGGCTTTCAGCGAGTCGCATGATGGTTAAACAACACCCAACAAAAAATAACCTGTGAGGCTGAGTTTCTTACACATGGGTAACAGCGTCGAATGAAGTGATTCGTTTTCCGATGGGCCACGTTTAGGGACAGCAATGGTGTAACCCCAATCCCACGGGCCGAGCGCTGATTGGCTGGGGCGCGAAGAGCGAGTGCAATCCGGGGAAGATTGGGCGCTATCCACGGTTCAGACATATTGCTATATTAAATACAACTCCTATACCCCGGGGACAAAAATCGAGTTTTTCCGCCCTACACGGTGTGAAAACCCCAATCCCTCGGGGCGATCGCTGATTGGATGGGGAGCGTGGAGCGATCGCAACTCGGGGAGGATAGGGCCCCATGCCCCGCTCAGAAATCCCTCCGTATCACTACAAACTTCAACACCCCATGAACGAAAACGATACTCTCCCGAATCAACACCTCCCCGCACGGTGTGGAAACCCCAACGCCGCTGACCGATCGCTGATAGGTTGGGGCTTGTGCATAGAGCCAGCGCATCCCTGGGAGGATAGGGCCCCATCGCTGGTTCGGACATTCTTCCATGCATCTACAACTCCGACAACGGGGGAACGAAAGCGGTATCCCCCCGGGTTGATACCGCCCCGCACGGTGTGTAAACCCCACTCACCCCCCCGTAAAAGTCGAAAACCATGACAAAAATCGATTCAAAGCTCGATTCGGAATCGTCAAGCCCAGCGCGATAGCCACTCCCATCACGCCAACATCAATATAATAAATCGAAAGTACCAAAAAGGTGGGAAAGTCGTCCAAAAAAATGTTTTAATGTACCATACAACACAGCGGCATCTAACTGGGCAATCCTCACTTCTTTCCCCACACCGCTCATCGATTTCCCCACATCCCACACTAATTTCAATATAAAATCGAATAGGACCAAACGCATCTGTTTGCTGCTGTACATACTGCTGTACTGCTGTGGCACATGGTGGTTGGGGCTTGTGGTGGGACGGGGGACGGGTCGGTCGGTGGGTGGTTGAGTGGGTTGGCCGGGGTCGTTTTATAAGTGGGGGAATCTTTTCGTGCCTGTGGGAAGTGACCCTGTTCCTTTCTGTGATACAGTATTTATTGCCTCCACTATATCGACCTGCTCTGGCGATTCGCGAACACGAACCAACGCATATGCTTGCTGCTGTACGTTTTGCTGTGCTGCAGTAGTGGCACATGGTCGATGGGTTGGTTAGTTGGTAGATGGTTGATGGGTGTGTCGTGTGGTATGTTGGTGAGTGTGTTCGTGCGTGTGGGAGGTGGCCGTGTTATTTTTTTTTATACAGCAGTACTGATGTTGGTTTTTCTTCTCCGATATAAACCCGGCCGGCTCTGGCATACTTCCAAAGTACCGCTACAACCTATAGGAGGTAAATTAATTGCAGAACTCAGTACCAATCGAGTGCGACGTTGGTGCAACTTGGTTCTCCAAGCGTCAGACACACACTTCACAACAGTGTTCAACAATCAGCAGCAAGGAGCACAACAGTAGGAAGCAACACACAACACGACACCACCACGAAGCCCACGCTTCCAGTTGACCTGGAAATGACCCAACCAGCAGCAGCACAGACAGGCACGACAGCGACAGCACGCCGTTCACACCTCTTCTACAGCACCAACGCCTCTGGGACGAAAGCGGCGACCCCCCGATACGATACCGTGACGAATGCAGTTGTTTCGGTGGATATAATCTAAATGTCTACGCCCTTTGCTTGGCGCAGCCCAATAAGAAAATATAAAGGTGCGCGAAGCGCGAATTTTTTTGCGCTTGTAATACATTAGGCATATTGCTTTCATCCCTGCGTTTTCTGAGCCTCAATCCCGTTGGCCGAACGTTCCTCCCTATCCGCCCTCGGCCAATCAGGGGGCAAGGCGCGAGCGGCGAGGGTTGCCCGTCGGGGCAACCCCCCCCAGTCCCGCCGCACCCGGGAAGCATTGGGCCCCATCCCTGGTTCAGACATCCGTCCATATCTCTCTACCTCCGACACCCCGGGGACGAAAATCGAGTTCTCCTGGGTCGTCGGGTCGACACCGCCCCGCACGGCGTGGAAGCCCCAATCCCATGGACCGCTCTGATTGGCTGGGGCGCGTAGGGCCGGCGCCACCCGGGGAGGATAGGGCCACATGCTCAAATGATTAATCGCTCCGTGTCTCTACAACTCCAACACTCTGTGAACGAAAGCGATGTTCTCCCGGATCTACACCGCCCCGCACGGTGTGGACACCCCAACGCCGCTGGCCGATCGCTGATTGGTTGGGGCTCAATCCAACACAAGCCGGGGAGGTTAGGGCCCCATCGCTGGTTCGGAAATCCTTCCATGCATCTGCAACTCCGACATCGGGGGGACGAAAACGGCAATCACCCGGGTTGATACCGCCGCGCATGGTGTGGAAACCCCAACTCCCCCCCCCCCTAAAAGTCGAAAAAAGGTTCAAAAATTGATATAAAATGTTGATTCGGGATTTTCAGTATGACAGTTAGGTCTCAGTTTCGTGCCATTTCGGGCTTCTGGACTATTATTTGGTGCCTACGTAGTAGTATCTAGTTGGCGTTCTTGATGGTGGACTGCTGTGCGCTCTCGCTCGAGAGCTCGCTCTTCTCGGAGGTCTTACGCACGAGTTCTCTTCTCAGAGGTCTCACGCATGAGTTCTCTGCTCGACTTGCCTCTTCCCTGTGGTTGGGAGATGTAACTCAATGGCTTGAAACCTACCCCGCTTGGAGCTAACGAACACTTTAGAGCGAACCAATTCGGTCTAGCCTCATGAGGGGTCTACGGGTCAGCAGTATTGGAACAGGGCCGTGCTTTCATCGAAGCTTTGTGGGGAAGGGAGGGCCATGTTTGTTGAGCCAACTTTTTCGGAGATCAGCGGAGATGAGCAGCAAGGCGCAAGGAGGAGTCCGGTGGGAAGAAGGAGAGAGCCACCGTTGGTATGGCAGGGAGAGATGCTATACCGCCATCGTCGAAATTCTTCGATGGTGGAAGAGGGAGGGCAGCTTGATAGGCGAGTTGTCTTCGGACCTGGAGATGATGTTTTTGTGGAGACGTCGTTTTCAGGGAGAAGCCACTGCTGCTGTAGACTACGTACAGCAGTAGTAGCTACGAAGCCCTACGGTGGAGCATGACCGTAGGCCGGGAGTAGCAGCAGCTTACGTCCATGATGATAGCGTAACCTAGGGCACCCCCACCGTATACGGCGGACAGGGGGGTTTACAGCAGCAGCTAAAAGCCCTATGGCGGAAGTACAGCCGTAGGCACGCTTGCCGTGTGTTGCGAGCGGGGGGGATTTTGAAGTCACACGGTATTTATTATTGTTATTATTTGCCGTACGCCCTCTACTTCAGAAGGTTGATTGTGAAGGCAGCAGGTACGGGGTCATCTGCATTTTTCCGCGAGAAGTCACATGGCCGCCAGCCGTGTTCACCCTACCATGGTGAGTGATTTGGTAGGGCGAAGTCACGCGGCATAATAGCCGCGTGCTTCCTACCGCTGGTAACAGTGGTAGAAAAGGACGTGGGGTAATCGTAGGCTGTCTGCAGTAGTACCAAATAACGATGGGGTTTCGTCCTGGCAACAAGTCGAGCGGCATGGCCGCAGGCACTCCATGATATGCAGCAGCAACAGCAGCAGCAGGAAAGATCATGGAGGGAGCAGATCGGTTCATTATTTCGCCAGCCGGAGCTTCATGGTTCGGCAACACCGCGGGGCGGGGGGGGGGGTACAGGTCTGGTCAAAGTGGTGAATATATTTTTACAATGGATTCTGTTTTCGATCGAAGCATTGTTTCTGGTCGAATATGACGTCTATTTATTTACGGCAAGAGTGAAGACCCGTTAAATAATAGGCGATTTATTTGCGATTAGAGTGGAGACCCGCAGATAGTACCATCTAAGATTCGTTCTGGATGGTACACGTAGCCCTTTTCGCCTGGTAGTTTTGAAGTGTTGTTCATGTTCAAATCAAACAGTCTTTGTAAATCCGAAAAACTTGTAGTGTTTTTCTGGTATAGGCAGGACCAGAATGGAACTGGTGGAGCTGATGTACATAACGATAACGCCTGGTAAATTTGAAAGTGTGTTTTTCATGTTCAAAACAAACAGTCTTTGTGAATCCGAAAAACTTGTAGTGTTTTCCGGGGTAGACTGGGCCAGAAGGGAACTGGTGGAGCTGATATACATACAATAGCGATTTGGAGAAAAGGGTACGCAGGTGCACCAAATTGAGAGGTGTACCGCTGATGTATGGTATTGATGGTGGCACTGATTGTATTGAATTCTGCGAGGATCTTTTGTTTTGGCAGTAGTCTTCTGACTGATTGCAAAATAGAAGTGGGCATATTCATGATTGATTGGTTGTTTTACCAACAGTATCATTGCGAATGCTTGTTCGCATAGGAGGCGTAAAACACGAATTGTTTTTGCGATGATCGAGTACTTTGCGTAGCTGAGAGGGCTTGAGCTGTTCGTATCGGCAGTGGCGGCGTTTTAATTGTTTCTTTATTCGATTATTTGGAGCTATAGCAAACAAAAGCCAAAAGGAGAGTATTTTCGGTTTTATGATGGTTTGCGAATGACCAATATTTCGGGTAACTACGCTTGTTGGCGAGGATGGGTTACATTGGCTAATAGGTCTTCTTGGTAACTCTAGTTTGTGGTTGCCTACGTGTGTTGATGAGATGGGATGGGGCATCCTTGTGACCGTACAGGACAGGGCATACTGGTCTCAAATGAGAGAGGGGATGCAAAGTCACAATTTGTCATTGGATTACTGATGTTGATTTTCCGAACTTGATGGGTGGTTGCAATCTTGTTTGGGAAATTGAAGGATGATAAATTTCGAGAATTTGACTTATTTCACAAGCAAATTGTTTAGCATTTGTTTTGCAATGAAAACTGGGGTGGCTTGTGGATGGTCAAATACTCTTTGTATCGGGGAGAGCGTGGGTTAATTTTCGCGTCAAATAAAGTCTGTGTTGGCGGACAAGATTTTATGCTATATTGTGTTACCGATATGAACTGTGGATCTATGGCGGTAGTAGAGGTCAACGGGAGACCTTTGGCCGGGTGACCTTGCGATCTCTGGTATTTTATCTGTCGCATTAGTTTTTGCCCTGATGGCGCGGCTGTTGTAATCTCTTCTTGTGACTACAATGGTTGTAAGAGGGAGTATGGGAGAGGTTTTCGCTCATGGGGATGAGTTTCCTGTTGCCATTTTTTGTTGTTTTAGGTGATGGAATTGAGTCAATTGTTGATTCATCACTGTCTTGTGAAGAATCCGGGAGGGTGTTGATTTGAGATCTTCAGTATGACAGTTACGTATCAGTTTCATGCCGGTTCGGGCTTCTGGACTATTATTGGGTGCTTTGTAGTACCTGGTTGGCATTCTTGGTGGTAGACTGCTGTGTGCTCTCGCTCGGGAGCTCACTCTTCTCGGAGGTCTTACGCACGAGTTCTCTTCTCAGAGGTCTCACGCATGAGTTCTCTGCTCGACTTGCCTCTACCCTGTGGTTGGGAGACGTCATACAATGGCTTGAAACCTACCCCGCTTGGAGCTAACGAACATAAAACCCAGTCAGAATCGGAAAAGAGTCAAAGCCCAGCGTGATAGCACTCCCACACCAACTTCAAGAAAAAAGCTAAATACAAAAAAGGTGGGAAAATCGTCCAAAACAATATGTTCCTCTTGCGATTGCACCATACAGCACAGTCGTATCGAATTGGGTAATCCTCGCTAGTTCCCTACATCCCACACTGATTTCCCCACGTCCCACGCTAATTTCAATACGAAAATCGATTACGGACCAAACGCATCAGTTTGCCGCTATGCGTAGTACTGTACTGCTGCAGCACATGGTGGTTGGGGCGTTTGGTGGGTGGACAGGTTGGTCGGTGGGTGTGGGTAGGTCGGGGTCATTCTGTGAGTGAGGGAGTGTTTTGGCGCCCGTGGGAGGTGGCCCTTTTACTTTCGTTGGTACAGCATTTGTTTTCTCCGCTGTACCGGCCTGCTCTGGCGATATTCAAGTACAAACCAACGCATCGGCTTGTTGCTGTGCGTACTGCTTTACTGCTGTAGCATATGCTCGGTGGTTTGGTAGGTGGGTGGATGACTTGGTTGGTGGGTGGGTGGGTGTGCCGTGCGGTACGTTGGTGAGTGTTTTCGGTCGCGTGGGAGGAGGCCCTGCTATTTTAGTTTTTGGTACTGCAGTAATTTGTATTCTTTCTCCGCTATACAGCCGACCGGCTCTGGCATACGTCGGAAGCATCATTACAATAGTGGATCAATTAATTGCAGAATTCAGTACCAATCGAGTGCGAGATCGGTGTACCTTGGTCCTTGAAGTAGCAGAAACACACCTCACAATAGTGTTCAACAATCAGCAACAAGGAGCACAACAAGTAGGAAGCAGCACACAACGCTACATGAACACGAAGCCCGCGCTTCCAGTTGACCCGGAAACGACCCAACCAGCAGCAGCATACAGGCCCCATAGCGACAGCACGCCTTTCACATTTCTGTGCTCCAAGGTGTCTGGGACGAAAGCAACGACCCCCCTATACGATACCGTGACGAATGCAATCGTTTCCGTGGGTCCTATCTACGCCATTTGCTTGGTGCATCCCAATAACAAAAAATAAGGTGCGCGAAGAGAGTTCGATTCCCGCCGTGGCGTGATTTGGAATCCAGAAATCTTACTAAAAAAAAAAGGGATCAACAGCAGTTGCTGAGAGCTCCTAGCGTGGGTAAGCACAATTCGATGCGAGTCGACGAGGTAAAAAAGAGCTGAAAGTTTCTAGCGATACGCGATAGGTATACAAGGCACCACCCGTAGTGGGGAGGGGGGGAAATTAACGTCGAAGAGAATAAATGGCATGGGAAATAATTAGATGGATACAAAAAAAGGGGTGGATGGGGTGTGGGGCAGGTGTGTGTGGGCAGGGGGTGGGCGGGGGGGGGGGCTTGGCACAGGTTACTTACGCTAACGTTTTGCATTTTGTGTGGGACAGGGCGTGTGTGAAATACATTAACGAAATATGTTTAGACTTTACGATGAGTAATACGTGTGTGTCCCGTGGCATGTGTACGAGTTGATAAGAGAGCTCAGAATGCGGAACAGGAATGAAGAGTTGCCACCACACACAATATGACGTAATTTGGCCAATATCAGCGGATACATAGACTAAAAACTACAGCGGTATGCTGTTTTTCTAGGCCGTACGGTAATAGACTTGATTTTCGGCGTCGTTGTCAACCGAAGAGAATCCCACAAGGAGAGAGGAGGGGGTGATTGCTTACTGAGGTAAACCATTTTCAGGGCCATAGGGGAGGAGAGTTGGGGTTGGGGGGCGGGGATGTTGGTGGTGTTATGTTAAGGACTACAACTACGTGCTAGGAATCCGAAACATAATTTTTCAACATTTGTTCGGGATTTTCCTGGCGGGAACTTGAAAATATGTCACCTGCGGTGTTCATGAGCTACTCGTTCATTTTCAAGAATACAGCGGGATTGGCCGATTCTGCAGATCTATAATTTGAACGGATGGCCATCCGGCCCAGATTTTATTTATTATTCGGAAATTGACGAATTTACGAAATAGGCTACCCATTTCGTGCGTTTCAACCAGTTTCGAACGGCCGTTCCCTGGGGCATGCGAATCGGCCGATCCCACTACATTACCATCTGAAATTGATCAATAGCTCATTGAAATGGCAGAGTTTTCGTACCCATGGAGAAAAGGCCTTCGAACGTGTTGATAAACCCTGTATCGATTATGATCCCATAATTCCCGGCTTGAATTTAGGTTCGGCAATTGGGAAGGCTAAGCACGCTGTTATATATGTTGGAACGAGTCGTGAAGCGGCATCCTAACCTTTTCGTGGAACAGTGGGCGAGGGAGAAATTAGGTGTTGATATTCGTTCAGGAAGGAGCAACATGTGGGCCTGTGCAGGAGGGATCGCCCATGAACGTACTGCATGGCGCAAGAGGGGGAGCGGAGGGGGTGTTCAGTAATCGAACATGGTTGTGGTGTGTAAAACCATAGACCGTCGCTGGGATGGAGCAGGTCGGTGTGCATCGAGCGCGAAGCACCGTGAGGTGCTCGATAAGGTACACGAGAAGGGTGTCGACCGCGGAAAGGCACATTGTGTGTAGTTGCCATAATCTGAATAACGGCGTCGACCGACATTTGTAGGGTGAGGGGAGTGGGGGGGGGTGTACTCAGTTTGTGCATAACCGTAGTCTTATGATCATCGACCCTCACATGCCTACTATGCCGGGACGGAGCACGTCGGGTTTTCACCAACCAGGCAGACTTCGCTTGCACCAAGCACGAAGCGCCGCGAGGTGTTCGGCGAGTCGCATGAACAGTGGACTGCATCCTTCCAAGAACCGCTTGTACGACGGATTTCGGCGCCTTGTGCCTACTTTCTTGGTTATGAATGACAGCGCCAATGCATTACTTTGTTTTCTGGTGTAGCCATTCCATATACAGCAATGGGTATTACCAAGGATGCGTATTTCCTCACTTGGTACCCAAATATTTCCGGGAAACAGCCTTTTTCAGTTTTTCCTAAAAATTTTCCCCTATTTCCTCCTATTCCGGGAAAAAAGGCGTAATTTTGAGGGGGGACAAAAAGTATCATCCACGGGCGGTCCATGGACAACATTAAGCACGAGTGTACGATTTGTTCAGGCCTCTGTTCAGTCATTTAAGTATTTTTCACTCCACACAATGGCAGGGCAGACTACGAGTGCCTGAGTTATGTTCATCGGGTTGATTTTTCACTCGTTCATGCCCCTCGTTGGTTTCATCCTGCAGCCGTCTATCGAATGTTGCAAATATTGGAAAACCACTACTGCTCTGATGCAGTAGTTAGTGCTGATAGCGATGTCTGATGTACGAATGAATATAGATATGTTGCGAAGGAAATCAGCAATTCAAAGTACAAAGCAGGACGCGAGCAGCCACAGCAGTGCGCTTCTGCGTGTGTAGCGACCGCGATCGTGTCCGCGACTGTAAACTCAAACATGGATGCCTCAACGAAATCCCAATGCCCCAGCTGCATCTGCGCTGAGTTCACCCGTTCCATTTGAATGTGGTACCTCGCATGATTATATATATATAGTTTCAATTGTATCCCTTCTGTGACTCCGCCCGCCATAATTTACAAATCAATCCATAAAAAGGTATAAAGCATAAAACAAGACTTGTGGTGGTAGCAGCAACACATCACATATATACGCAACATATTGGACAGCGCTATATTTTTAAATAGTCCCATCTTAATACCAGGGATCAAACACGAAAGCTCTCAAGTGTGTTAAATTAATGGTGGGGGACACAGAGTGCCCCCTGCAGGTCTGCCAATTGAGCAGGTCCTCGGAGAGTACTTACTTTCGTTCCTTCGTAGAGATGTAGCTTTATTCGTTTCCACCAGAGCCCGGGATAGCTTCTGAGATCGGAGGCGCGTGCCTCCGATCTAATTCCTAACTTTCCCGAATATAAACCGCCAACCTTGTCATACGAAACCCATCCAAATGATCTCAAATTCGGATACCTACAGACCTTTCGAGGCCGTATCTTAACACTAGCCCACCCTGATGAGTCGCATATGCAGAAACATGGGAGATTCGGGGAAACTCCGGTTCTACAAACTAGACCATGAGTCGAAGATGCGGCTCCTCCAACCCCACTCCCACACCTCTAACCGTCTGGCTATGGGGCCAGGAACACGCGAAGAAAAGCAGTAGAAAGAAAAGCAGACCCTACAGCAAGGGAATAGTCACCCATCAAAAACCTGCCGCATGCCGCCGGTGTGACGGGGGGGGCAGAAAAGGCTCTAGAATCTGCCGCATGCCGCCGGTGTGGCGGGGGGGGCAGGAAAGGCTCTGCGGTAAACCAACCACAGAAAAAGTACTATGGCGAGGCGAGCCCTCGTCGATATGGAGGGGAACACAGGCGCTAACACAAGGGAGAAGTCATGCGAAAAACCTCCCGCGGGCCATCGGCAAGGCGGGGGGTTAGACGAGGAAACGACGAATACCCGGGATGGAAGGTGTCAACACCTACAGCCCCGCTAGGGGAGGAAGTGTTTAGACGAAAAAAACAAAAACAAAGCAGAACAAATACAACACACAAAACATAAAAGAAGACACACAGACCCGTACACTGGTCGCCCCTCGGCTCTGGGCTGAGGAGGGCGTCGGCAGGGCGAATTTGAACTATGACAAAAAGGCGACAACCCTGCGCCTCAGATAGCGGCGTTTTACCCGAACCCTGACCCGGCACTGAGCCGGGGGTTCGGCAGGACAGAAAAAAAAATATGGAAAGAACCGCCCCAAAACTCGATGAAAACCCTCAGGACACTACGAACGACCCAAAGACAAAGACGCAAAACTCATACCTCAAAAAAATGAAGAACTATCGAGAAGCGGTGGTGGCTTGGAAGTCAACTGGCCACGGCCGCGCCTCGAGATTCGTCTACGTTACGTTGGATTCCCCGAGGAAACGCACTGGCGATGTGAAATTGCAAGCACCAAGAGCCTCGTACGGCTCCCGTTGAAGTCGTGTAGCGCGCCGGGGGAAGAGGGAGTTTAATCGGTCCCGGGTCGTCCAGAAAGCGGACCAGGTATACCTTGTCCTCGGTAGTGCTCGCGCTGATTTTTCCAAGCCACCATAAACCATCGTCTCCCTTGTACCAAAAGTGGGCTCCCTTAGGGAGTACTGTATCGTGGTAGCGACGGAGCCAATCGGCGCGGGGAACACAGGCGTAGCCCAGCGCTAGGAAACGTTCCCCGTTGTTGCGGGAGAGCTCACGCTGTGCCGCTCCGATCCGCATTCGGCAGTAAAGGCGGTTGGTTTGGCGGTGCTGGTCCGGGGTTCCGGTCCAACAACGCAAGATGTGGGAGCGGGAGAGGTGGAGGTCCATTTCCCGCTCCCAGGACGGTTCGGAGAGTCCCGCCCAATGCGTCTTGTATAGCACCGCGATGACGCCACCTCGCCCCCGTACCGACTGATGACCAGTGATCTGCTCCACCTCCAGCCGTTGGAGGGGAGTCGAAACGTCGTCTTGAGTGACGTGGTACGGCGGGGACTTCTTGGAAAAATTTTTGAGCACATACTGTGTAAGCCCCGCCGGTGGGTATTTGGGCATGTCCCCGCTGTCGTGGGGGTTGGCACAGGGTTTGCAGCGCTCGATGGCCACACGCCGACAAGCGTCCGAACCAGGCAGGTCGGAAGGGAGATCCAAATAAAGGAGGTTGCTCCCGAGCGGCGAGCCGTCCGGGGTCTCGGCGGCGGAGCAGGGACCGACGGCCAGGACCTTGTATGGGCCCGTCCAGTTAAGCGCGAGTTTGGCCTTGAGTACCTTGGCGTCGGTATTCGCCTTCACACCCTGGCGGATGGTAGAGGCAGAATTGTATACCCATGCCCAACCACCCACAGTGAAGTTAGGTGCTGGACGCAGCGCGTCGCCTTGGACGGAGTTTCTGCAGTCAACACGGGAAACGGTGAGGGCGTGGTGTGCGCGGACAATGTCGTTCGCGCGCTTTTGCCGGTCGGTGGCCAAATCGCAATAGGCCAGGTGGTCACGGGCCAGACTCTGGTGTCCCACGACACCTTTGCGGTCGAAAATCGTCAGGGGGAGCCGCGGGAGTCTGCCCATGTGGACCTCGTTGGGCGTCAAACCCGTCGCCGCGCTGACAGAGTTGTTGTAAGCGAATTCGACGTGGGGCAGATGCAAGTCCCAGTCGTCTTGTCGCTCGTTGACGACCATAGCCAGCATTTGTGCCATAGTGTGATTTACCCGCTCAACGCCCCCGTTACAGTTGGGATGGTAGGAGCTTGTAGCAAGCTTGTGTACACCTAACAGCTGATATACAGCTTGTGAAAGCTTGGAGCAGAACTGCAGTCCGTTGTCCGAGAGTATGGTGCGCGGGCACCCCCACAAGGGGATGTATTGGTTCACCAGGATATTGGCTGTACCTTCCGCGGTGAACTCAGCGGCAGTGACGGGGAACATGTCGGCCCGACGACTGAAGCGATCGGTGAACAGCAGGATGTAGGTGTTGCCTCGTGGTGTGGCCGGAAGGGGGCCGAAGTAGTCAACACTGACGGCGATACCTGGACCTTCCGGCAGAGGCATTGTGATGATGGGCCAGCGGACAGTCAGCCGTGGGGTTTTCCGCGCTTGGCACTTCAAGCAGTGGCGAAGCCACCACCGGGTGCACACACTCATGCCAATCCACCAATAAAAACGCTCCAGCATGCGCAACGTGTGCGTGGTGCCAAGGTGGCAGGAGGCCGTCGAGTGGCAAGCTTGCATGATCCAAGGGCGCATGAGCAGGGGAACGTAGATGCGAACTGGCTCATCGTTTAGCAAGCAAGCAGCTCGTCCCACAGAGTTCGGTTTGTCAGATCTTGTTGGCGGGAGTGTCGGGTTACGGACAAATAAGACGATGTCGTCGTCGGTTGTATGTAGTCGACCCTTACCCGCCAGTTCCTGGATGTCTGAGAGGGAGGGACGCTTGGGCGAGGGGTAGCATGCTAAGAAGTCGGGTGGCAGGGCCGACGGCCGGCCGATAGAGATGTAACGTATCGTGGCGTGGCACGTCGGCTCTGCGTGTTGTTCGCGCTTCCAATCGGCATGTGAATAACGCGCGACGGAATCCGCGAACCGCAACTCAGCAGCGTCGCCGAGGGCGTCCGACCTTGTATATGCAGTCGGCGTGTCACCAGGAGAAGGCGTGAGCCGTAAGAAAGGAGTTCCCGTGTAGGCTCTGCGTGGTCGCGGTCGGACGGTAGTGGCACCGTGCGGACCGGCGAGTCGGCAAGAGCAGGGGTCGCGGCGGTCGACGGGGTCGGCCGCGGCCGTGGGACTCGCGACGGGGTTGTACCTCGTCTGGAAGATGGCCGAGGGGCCCCGCCGAGCCCGAATCCAAAATCTACAGCGGGGGTGCATTACCTGTTGTTGTTGCTGTTAGTCGGCGCGTCGTCGACGACGGAGGGGCTGGAGTGCCAAGCATGGCGGAGACGGACACAGTCGAACCGGTGGTCGCGGCGGGGGCCGTCTCCTGTAAAGAACTCCGGGATAGATAAGTCGGCTGTGCGATGGGCGTCGCTGCAGCCAGGGCTTCTGCGGAGCCCGTGCCGCCCTCGATGGGTGTGGCAAAAACCGAAGCGAAAGCAGTGTCGGCGGCAGGTGAAATCGACCCGCGGCCGGTACAGCCTTCGGTAGTGGCGACGGAGGCAGAAACACGAGCGACGAATGTCCCCGGGGAAGCAGAAAGGCCGTCAATACTTATACGTGGCTCGTGTGTGCGAAAATCGTGAAACGCGGTAGAGGTGAGAGGGAGCCCACCCAAGGCAGCATGTTCAGTGCGGGGCACGAGCCCACCCAAGAGAGTGCTTTCGGCGAGGGGTTCGAGTCCACCCAAAGCAGTGCTTTCGGTGTGGGGCACGAGCCCATCCAAGACAGTGCTTTTGGCGAGGGGCGCGAGTCCACCCGAACCGACTCCTGGGATCGGCGAGGAGGGAGCGCGCAGCCCGCGGGTCCGTAGGAGGTAGATACCGATATCTCCAACGGGCTTGGGGCTTGTTAACCCCACGAGGTTGAAATTTTTTCAAACCAATGCGGTTGTACTCCCTAGCGGCTCTGGAAAACGGGCCGGAAAAATCGGCGATGCCCTTGGCGCTGCCTTTGCGGTACTCGAGTGTGCAATCGAACGCGGTGACGAACTCAAGCTACCGCTGGACTCGTGCATTGAGGGTCCCCACTTTGCCAATGCTCTCCTATGTCTTGTGGCCGGAGGATATGCGGAACTTTGTTCCCCTCAGTATCCTCGGAGGCGTTTGGGAACCCAAGCAGTGCTGCCGGTCCCCAAATCTATAGGAGTCCAGTGCCTCTCCGAGTCGAGCGTTGCTCGACTGATATACGCGATTTTCATAGTGAACAAAACGTCGTCCAGCGTCACAGTACCCTCGACGAAACAGGGGCAGTGTTCTGACATCGCAAGGTCAGGGCCGACGCTAGAAGCTATCTCCACAACTTCACGGCTTTTCATTGGCCAACGCGCCCGAGAATAAGGTCGGAAACGCCGAAGGGGAAGCTTTGCGAGCACCGGCCGCTGTTAACGGTCCGGTTGCGGCACGGACGAGATTTCTTGGTTCTTGCACTCGCAGTGTAGGTGCGGAACCGACTAGGGGAGGCCGGGTGCGCCGACCCGGTCTCATTGTCACAAATAGCTTCGCGAACGGCAGAAAGTGCCTCACCGAGCAAGTTTTTCCTCTCCCCTGGCATGGGTTGTTGGCCCTGGGACCATCCGCCCGGAGACCAATGCCCCACACTGGGTTCAGAGGGCTGGATTCAGCCAGAAGCTTGTTGTCAGAGCTCAAAAGGTGATTTTTCTTTTATGGCTGGATTCTGCGTGAATTTGGCGTAGGTGCCAGATGACACGGCGTTTTGCTTCTCCCTGTCCCCAACACCGGAGTCAAAGTTGTGCACGCCTCGACCGATGCGTTCGCGTGTGCTTGGACTAGGCGATGACATGATGAGCCCCACTGCTCGATGGTCGTGGAAAAGCTTGGTCATTTCGGCCATCACGTGCTGCTCCGCGCAAGAATATGTCACGTCGTCCACGGCAAACGACGAATGGGACCACGGTGGAAAATAGGATGGGGGCTGCCAGAATAACACCACTTTGGCTGTGGAGTATTCGAGAGAAGGGTCAAAAGCCGCGTTGAAATTTGGGCCTGCAATGTCCCCGTTCGGGAACACCAGGCCTCGGGAGCACGACGCGAATCTGAACCCGTGGTATCTCGCCTCGGGTCTTTCTTCGTTCGTTGGCGGAAAAGCGCGAGAATCCGCTCTAACTGCGCCCGAAAAATGGCAAAAACCGACGGAGCCAACCCGTCGGTAGCCTCGTTGGACATTTGTGGGTCTGCAATGTCCCCTTCTGGGAACACCAGTCCTCGGCGTTTTGGGCCTGTAATGTCCCCTTGCGGGAGCCCCAGGCCTCGGGAGCAACATGCGAGTCCGAACCTGGGGTTTCTCGCCTCGGGTCCTCCTCACTCGCTGGCGAAAACTCGTAAGAAGCCGCCCTCATTGCACCCGAAAACGAGTCCAACACCGACGGTGCCAACCCGTCGGTAGCCTCGTTGGGCATTTGGGTCTGCAATGTCCCCGTCTGGGAACACCAGTCCTCGGCTCTTTGGGCCTGTAGTGTCCCCCCCAGGAACACCAGGCCTCGGGAGCACGAGGCGAGTCCGAACCCACGGTTTCTCGCGTCGTGGCCTCTTCGCTTTTTGGCGTATAATCGCAAGAAAACTGCTCTAACTGCGCCCGAAGGGGCAGGGGCTCTGAGCTGTTTCTGCTTGACGAGAGGCGCAATTCTTCCGTAAATTCACGGGAATAGCGTCCAGCTGATCAGGCTGGAGGCCGTGGAGTCACCACTGGCCCGTCGCGCAGTGTCGGATCTTCTTCCTGTGCCACTGGGGCAGACGTAGCCTGAAACACGTGGGTTAGCGTGTTAAAAGACGAAGCAGGGTCCGTAGACCCTGTGGGCGTCTTCTGGAGCGGGGCTCGGGCAAGGCAATAATATTTTTACCCGAGGAGGCTCTCTTCCGTTGTGTCTCTTGGAGAAGGGAGACGAGGTAGCTAATCTTGTCGACTCCTCCTTGATGGAAAAAAGGACAGAGCGCCCGCTGTTATCGCGAGCAAACACCGGATCGAGCCTCGCAAAAGATCTCGGTTTTTTAGTCTTGGCCTTCCCACACCTCAAATCGACCGCCACCTCGTGGTCAGAAAAAGTGTTTCGAGGGTCGACCGTCCCACACCTCAAACCGACCGCCACCGCCTGGTCAGGGAGAGGGGGGGATGAACACATACGCGTAAAAAGGCGACGCGCCGTCGCCGCAGCTATTTTGTTGCGCGGCGCGTACCTAGAGGGGGAGCGCGCAAAGCGCAGGCTCCCGTGCCATGGTTGATGGGGGCGGCGTTTGGAGCTCGTACCCCCATTGCTGAGTTTATGCCGCGGCTGAGGGAAACGGCGCTGGAAGCGCGGTTCTCGTTGCCGAACTCAGACCATGACCGAGGGGAACGTCGCTGAAAGCGCGCGTTCTCGCCGTCGAAAAAAAAAGAAAGAAAAGAAAAAGAAAATACCTGGCTGGAGGAAACCACGCTTGAAGCGCTAGTTTCCGCCGCCGGTACTACGCCGTGAGAATCGTCCGCAGACGGCGTAGGAGCCCGTGGGCTCTTGACAGAGGCAATCTGTGCTGCATTACTGGACAGGCTAGCAACAGAACACGAGCATCTTCTGAAACCAAAATAGGTACCCCCCGACAGTGTTGTCGACGGTGCCGTACCGCCGTCGAGCTGTCGATTGCCGTTACGGAATGTGCCAGGTTGGCGCGCACATTTATTTTCGCCCGGGTTGTGGGCGGCTCCAAAGCGCATTCGAGAAGCGGGAGCGGGGGCAGAAGAGGCGGGCGAGCGCAGGATACCATGGTGATCCGACGTGTATGTGGTATCGTTGTAACAGTTTACCTGGCCCTGATCTTGAAAGATGGCGACGATTTTTCTTGTGGTTGTTTGGGCGAGAGGATTTGTCGTCTCGGCGGTAGCAGACCATGCGTGTTTGTCAACGTCGGTGTGCGTCGTCGTCGCCAAGTTGGCCTAGTTCAGGGTTCAAGCAGCCACTCGCAGTAATATAAGGATGTCTACAATGCTTGAAGGAATGGTTGTCTTCGTGGCAGTTGAGGCAAAGCCCCCGGTTTTCTCGGAGGGCATCAGCGCGAAGTGAAAGGAGGCCGCTCCAAAGGGGAAGGTCGTCTGTCTTAAACGAGGCCTTAACGGCGAAACCTTATGCATAATGATGCTCTTCTAGTGGCCAGCAGTTCGATGTGTGGTCAAGCCAAGGGTCAGATGAATCATCGATGGGCATGACAGTTGAATGATTGCTCGATCCCGTCTGCCACGAAAGCGACTGGGACGGCACTCGGCCCTGGCCGCGCCCATGATCGGCGGGCCGGGGCCCCGACAGGGCGCATGACCGCGCTCCCGTCGAAGAAATAGGGAGAGAAAAAAATGTTTCGCCGTTGACGGCAGGTGTCTTATTAGTCACTAAAAGCCCGCCACATAGCATCCAACGAAGCGTATGGCCGCGGGTTTGTTGCCTTCGAACCAGGGTACAACCCAGGCAGGAGAGCCGGAAATTGCTCATTCGCCGCCACCCGAACCACCTCCAACACCACATCCGTCCCCGGAGACAAAACACGCTCACTCCGCGTAGCGGTCGGCATAAGTACGTGAGACTCCACTGAAATCAGAAAAAGGCATGCCGTTACACATTCCAAAAGTATGCAACTTAGTGTAGCCCTCCTCCGTGTCAACCCCGTCGAAGTGCGTGATCAGCAGACGCAACAGGAGGGTGAAAGCCTCAGGCAGATGCTCCTCCTGCCATGGCTCTTGACACTTTTTGCCTGCTACCACGACCACCTCGCTGTGGTCCGTGCTCGAGGACGAAGACGAGCGGGAGGAGGTTGACGAGCCGTCCCACGCTGAACGTCCTCTCGCGCCATTCCTCTGCCAGAGCTGCGGCCAACTGCCCCGGTTGTTGGACCGAAGTTGCCCCCTTGGCGGCGCCCTCAGGCACACCAGCACCCGATGCGCTGTCACCCCCGCGGCGGCGGTGGTGGTCGCCACCCCCACCATTTTTGCCGCCACCCCCACGGTTGCGGTCCCCGCGGTCGCGACTGTCGCGATATTTTCTCCGATTTCGTTCTGCCAACTCTTCCTCCGGGGTCCGGCCAAAAGACAGGGTCGGGGTCCTCGTCGTGGGCTATCAGCAGGGCCTTGACGAGGGCAAGGGTCGGGGCGGCTCTCGTCTGTCTAGCATAGGGCGTACAATCCACGCGAGCCCAGGCCGCTTCCATTGAGGACGTCCGCTTGCCGCGACGCCGGCCTCTCTGACGGGAGGCGGGCGCAGGCCGTTTCCACCACCGCGGGTCGCCAACGCTGAGGAGAAGTCTACCCGCGGTGCAGACGCCATGCACGCGACGATGCCCTTGAAGAAGGCGTCGTTCCCGGGTCGTGGTCGCTGGGATGCGACACCCTGCGGGCGCGACGAAGGCAAGGGGGCCGCGGTAGCTCCCGCCGCAGCCGACGCAACTGACGACTCCCGCGCAGCGGTCTTCGCCTGCTCGATATCTTCGTCAAACCGACGTCGGCGTGCTATCGTCTGGTTGGCGTCGTTGAGCGCCCGCTGGGCCCGCGCCGCCGCGTATGCCAAGTCCAAGGGGGCGGCATGGGCGCCCCGGTCCCGGGAGCTCTGGGGGTGGCGCTCTGTCGAGCGCGGAGAGCCCAGGTGGCGGCGGTGGTGCCCTGTCGAGCGCGAGGGGGGCAGCTGGTGGCGCTCCCCCGGGGCTGGCGACAGCTGGCGTCGAGACGCCCCCGAGTCCGGTGGGGGTTGGTCCGTCTTCTTCTCAGCGCGAACCAGCGAATCGACCCGCTTGGTTGGTGGGAACGGGTGGAGGTATGGTGCTCCGTCTTCTGTCTCGTCACCGGAACCCGCCACCGGTGGTTCCCCCCGTCTCGAGTCGCGGCATCTCGAGCGAGCTCTCCCTGTCTCGTGGGCATCCAGGTTGGGGTGCGTGGAAGACCTCAGCCAGCCCCGAGTAGCCCCCATCGTCACTGGTGGACATGGTGCCTAGGTGTAGTGAAGGGGGGGGGGGGGGGGGGATAGAAACGACGCGTGAAGAAGCTATGGAGACAGATAAATTGTTGTGGTGTTCCTGATCCAAGTAGCGGTATATCTGTGTTTCAGCAAACAGCAACAATATGGGCCTTGACTCCGTCCAGCCTCAGTGATGGTAGCAGCCACGTCAACTAGCCGTGTAAGAGGAGTACAGCAGTAACAAGGTATCAATCATCACAACCGCCACATAAGAGCTGCGCCCAGTCTGACCGTAGGGTATATGGGTAACGCCCGCACGAACCGCAGTACAAGGAGCCAAAACTGGGCAGCACTGACCCTAACCGCAGTGCAGGGGGTGCAACACAGTAAGGGTACGTCTGCAGCCATCGCACTTAAACAGGCATCATTCAACCTAGGCGGGGGGAGGTAGCACAGGAAAGCGTCGCCCCAAACGCCCACGCTCATCGGACCAAAACAGGCAGCATTTACCCTAGGTGTAGTGTAGGGGTTATCACAATAAAGGTTCGCCCAACACGCCGACGCTCATCGCACCAAAACAGGCAGCGTTTAACCTAGGTATGGCGTGGGGGGTAACACAGTGAAGGGTCGCCCAACACGCCGACACTCATCGCACCAAAACAGGCAGCATTTAACCTAGGTGTAGTGTAGGGGTTATCACAGTAAAGGTTCGCCCAACACGCCGACGCTCATCGCACCAAAACGGGCAGCATTTGCCCTAGGTGTAGTGTAGGGGGGAAGCACAGTGAAAGGTCGCCCAACACGCTGACACTCATTGCACCAAAACAGGCAGCATTTACCCTAGGTGTAGTGTAGGGGTGGAAGCACAGTGTAAGATCGCCCAACACGCTTGACACTCATCGCACCAAAACGGGCAGCATTTACCCTAGGTGTAGTGTAGGGGTGGAAGCACAGTGTAAGATCGCCCAACACGCTGACACTCATCGCACCAAAACGGGCAGCATTTACCCTAGGTGTAGTGTAGGGGGGGAGCACAGTGAAAGGTCACCCAACACGCTGACACTCGTCGCACCAAAACAGGCAGCATTTACCCTAGGTGTAGTGTAGGGGTGGAAGCACAGCGTAAGATCGCCCAACACGCTGACACTCAACGCACCAAAACGGGCAGCATTTACCCTAGGTGTAGTGTAGGGGGGGAGCACAGTGAAAGGTCACCCAACACGCTGACACTCGTCGCACCAAAACGGGCAGCATTTACCCTTGGTGTAGTGTAGGGGTGGAAGCACAGTGTAAGATCGCCCAACACGCTGACACTCGTCGCACCAAAACGGGCAGCATTTACCCTAGGTGTAGTGTAGGGGGGGAGAATAGTGAAAGGTCACCCAACACGCTGTCACTCGTCGCACCAAAACAGGCAGCATTTACCCTAGGTGTAGTGTAGGGGTGGAAGCACAGTGTAAGATCGCCCAACACGCTGACACTCAACGCACCAAAACGGGCAGCATTTACCCTAGGTGTAGTGTAGGGGGGGAGCACAGTGAAAGGTCACCCAACACGCTGACACTCGTCGCACCAAAACAGGCAGCATTTACCCTAGGTGTAGTGTAGGGGTGGAAGCACAGTGTAAGATCGCCCAACACGCTGACACTCAACGCACCAAAACGGGCAGCATTTACCCTAGGTGTAGTGTAGGGGGGGAGCACAGTGAAAGGTCACCCAACACGCTGACACTCGTCGCACCAAAACAGGCAGCATTTACCCTTGGTGTAGTGTAGGGGTGGAAGCACAGTGTAAGATCGCCCAACACGCTGACACTCGTCGCACCAAAACGGGCAGCATTTACCCTAGGTGTAGTGTAGGGGGGGAGCACAGTGAAAGGTCACCCAACACGCTGTCACTCGTCGCACCAAAACGGGCAGCATTTACCCTAGGTGTAGTGTAGGGGTGGAAGCACAGTGTAAGATCGCCCAACACGCTGACACTCATCGCACCAAAACGGGCAGCATTTACCCTAGGTGTAGTGTAGGGGGGGAGCACAGTGAAAGGTCACCCAACACGCTGACACTCGTCGCACCAAAACAGGCAGCATTTACCCTAGGTGTAGTGAAGGGGTGGAAGCACAGCGTAAGATCGCCCAACACGCTGACACTCATCGCACCAAAACGGGCAGCATTTACCCTTGGTGTAGTGTAGGGGGGGAGCACAGTGAAAGGTCACCCAACACGCTGACACTCGTCGCACCAAAACGGGCAGCATTTACCCTAGGTGTAGTGTAGGGGGGGAGCACAGTGAAGGATCGCGCAGCCAACCGTATAAAAACGGGCAGCATCTGCCCCCACAGTAGTGTAGTGGGGGGTAGGACAGTATACGTTCGCGCACCAACCGTATATAAAAAACGGGCAGTATAACCCCCCCAAACAAGGTAGTTTCCCCCGACCGCACTGAAGGGGGACGGTCGCGCCTACAGTAGTGCTGATTGCTGCAGTATCACTGCTGTGTTCACAGGTAACGGCAATTTCAACCGCACCAAGATGGGTAGTGTAGTACCAACACCAGCTGTAGAAAAATGTGCACGCCCACAGTCGAATAGAAAGGCTGTTTGCCCCCAAAGGTACCGCATCAAACGGGCTGCTCTCCACTGCACTAGTAAAAACTGTGAAGCGCAGTATCTCCGCGAACTGTGTATTAAGCGCTATGTAACGGGCAGTAGCTGTCCGAACATGTGCAGAGAAGAAGAAAAAAAAACTCCAGCGTAGACCCTAGCAATATCGTGAAGGGCAGCACATGTACCGGCAGGAAGACGGCCTAACGCCCGGACAGCTGAAAAAAAATCCGTGCTCACTCCCACCGATAAAGGGACAGTTACGTTGACAGCAGTGCGGAGTGCCGCACGGTCACAGCTGTGCATACACAGAAGGTGGTATTATAGTCCCCGCGTACCCATGAATGGGAGAATATAGTGCATCGCGCACACCAACAGTCTTGCCCAAAAAAGCCAGCACAGAGTTTCAGCGTTCACTAGGTTCAAGTTCTAGTCACGGGGGGGCCAGGACGAGAAAAAAACCTCTCGAATCGAACTTGCAAGGAGCACTCGCACAGCAGTGGGGGGTGTCAGAGCTGCGGTGCTGTAACTGTGGACGCTGGGGCAGTGAAGGGTCGAGCTATGTGGTGGATGGGCAGGAGCAAAGTAGGGGGCTTGGCTGCAGTACAGTGACTTCTACAGCAGAGAATCCGGCGGTATATGGCAGGCATTGACAGCGAGCCCATTGTGCTGCACTGTACTTGGCATCTCTGCAAAAATGATGGTGGTTGAAGCTACGCGACGCACAGCAGTAGTGGAACGCTGTTGATCGACAAAGATCGGAGAGGGGTCCGAGGTGCGTCAAATTTGTAGCTTGTACTAATTTCGGCAGAAAGGGAGCAGCTGTTTGTTCGACGCACAAGACGGATCGTATGTACTGAAACCCATACGATAACGCGTGTACTGGAAAATTCGCCAAACGAAAAAGCCCAAACATTCCATGAGCACCGCCTGTTCCTTCCCAGGTAGATCACAAGGAAGGAGCCCCGACATGAGCTCCTAGAGCACGGTGCCCGTAGTCCAAGGGGGTCCCGCGAAGGACGGTCTGGCTCCGACAGCAAAGGATGTGCTGGGCGATGGGCTCTCTCAGCGAGCGAAGTCCCCTTCGAAGGTCATTCGAAGGGTTGATTCCAGTATGCTTGTCCGTGGCACGTCGTGCATATGCCTCCGAGCCCCAAAGCGCGAAAAAAAAGTACGAGTCGATGGTCGATCTTGGGGCTTGTGCTGGTAACTCGCGGATATGTGCTGTGCAACATGCTGGCAGAGCGCGGAGCAAACAAGTCTGATGCGTGGAGCTCGGGCAGTTTCACTGCGGAGTGGTCTATGACCAGCTGGCGGTGAACTGATGCGGCCAAAGGCCGGGACGAGGGGTGTGCTCCGAAGAGCAGTGTCGTCCGCCCGTACTCGGAAAGTGTCCTCTGTGTGGTGCGTGCCCAGCAACCAACAGGAGGGACCAAAACTCGAGACGAGGAGTGTGCTCCGCAGAGCAGTGTCGTCCGCACGTACTTGGAAGGTGTCGTCCGTGTGGTACGTGCGCGGCGACCAACAGGAAGGGCCCCTGCCATCTCACTGCTGTTGTGGTCACCGTTGTAGGAGGAAGGGCGCTCCCTCCATTGAGAAGCCACCCGAGAAGGAACAGGGGTTGTGGGCTCGATGGAAAGCAAAAGCAAAATCGCTACGAAAAAAAAATCGGAG